>CM052129.1:228929-481034 GCA_028454255.1 Halictus ligatus
TCTCTCGCTTTCTCTCTCTCTCTCTCTCTCTCTCCCTCTCTCTCCATCTCTCTCTCAATCTCACTCTCGTTTTCGTTCGCTGTTCTCCTACTCGAAACAGTAGCCATTTTGTTCGCTTACTATACGATAATGATTAAATCGTCGGCGAGCGAATTCTCGATCGGACGATCGCTTCTACCACCGGGAGAAAAGAAACGTTCTGTGTGTATCGGCAAACAGATCGAAAGTAGTGTGGTGGATGATAGTTATTGCACTCGTGCGGAGGTGAGGTCGATCCTGGCCTGCTTTCGATTGCGGCGTAATACTTTATTCCGTTCGGCGATCTAATCGCCGACGATTATATATTTCTTTTTGCTGTTGTAACCCAGCTGTGAAAATCGAGACCTCTCCGCTTAAAGCGTGTCGTCGCGGCTATCAAGATTGTTTCGTTTGTTTTACGGATTTTCTATTTTTTCTTTTTCTTTCTTTTCTTTTTTGTCTTTTTTTTTTAACGAAGAACCCCGATCCTTAGGAGATCCACGGAGATCCTTCGAGAGAGAACGGATTCGAGCGATGTCGATCGAGAACTCGGCCGCGGACGCACGCGTGCGTGGCACGCTTCTAACGAGAAAGAAAGAAATTATAATCTACCGCTTCGTTTGCGTCAGACGTTGCGCATACTTACACTGTATAATATGAATTACGAGTAGTTTAGTTTAGTTTAGTTTAGCTTGTCTCATAAATATTGTCTACAGTATGGAAAGTCGGGCGGCCGTGGCGCGCGTATTTGGCGTAGGAATACGGGACCTGGTGCCAGGTACTCGCCGAACACGGGCGATTCATCGATCATCGATCCACTTAATATCGTTTCTTTCGTTTTCGTTTTCGTTTTCGTTTTCGTTTTCGTTGTCACCTATTAGAGAGTCTCTGTTTATTTCATAGGAAACGGTCGCCACAGTGCATCCTCTACCACCGTACGTAACTAAACCGAGAACTTCCGGTATGTTTTGTGAGATCAAAACTTTCATCAGGATTCTCCTCAAATCTTAACAAAGCCTTCGTTACGTATTCGAGCTCGATAGAAATTTTTAATGCGTTCGGATCCGTTCGAACGCGTAGAAATTTTGATGTAAAATGTCAAATTTTCCTTCTCGTTTTAAAACATGTAAAAATAAAATTCTGGAAACATTCGGTTTTATAGAATAATTTCACCGTTGTGGCCACGCATTTGTATCTTTTGTTCTATTTTCTTTTTTCTTTTTTCTTTTTTTTTTTTTATTTAAAAGCTTACGTGATGCGAGGAGAGTAAATCGATTTGATTAAAAAATTGTCAATGTTGTATGCGTTGCCGAGGGAGAATTAAAAAGAAAAAAATTGGCATGATATTATAATTTTGTATGATTTCGTGATCCTGGGTTTAGCTACTCGACTCGATTTCTCACAATTTCTTCTATTTCTCTCACTGTATCTACGCGTTTGATTCGATGCCAGTTGAACGTATCTCAGCCAATAGATAAATGGTAGAAATATGGCCCAAAGAAATTGTAACGAAATCAGGCTCGACCGGGAATAGGGAACGCAGAGGCGACGATATACAGTGCAGTTACCTAAGCTGGAAGAACATTGCGTGGATGTCGTTTCTACGATAAAGGAGCAAGCCGATGTATTCTATTCACTGTACCTAGGAAAATATATTATGTATATAAATACGATTCTAAACCATTTGAAAATAACGATATAATACTAACAAGAGTGTTAGTTCACGACTAGTAAGTGTAATGCTAACGGAGTTTGTATAAGTTCACCAACTTGTACTCATGGAAGCCACTTTGAAAATTTCCTTTGGCTCGAAACTTTGAATTCTTGTGAATCTGAGATAAAGAATTCTTTGATGCGTATATCTATTATACGATTTTTCTATCGGAACAACAGCGGATAGAATACACACTCGCAAAAATTCGGTCCTTTATGTTAGAATTACTCGACGAGCTTTTGTTTCGGGACGAAGAAATGTGCGTAAAGTGTAGCGCCCGTGTTCGGCACACAAATATGTCGCTGCGAACGTTCCATCGACCTGGCTGTGTACGTGTTTCTAGGATAGAATGTCGGCAGTGAAGGGTTTCAGGGGGCGGCGAGGGGCAGAGTCGGTAGTGAGGGGATACCGGGGCGGGGGCGGGGCGGGGGGTAGAATATATCATCGTATGAAGAAAAACGCGTGGGATCTTAACTCGAGGACGCTTAATTAAAAAGCATTAATTATACGTATTATATAATATAAATATATATACTTAAATGCATCGATATAGGAATCTACTAGGTTCGTGTATCTGGCAGTCTGACGATCACAATGCTATAGGAATACCCCGCGGTATTTAAAAATAGTGTGTAGTCGTGTACGTATGATTATGTATTTTCTGTATACATACGTGTACGTATATCTGACTCTGTGACGCGCTTACATAGTGTTAGTCCCTTAGTGGTTCTGCGGAAATGGAAGGAAGCATTTGTAGCGAGAAGCAAAGACGCGGGGCTCTTGTGAACCCGGTGCTTTAATACTGTACCGTCTCTCTGGTTCGTCGCACGAGGTCAGCGACAAGGAATATAATAAAATGGCTGCCTTTTACGAAAAGGCCCGGAACAAAAGAAAAAGAAAACAAAAAACAGGACAGGTGAAATCGTTGAGAGAAACTATCGAACCAGCGTCCATAAAAATTTTGTTATCGATTGACACGTTGGAACGAACTGTTTTTCTCGATATTGAAACGAGTTTGGCGGTATTGGTATGAACGTGTGTTCCGTGTTTGTATAACGTCTGCTGTACCTGTGTACGCGTGTATGTATGTATGTATGTATGTATGTGTGTATGCATGTGTATGCAAGTGTATATACAGTCAGAAGCAAAAATGTACACGCACCGGTTGTCTCATAAAAATGAAGATAATGCTGTAAATTCTGTAATTGGTCGATCGGTATTTGGTGATTGTTAATTATAGCAAGTAGTAGCATTAACCCAACGTTCACGATTTTACACGTTTCATCGGACACGGATGAAAAATCGGGCAGGTGGTGGGGGAATGAAATTGTTGAGAATTACCGATTGTTCGTTAGCGTAGGACACGCTTGCGCGACTATAGTTAGACTGGGGATTGTATGCGTTTAAGACAGAACGGTGGGACGTAAAACAGCAAAAACAGATCTGCCGATTTATTTAACGGGCGTTTAACGGGCATCGACGGGCGCTCTTGCCTGCTAACAGGCAGGTTGAGCAGCTCTGGATTAATTAATTGGTAGCGTTATCTTCATTTTGATGAGACGACCAGCGCGTGAAACTTTCCCACTGGTTTACACTGTATATACGTGTCTCTTAGCAACGGGAAGCACGTGGGCCGGGTCGAGGAACGTTCCAGCTCTATGATAGAGCAGTGGTTCTCTGAAAATTGAATTCGTGTCTGTCTCTCTCTCTCCCTCTCTCTCTCCCTCTCTCTCTCTCTCTCTCTCTCTTGAGTTTTCATAATCTTTTTGATGTCCCCAGTGAGCCACACGCGCACGGCTTGGCCCGTTTAAAAATATGGAACCAGTGTGACCAGAATGGTTGCTATGGAAGAGCTCCGGTTTACCGGACGGTCTTAATCCGACTCGGGGCGGGCCGCGATATAAAACGACTCTATCCAGGGATACGTATTCGGTTTCAGGCCTCTTCCGCGTTTCGCGTTTGGAATCGCTCGCCTAGCTTCTCTAAGAATCCGTCGAACACATTGAAGAAACAGGAAAAAGAAAGATAAAAATAAAAACCGTTGTTTATATGCGCGATCATCTGTCCGGCGGACACCGTTCCCCTGCGATCGTTAACGGAACGTTCGCGGTCCGACCGCTCGTTCCGAAGTCACGTCGAGTCTACAACGTGCATATCGAACAGAGTCCGCGCGGCGAGGATGATCGGTGATCGGAAGGAACGAAAACTGCGCGAGAATGACCCGCCCACTGGCCGGGTCTCGAGTGAACGCGTTCTTCGGTTGCCAAAAACATCGCCCCGAGCGGGAGATCGACGCGTTCCCTCGTTCGTACACGCGGTACATCTCGTTACGCAAAAAAAAAAATAAAAATAGTTAATTAATAATTAATAATAATAAACCTTAAAAAACGTTAAAAAAATAGAATCCAAAATCGAGTAAGGAGGATTGATTGACAGTTTTGCCCCCGCTCTCTATCTAGCCCCGTCCCGTCGTCTTCGCGTCTCACTGTTTCCCCGATCGGTAACCGATCGTCATCGTTGCTGTTTTACCTTCGATCCTCTTCTTCCTCCTCTCCAATCCCTATCTTTCTCTCGCTCTCTCTCTCTCTCTCTCTCTCACTCACTCTCTCACTCTCTCTCTCTCTCTCTTTCTCTCATATTCTCCACGCATATTAACATCCCCCCGTTTCTCGGTCCGGCCGTTTCAATGATCGTTGAGGAACGTCAACCGAGCGCGAAAGAGGTCGATTGCTTCGATCCAGTTGCTTCTTTCGATCCGGTGGCCTCTCGCGCCCGGACGACGACGTCGACGGTCCCCTCGAGTCTCACACCATGCACCTCACATCCCTCCCTCTCACCCGAACCATCTTAGACGAACTCTTGCTTGTAGATCTTCTCTTTGTGCATCCGTTCCATGTGCCGCGCGATGTGCATCTTCTGCTTCGCCCTGTAGACGCAATGGGGACACTGGAATTGAGGCTCCTTGCCGCATTCCCACTTCTGATGGTTTCTCAGGCTGCTCTTCAGCTTGTACACCCTACCGCAGGCGGGACAGTGGAACCCCTCCGGGTTCGAGCAGCCGGGGCGAATCAGCTTGCTGGGCCGCCACATGATCGTCGGCACGCCCAATCTCTGCCAGGCTGAAGTCCACTTTAGCCCGGTGATGCTCAGGTCCTCGGCTGGAACACAGGATTCACGGCTTTATTAGTAAGTGTTCTACGCTACCAACAGAGGATCGGACGGTCTTTTTAGATCCTGGGGCGTGATTTGTGTTTCGTTCGTTTCGAGCTTTTGTGTGTTTTTTCGTTTCTGTTTCTTTTTTTATTTGTCTGTTTGTTTGTTCTGTTTCGTTTTGTTTTGGTCGTAGACACGGGTCGACAGTACCGATCCCCGGATCTCTCTGTTTCATACTACAAGAGGCGGAGCTTATGCTTTACGAAGGCTTAGATGCTAAGAATTCGTTGATGTAGTCGCCTGAATGGCACGACCAAGGTATCTTCAAACTTCTAAGAGAAGCTTGCAGAAGTGTACGCGGGTCGGATCGGGAGTTTTGGTCGGGTACGGATCGGGATCCCAAAAGTTTGTCGACGCATTAATATTTTCGGGTAACCGATTTTCGAGGGACTCGACGCTTAATTCGGCATAGAACTCTTTAGAGTCTGGTTTTCTGCGATTAAGTTATAATTTTACAATGCGATCAGATTTTAACTTTCCTTGGTTACACGTTAGAAATCGGATTGGGTCTCGAATCGCAGATTGGGAGTCGACGCAAACGGGACCCGAATATGCTTATGTGTAAGCAAACTTTCGAGAACCGAACCCGACCCGACCCGACCCGACCCGACCCCAGGCTCGGATACCCGCATACCCCTGGAAGCTTGTTTTCATGGATTACGTTCAGATTGTCCGGAGACCAGAAGATACCTACACGATGGTCCTGAAAAAGGGCGTCTTGCACGGATGTCGAGGAGGAATCGATTGTTGAACCGTTTCGATCACGGAGACATCGATTCATCCTCGGAACATCGACGCGATTAAAATGGATTACTTTCAAAGGAGGAGAGAGCAATGCACGTTCTTTGTAATCCCTACTGTTTCGAACCCCAAGCAGCTAGCTATGAATTTCGCATACGAAGAAGGAGCGGTATCTGTGTGTGGCGAAGGAAACAGAACGCCTAATCGATATTATAATCTTAGCTATATTTTCAGTCTGTTCTCTCGCGATCAATTTGTCCATATTGATTCGAACGATCTGTTCTCTTCGACGCACAAGCGATAAAAGTCGTGTTTCTATGTACAAGTTTCGAGAAGAGTTAGTGCGCATGCTACTTCCCCTAATGTCGACGGGAGGACGGAAAAATCAGAAAATGAGAAATTTTCGATAGAGAGAATGCAATCGGAAAGAAACGCAACCGAGCGGATCGTCGCGATCGATGCCGAGCGTCGTTCGTCGAGCGACGGCAGACACAGCGGAAACTGTCGACGAAATATCCTTTTATCAACAATCTCTGCTCTCTTTCTCTTTCTATAGTGTCCGACCGCATCTGTCGGGACTCGACGAGACGAAACGTCACCGAGGCGACCCTCACTTCCCGCAACAATGTACAAAGTGTTCTAGGTTTTCAAAGGCATCAGACGGATAGAGAGATAGAGTAAGAATGAGAGAGAGAGAGAGAGAGAGAGAGAGAGAGAGAGAAAAGGGAGAAAGTGATAGAGATAGAAAGAAAAAGTGACAGAGTGGTAGAGGGCAAAATGCTCAAGGCGAAGAACACTCTCGCGAAACCGTCGAGAAGAATTCTTGTCGCTAAGGGAAACTTCAAAGAAAACAAACAAAAAATTATTATAAATCGTCGTGACGTGTCGCTGAGCGATTGGTCTTGGCGTTTTCAACGTGGCTGAAATTGGAATTGATTAATTGATGACCAGGTGGTAGAGAGTTTCGTATCAACGAACCGGAGAACCAAAATAAAAAAACAAAAATAAAAAAAAATATGTATATGTATACATATGCATATGTATGTATATATACGTATATATATATATATATGTGTGTGTGTGTGTGTGTGTGTGCATATAATGTACGGTGGTAATTAGCGCGACAGTGAGATGAACGTTCAATTGTTTTTTGTTAATTTTTTTCTTTTCTTTTTATGAATGTCATTCTGGTACAATTCGTCTTCTGACAAATTTATTCAATTAGAAAACGTACGAAACACGATATTATTCGCAGATATAACGTTAATATTAGACGCAGGATTGTGTTCGGACATGATCAGTCTTAACGAGAGCTCGCATTTAGTGAACTATGCTTCTAACGTCCATAGAAAATAAACGTCGCCGACAATGTTCCCACTATTCTAACTTTTTTGTTTTTTCTTTTTCTTTCGTTTTGTCGTCGCAGGTAAGGCTAGCTCGTTCAGCTTTTAGAAAAATCGCACTTATTGTCTGGGCAATCGAATTACATCTACGTTTAAGGCACTTCGTTAGAAACCTATTATTGAAAAAAGAAAGATAGAAGAAAAAAAGGTAGTCGGATTCGAGTTTTACATAAAAAAAAAAAGGAAAAAGATAAGAATATAGAAGCTTATCTAATTAGAGAGAGAAAGAGAAAGAGAGAGAGAGAGAGAGAGAGAGAGAAAGAGAGAGAAAAAAAACACGTAAAAGTAGTACATGAAACTAAAATGGTAATATCGTTGTACACGGTAATAAATATATCAGTCGATGCTCTCGAATCGAAGGGAAACAAGACTTACGATTAATTGCGACGCGACTCTAACAAACGGAATTATGACACTCGTTGTTTCACTTATTCTCATTTGTACGTTCGGCTAACAACTCGGAATGAGTATTTCTCTCGCGCGGTTGTTTCCCATAAATACTTCTATTTACATAACCGAGAAAAAAAAGAAAAATTAAAAAAAAAAAACGCACGCACAGAGATCAAAACGCATTGAAAGAAAAATATTGATACAGTCGATAACTCGAGCTCTGGTTTAACACCATATAGTCCGTAGATTCTTCGATCGAATGAGTTCCCTTCGTCGTACGCGTGTTGCACGATTGTTACTCATTTCGTGAAGACGCGCGCAATGTTTTCAGTATAATTTCTAGTAGTTAGAAAAATAGATTGTATCATGGTGATTTCGAACGACACGTTTTCGGAACTCGTTGTGTCGACCCATCACCCCCCTCCTCTTCAAATTTGAGACCACAAGCGTTACAATTTCATAGAGTTGAAAACATCTCGGTGTCAACTATCGGCTATTGGACCATTTTGTAGTTTAAATTTTAATCGAAAATTATGATTATATTTCATTCCGCGAATGGAATTCCTTTCGAACACAAAATATATCATTTTAATCGTTCGCGTAATTTTCAGTGGTCGGCGACTCAAACATTTCGGATCACAGCTAATTTCAAAGAGAATCTGAGAAGTTTCTGAATCTGGCAGGTTTTACTTGTATTTTCCTGGAATCGTAAATTTTTATTTTTTTTTTTTTCCAATTGCAATTACTATATGGACCCGAAGATGTTGCAAACGGATCGTTAGGATCGTTTAAACAGTGACTTTTGGTTCCATTCGGGGGATAAGAGTAGCCATTCGAATCCCAAAAATAACGTTTTCGTCAACGACAAAATGAATCGATTCTACTGAAACGCCGAGTCGGCATTACGAGCTTATTAAATTACGAGCAACAAAGAAATTCTACTCGCTGCAACTGTAAAAGAAATAGCAGTACAAAAATACTAATATAGATCCGATATGTTTTTTTCTGTTTTTTGTTTTTGGTGAGCAACCGCCCGATACAATTGCGCGAAACGATTAAAATGAAACATCCTGCAGAACTGGAGGACGAGAGTGGTATTCGAACGAATGTTCTGCTCAGTCGATCTCGAGTTTCGGAGTGTAGGCCAACAAGTAGGACTCCATGTCCCCTATTTTGTCGATGTGCTGCCGGCGAATATGTCTGAGCCAATGAGCTTTCCGCTTGCAGCGCTGCGGGCAAAATGGACATTGAAACTGTGGCTCCTTGCCGCACTCCCAGTGAACGTGCCGTTGGAGCGAGTCCTTCCTCATGTACGATCTTCCGCATCTGCTGCATCCGAACTGTCCCAGCGGCTTCTTTCCGACGTAATTGTACGCTTTCGGTATCTTCAGCTCAGCGAACGGCAGCCCCTGCTCCTGTATCTTCCACGCTTGCACCGGCAGATCCGCGTTCTCCTCGGCCGCCATCTTGTTCTCCGTCGCGGCATCTGGAATCCCGAAAAAAGAACAGCTTTTAGGCTTGCCCCTGGACAAGGTCGACGCCTCTGTTGCACTTTCACTGAGCACACACTTGATTTCTTTGTCTTTTTTTCGTTTTTTTCTTTTTTTTTCTTTTTTCTGTGTACCGTACACCGACGAACATAATAACTTCGTCAGCCTGCCGCCGATTCACCGAATCCATTTACCTGTCGGATCGATAGAATATCGGCTGCTGGCCATTGCATCCCAGTAAGCAATTTGCTATGAATTTGCCGCTATAACTTGTCGACCAATTCCCCTCCATCTGTTTACAGGAGCAATTCCATGCGAAATCCATGCCAAACCTTGCTCTCGTGAAGAGGGCAGGTCGCACTAAGAACGAAATTTGTTCTAAAGATCGGACAAAAACGGAGTAAACCTTGCTCTAGGAGGGTAAACGGAATTGAACGTTTGAAAACACACGAACCTTTTTATTTAAAATTATATAGTTTAGAAGTTTAAGTAAAATTCCGTTTTTTCTGCTACAGTAAGGTTTACTCCGAATTTTCCCCACATTTATTCTTAGAGCAAGGTCACGGGGCGACCGACCTACCCTCTCCACGAGGACAAACATCGATCAAAATTTGCTCGAAACAGGCATGGCTAACTGGGATCCTACCAGCCGGATATTAGAGCAGGATTCGTGTATCGTTGATAGGATGGACAAGTCTTATGGTTGTCGGTGCACCTGCGATCTTGGCATTGCTCGCGATTGCCAATCGATGATGCGATGCTAGAAGAGACCATTTTTGGAGGTTTCAGAGCGTCGTGGTTTAGGAAGGATTTCGGTAATACCGACTACATGTGAATTTTAGATTTTAGGACTTGAACAACACTCGAGCACGGCGACGAGAAACTCACTTTATGTATCTGTGATTTCATTGGTTCTATTTTTTCTTTTTTAATGCGAAACCTGTACAATGGTAATTTTATTCGATAGAAGACTGGTAATGTGTGCCCTCTGTCAACGACTTTTTGGGAAAGGGGAACGTACCTGCTTGGCGAACACCTGCGATTTACGTTCACGCTTCACAACCATTAAAATTAACTCGAGAAAATGATATACAGCGTATCTCAGAAATATTGGAAAACCTTGAGAGGGGTGGCTGCTGAGCTCGTTCGAAGTAGCTTTCTTCCTCGGCGAAAAATTCCGCCGCGGTTTTGTTAAACGAGTTATCAACGGAACGACGCTGATCAGATTCCGGCTCGGCCAATGTCGACCCCATTGTCCGTTGGTAGCCACGCTCCGTCCGTGTCAACTTTCCTTGACAACTCTTTAAACGAGTCGCGGAGAACACTTTTGGCAAAGGAAAAAGTTACTTGAAACGATTTCAGGCTTCACCCATTTCGAGGAAGTACAACGTTTTTGGGAAACCCTGTAGAAAAGGATCATAGGGTAAGTAAATGAAACACCGAATGGGACCGCTGGCTTTGCGTCGGCTTTTGAATTTACTTTTCGCCAGTGTGATTCCGTCGCTTCGCGGCGCTACAAATATTGTCTCTCGAACCTCCAACGTTGTCCCGAAACTTTCCTGTCCAGATTTGCTCCGCGACGAATGGCTAATGCTTCGTACGATCCTCTTCGACGAGAAAGTTTGCGATTTTCTGAACTTTGAATATACACGACGTACCCAAGTTTTCCGGAGAACAACCTGAAAAAAATCAGATATCGATGAACTATTGTCCAAGCTTGATAAACCTGGAGTAACCTGTGTCGCGTTGAAAGTCGACCGAATAAACAATTGTCGATTCTCTGGATATTCTTCGTAGTAGCGAATTCGGAATAGCCAGGAAAGCTGAAAAACCACATACACGAAACACATCCGACTGACATCGTGGAAGACTTTGCTTTACGGAAACTTTGCAACTACTTTTGCAACAATAGCTTTTAATAGCTCAAAACTGTTATACAGAAACAAGATACAGTATTGTCATCATGGAAGCATTATAAAAAATTGTTTACCAAATTCTAAAAATAGATGACATCTTTACGAAGCTACTGATCCGATGTCAAAGAGTATACGAAACGAACGTATACGGGGTGATTAAAAGAAAAAGTGCGATTCTTAGAACGTTCACCGCGAGGAGTAAAAAGCAATCCCTTCCCTGTAAAATCAACTTTTATTATTTATTATTTATAATATTTCGCTTCCGGCACGGAAAAATTGAAGTTATAGAGAAAGGATTGCGCTTAGGACCTACGTTGATTTGAGATTTTTCAGTCCTCGCGGTGACTGCTAGGAGACTTGTAGGCGTCTCCGTATAATAACTCCTGAAATACGATGGATGGTAACCATCTGGCCCACGCAAAATGTTTCAAGTTTTCTTCTGGTGATCGCACCGAACACGATCAGTCACTGGCAACGGCCAGTTCGCAGAAGAATGCTAAACGCTGTCGTTCGACGGGATCTCGCGCCTATCGTCCGATCACATAAGAGGAAAGATCATATGCATCCTCTTCTGGTGCTTGAGCAGTTTGTCTCGCCGGTAGAATTTCTTGGAGCAGAGGTCGCAATGGTGTGTCGGGTCCTCCAGGTGAAGCTTCATGTGCGCCGCCAAGTTGTGTTTGTACTTGAACCAGCCCAGACATATGTTGCACCGATATTTCGGTGCTTTGCCGCACTCGACGCGCAGGTGACGCGTCAAACACGAATGCCGCATGTAATGGCGGCCGCAATTCGGGCACTTGTAGGTTAGCTGGCCTTGGGTCGTTCGAACCGGATCGAAAAAATATTGGTTCTCCGACATTTCGGGTTGTCGAATGCTCGCCATGTCCCACGCGGGCGGCTGCGCTTGTACCCAGTAACCTGAAAAGAAAAGAAACAATGAAGATGGTGTCCCGGTCGCGCATGCTGGACGGACCGTCGCATTAGCGTTAGAATCTTCCGTGATATCATAAAATGGCGGACTGTACAATCACACGATATTGAACTTTCATGTATTACCTGGCCGTTTCTAGACATTTCCCTCTATCTCCGTTGCTGATAACTGTTGAACGAAAGTATTTCATATTTGTATGTATCTATATATATATATATATATATATATATATATATATATATACATATAATAAAGTTTAATAATAAAGTTTCGAGTAGTATCTTCGTCCGACGTAGCGACACGAAGGGAGAATGTGTTAGACCTTGAACGCGCACATCCGTAGAACGCACGTCGCATGCAATAAATGGGAAACATCTTCGGAAATATATCTTTTATTCTTCGTAGCAACAGCTATTGATTGTTCACACGAATAACTCGAACGAGAAAGTCGTCAGAAGACACAGTTACACTGCAATTCATAATGGAAATGAATATATACATGTACAAAACACACCGTACTGTACAATATTAACGAAGATAACACAGGCGAACAAATTTTTAAGCGTCTTCATAGTCGTACCTTCTTTCGGATAAAAATTTCGCCGACAATATTCAATTTATTTCCAAAACCGGAAGATAAATTTCTATAATGGACAATATTACGACCGACCTTATAAAATCCAAAATCTGGGCACTCCTGTATCGAATAAAACCGGAAGTTCTGCTCGTTTCGAGTAATACAACGATAATATGAATATTTTCGATATTCTCCATTCGATTCAAATTGATTAAAAATAAGACAAAATGAGCAAGAGAACGTCGTCGTGAGATTACGCACAACCTTCGGAAAAATCGATTAACGTCCAACGAGTCGAATAAAGAATAGGCACGCGGATGTGATACAGAAAAGTATTAATAATAATACTACACCGATCTACTAATATCGTACACTTAACAACATTTTTTGTACAGACACAAGTATACGTAGCACGCGTTTTCCCCTCCCAATATTACAGTTCCCAGCATCGTCGTATTTACACGAAGCGTCTTTATCGCTCCAGCGTGGAAATGTCCAGTGTTTGTCGTCCGACAGTGCACTGGAGTTTTTGTAGCGTTGCACAGGCAGCTTAATTTCTTGTTCGAAGCATCGAAATCTTCGGCGCAGCGAATCCGCGTTCAGCTGATCACTCGCTACGGCTTCGCTTGCGTGGCGTCGAAGTCTCCAAAGCCGCCTGTCAGGCGGACCTCTCCTTCCTAACGAACTTGGAGGGCTTGGCGTCCGCCGCGTGAACATTATAATGCCTCAACATGCTGTGCTTGTGCTTGAATTTCGTGTGGCAGAGCACGCACTCGAATTTCGCCTCTTTGCCGCACTCGAGCTTCTTGTGCCGTTTCAACGAAATCATCCTCCGGTATTGCCTGCCGCAGGTGTCGCACGGAAACGTCTCGAAACTGACAGGTAGCCGGTACCAACGTGCTGAAAACAGAAATCTTCGGTTAGCAGAATATTCCTCGCATCTCGCGAATCTTTTCTCGTACCAGTTCTCGTGTAACCATACACGTTTCCTTGTATTGTCCGGACGGCTGTTTTTTTTTTTCTGTTAAATCGTTTCGTTTCTTTTTTCCCTGCTTTCTACAACTTGTATCGTCGTTAATGCGGTAAACCTCGTACCGAAAGGAGACGTGGGATAAATAGAATGACTCGCACGATCTTTAGAAAATAACCCGCAACAAAGATTGTCTTTTTATTAATAATAATAATAATAATAATAATAATAATAATAATAATGTTAATAATAATATTAATCGCTAATAATAATAATGATAGATAAATCCATAGTTCGCTTGGTAAACCTTTCCAAAAAGAGAGTTCAAAGTGCTAAATACCGAAACGAGTATTCGAGGGGGTGGGGGTGGGGGACGGGGGAGGGAGTGTGGAGAAAATAACGATTTCCGATCTCTCCGCGGGATCCGAAACGTGAGAGACGACGCGACGGTCGGAGAGAAAGTTGTGTTCACTTAAAAAATATCAAACGACAAAGGCTTCGGTAACACGAGATTGACAACCAGTGAGGTACCAGGGATACGATGTAACGAGTATATCCTACGTTCGCAGGCAGGTCGACGCGAGTATCCGCAAATACTGATATCAAAAATACCGGACACGCCGGATCGAGGGATCGAAATCACCCGACGAGGTCCCAATTCTCTTCTCTTTCTATGCATATACAATTCCTCCCTCTCTCTCTCTCTCTCTCTCTCTCTCTCTCTCTCTCGCTCTCTCACTCTCTCTCTCTCTCTCACTCTCTCCCTCTTTCTCACTTTGTTTGCGCGCGTGTAAATGTTCATATAAAAATGGAAAAACGTTCGTTTCTTATCATACTAAGAAAATGATTCTACGCGGAACGACAAACAAGTCGATCTCGGCAAAATTCTGGAATGTTTTCGATTCTTCGGCCGATAATCTCGGATACGGATATCGGTTTTTTTCCATCGATTTCGCGAAATCGTTGAAACTGCTCGATCATCGGAGATCGGCTCTTTTGTTCGTTCGAGCGAGTCAAGTTCCACCGTGTTTGTGCATTTCCTTAGAACCGGAAGTACCGAACAGTTTGCGACACGTACGCGCGATTTCTCATTTAAATGCACTTGTTCATATTGTCCGCGCGATTGTCATATTGTCATATATATATATGTCATATATATATATATATATAATATATATTATATATTATATTTATTATATATATAGGGTGGAGCATTTGAAACAGGCCACCCGAAGAACTCTCTCGATGCCGAGGAGCTCGTAATAGGAACGTCAACTCTGTTTTTTTTTTTTTTAATGGAACGGTGTGGTTTCGTGTTTACACTCTGACAGTATGTTTCGAGACAAATGCAATGTCCTACTAGGAAGGTCACTCAAGGTCAACTGTAATCGTATCTCCTTAAAAAATAAAATTAGTGACGTCAGATTATGAGCCCCTCGATACCGAAAGCAAGCGAGTTGAGTTATTCAGGTGATCCGTTTCAAATGGCCCACCCTGTATACATAGAAATAGATTAATTGATCTAGTAATTGGAACAATTGTAAGACGAGAAATACGATACGAGTCGCTTCGACGCGTTTCTGGTAGTTCCAGTGTTAAGGGCACGATCGATCCTTGACAATTCTAACGTCCAGTCATCGATTGTCAAAGATTGTTCGTTCACCGCGACGAATTCTTTCATCTAAATCGGCAACCCGTTACCTAGCGTGATAACGTCACAAAATTATTAGAGAATCGGTGCTACTTCTTAAGTGTTCCCGATGACACGATCCATAACCGTACATCGTCGATACGATTGCATATTGTTCAGTGTCGCGAGAATTACAGAAGGGTAATCGATCGTTTTCGTTAAATGCAAACATCGAAATACAAATAGCGTAAGGATCAGCCGTGTGAACGTACAAGGAATAGATGGCCAATCCGATCTTTGTCGATTATAACGGTTGGAAGATCGTATAATTATTATTGTCTATTCGGTAAGTCTATAAGGTGCTCTCAGGTAACCGATACTCTGGAGATTATTCCGTACAAATCACCAGCGATATACATCTTAGATTTATTTACGCGTTCTCTTCCCAGAACAAGGCACTGTTAATTACCCTTATCGTTGTTGTTGAACTGCGAACAATTTATGCAAATTCACACGTTCATCTATATACGGAACAACGATAATTGGACAGAATCATATTTCCCGTGTTTAGGACTTTAATCGCATTCGTAGCAATGCGAACAGCAAATATTCGTTCGACTGCCGATCTTCGCGCAAAATAAAACATTTGGGCGTCAATTGTAAGGAACAGGAGCCGAGTTACAGTTCTTTCTTCCTTCAACGATTTGAATAAGCCACCGATATTCTGTTAGGTAATGTTATACAACCTCGCCATTTTATCATTTTATCTAAGAAAAAAATCTTTCTTACCACTCAAATTTAATTAAACGTAGAAAATCCGCAGTCCATTTATTAGGCGTACTTTATCGCGATCGATATTTTGCGATGCGTTTCGATTAGGCGATGCGACAAATGCATAAACGTCCGCAATCCAATTAATTGGATCAGAACGATCAGTAATTTCGTAATTGCCCTCTCAGTTCTCTGTGTCGTGTGCAACTTGTGACGTGTCAAGATAGAAAAATGGCGTAACATCTAACGGATAAAAAAATACCTAGAATATAAAAGTACTAGAAAATATAGGTAAACTCTAGGGTAATAAAAAAGAATTTGCAGAGATGGTAACACGATCGTCAATTTTGTTACGACGTTAAATACGAGAAGGGAAGAGCGAGAATGCTTCCATCTGCAATGTACGTTTAAATTTGTTCCTTTGCACTTGCGGTTAAGTCGATAATAAATCCTGAGACTCGAATAAATAGTGCGATCCATTCGTGCTTCGTTGGAATGTTTGTGTATCTCTTCTTGGTACGATCGTCATAGAAATTGAGCTGTTCGAGCTGCCCTCGAATCGGAAGAACGCGAATCGGATGCGATAAAGTCCATTCGAAGCATAAAGATCAATGCAATATTAATCGCGCTTACCTAACAAACAACTCCCCTACGGAATACGAAAGCAAAGAAAAAGAATATGCACTTTTAAGTAAAAGTAGTCAGATTCAGAATATGTACACGTAGAACCGAAATACCACGATATGAATTCTTATATTGAGGTAATAAACTCGAGAAAACGGAAATTATTCTAACCATAGTTATCCTTAGAAAAGTTCGTAATTACGTTGGATACGAACACTTACGCTTCTAAATCGCTAAAAGGCGTCCGAGCAAGAGAACCTTTTTGCAACAGTTTTTAACTCTTAGACCTATTTGTTATGTACAACGATTGATCCCGATTTATAGTACGTTTCCATGATTCAGAAATGCATTTACCATCCGTGCTGCGTGGAAAGCCAGATATTTTGTTCGGCGATGCTGCATTTCAATTCAACTTTTAGTTCAGAATTTCGGTGCATCGGACGATCCGAAGATAGAAGTGTCCAAAGTAAGAATGGAAAATAAATTTTATAAAACCCACCCTCTGGACACATAAAATTCCTATGTAAAATACCGTTCTGTGTTCCGAGCTGAAACTTCGAAAAAAAGAAAAAAAAATAATAAATAAAATAAAGGGAAAGCCATCTTTACCATTTATTTTTAGTTGCATACACGAACTATGCAAATCCAACAGCCTCGTATCTTTTTCATTAAAAGACATTGGGCCATGGTTCAATGAACATTTCATAAAAATTTTTAATAAATTTTTTTGCAAAAGACGCGTTCTCTTTTATTTTGGTAATATTGTAATCCAGAGTTGGTTAATTCGGAAATCAGAATAGCCCCTGAACCCCTCGCCTTGTAATTTCACTCTGAGGCTTCCGATTAAAACATACTAAAATGTTGACATTTTCAACACGTATCGGTGGAAAATAAAATAATTTCTATCGAGTTAAATTCAGAATCAATGTAAAATTAGTTCGGAACGGAAAGATAAAAAGTAATCGAGTTTGACGCGTGAAACCGGTGATTCGAAGGCAAGGGGTTCGCTCTGGATGATACCGCGCGTTGCCGATTCGAAAGCATATATTTGTTTCCGAAAAAATAATCCCGATCCGTCGGACCGAATGTTGCACCGATGCTGACCGAGGCTGAAACCGACTCTGCGCTCCCAAAAGCAGCACGGAATCGACTCGAAAGAATGAGAAAGAATTCGTGAAAACTTATCGCGTGGATTTCCAGGACGATCGTGCCAACTGTGGAAGACGGTTGACGGAAGGAGAGGACGCTCGCGTTAGGCGCCCTCGTCGTAGTCGATCTTCTGATGGTGTCGCTTGTAATGGACGGTCAGGTTGCCTCTTTGCCTGGCCTTGTAAGGGCACTCCGGGCATTGGAAGGCGGGAGGTTTGCCGCCGCACTCGACCATTTCGTGGCGGCGCATCGTGCTTTTCCATCGGTAGCCTTTCCCGCAGAAACGACACCTGAACTTCCGTTGTTGCTCGTGCGGCACCCCCATATAGACGACGCTGAGGTCGCGAGGTTGCGGCAACACCTCGAACGAATCGGGAAAGACGACCTCGCGGGTCGATCCGGTGCGGGGGTTGTTGTTGTCGGTGCCGCTGTCGTAGCTGTTGCTGTCGCCCGCGTTGCTGCTCACCCGTCGACCGGCCACGACCACGTTGCCCCTCGTTCCGGCCGCCGTCGTCGACCGGCCGCCCTTCTTCCCCGTCTGGTGTTGCTTGTAATCGGACCGCAACAACGAGAGCAACGCGACCATCCCTGTAACAGGTCCCGGCGCCAAGCGAGACGCGAGAGCGAGGCAACAGGTTATTTAATTAAAACGAAACTAAAAAAAGAACGGTGTGGGCGGGGCCGGGGCCGGGGCCGGGGTCGGGGTCGGGGCCGGGACCGGGGGGAGAACGTAAACATTGTGGGACACGGGACACGGGGAACGGCGTATCCGGTGCGAGTACACGTTGGGAGAGGGGCGGAGGGGGATGGTGTAGGAAAGGTCAGGGAAACATAGGGTGTATAACTCCGATCGATGCACGGTTGCATATGGTGGTTGTTACGCGACTGGCGAGAGAGATATCAGTGTGATTAAACCCGTAACCAACCCAACACATAACGTATCAGCCAATAGCTCCGAGAGATAGGTGCGCCCAGGGTAAAATTTTGCCGTGGTTTTACGTGAAGAGGCGTGAGGTTCTCCGGGTTGCGAGAAAAGATGGAAAGACGATCGCTAAACGTTCCCGAGGGTACGTCGAGTTGCGTTCTTCTTCTAATTTCCACGATCGGAAGCTACGATTCTCGGTCTTTTCATCTTCCCTGGCACCTGGTTGTAGATGAAAAAAAAAAAGGATGCCAATTTCCAACCCTCCAAACAAAGTAACCAAATAGGATGCTTCGGTGATGATCGTAGGGTGAGCTTGCTTCGTAGACATTCTCAGAGAGATGAATGAATGTACAAGTACCAGAAAATCGTGGTAGTTCGACTGTATATTATACACAAGTGTTTTTATATTTATGTCAATTTCGTTTTTGTACAGCTCGCAGGTAATACCCGATTAACAGCGGCGGATTCAAAAATGCTCCTTCTCGTTCTCAAGCCGAGTTATTATCGATTCTATAAACGTAGAAATGGTAAAAATGCTCGCGGAGACGATTTCATTACAGACTATGTTCTTTCGGTGAATTCTCTTTGGCAAAACGAGACCGATAGTACTTTCTCTTCGCAGACACACGTGACATTCTAGAGGGACTTCTCGTAACTACCGCTCAATACACGCGTAACCCTTCAAAATGGCCGTGACGTATGAAATCCTGAAACACAAAACGTCCGATTTAAATCTCCGATTTAAATTTTCCAATGACTTGGAAAACAAATTTTCCGAACTACCGATCCCCGTTCACACGGGACCGTTCGCCTGCAGAATAAACGAACCATTAGCGTTGCGACGACGATACGAATCGCACGTAATTCATCGATATCTATCGTTCCGGAACCGTGCGGATCGATTATGGCGAGAGAAAGATTACGAATAATTCTTTATTCGCATCGATTACATCGTCGTTGTATACCGGCGATTAAAATGCTTACCGGTGTTCCGCCATACTTTCTTCGGAACTGTTATCTTGATTTCCTATTGGCAGTTGCGGCGATAGACCATCCACCAGTAGAAAATCAGATTCATTCTCTTACCAGTAGAGAATCAAAATTCATTTCAAAAACAATGAAACGAATAATCATTTGGATCGCCGGTTTACACGCTATATTCGTTGTTCGCTGCCAATTAAAATACTCGTTCACTCTAGCAGAAGCAGGTGCAGTATTCTCTCCGTAACTGTAAAAATTTTACCCGGTCGCTAAAGGGATTCACCTTGGAACCGGTCGACCAGTTTTACCGTCGCGATCGTCTCGGCTTTCTAATTGAAATGACACCGAACACGATATAATTACGGTCGTAATTACTTACGTAACAAGCAAAGTGAAGAGTTCGTGTACCTCCACCGTGAATGTTATGTCGGAAACTGTAATCGCTTGCCACGCAAGTAATCGCAATCGCAACGGTATCGCGTTTGGCGTCGTTTTAATCAGAAAACGAGACAAATACGATGGTAAAAGTTTCACCGACGAAAATCCAAAAATAAGGAATTTTTCTGGTACCTCTTCTAGAACTGTCGTAGGCCCGAAGACACGACAGCTCCGGAGAGAATTGCACTGTACGCGCAAACCGTAAAATAAATTATTTCCACTACCGCTGCCAGATTAAAGGAAAAGGGGAATCCCACGGTGGAGGGGGAAGCGTACGTACTCTGACATGCCTGATCATCAGTGTGGCCAAACCGGGGAAACCGAGGCAAATACTGTTATCCTCTCTGACGTAACGCGTCACGTGACCGGGCCGTGGCGGAATGTGGGAATGTCGTCGTAGAAGGGGTAAGAGTGGGGGATAAGTGTTATTAGGGGATTTCCTAAACGCGTAACGTCGCGGCGTTGCTTGTCTCCTCGCTCTGCCCACTTCTCTCCCTGCTTCCGCAACGGGCCGGTCACGTGACGCGTTTCGCCCCTGTCGTGCACGTGTCACGTGACTAACCGGTACTGGGAGAGAGAGAGAGAGGGGGGGGGTAACGTTTTCCCCTCGATTCGAATCGGTTCCCCTGATCTGGCCACTCTGATTCAGCGACTCTGATTCTTCCTGACAGTGCGTCTGGCGTTCGTCAAACTTGATGAAAACCGATCGCGCGTCCTTCTGCATCAACGAGTCACGATTATCCTACCGATCGCGATTCAGAAAATGACCAGTGTTTGCCCTTCCTAACGATCTAGAGAATTACGACGAGGGAATTTCATCGACGTGTCTCCGTGCGTTACAATGCTGTCTCGTTACACGTCACGCATCTCGTCACGTCCTCGCTAAGTTTTTGAGATGATTGTTCACCGTTTTTCGATCGTAACGTGTCCACGGCGACGAAGCGAGACCGCATACACTTGGGACGCGATATCATCGGTCTATATCGTCGTTCATGCCAGCCTCTCGGAGGCTGTCTCGCGACGATGAGCATTCACGTGAGTATTTCGTTTCGGGCGGCGACAGGATGTCGCGGCGCGGTTCTATTTGTTTATGTAACATTGGAGGAGCTTGCGGTGCTTGTGGGCGACGTGCGAGTCCAGATTGAACTTCCTTTTCGAGCTGAAGCGACAGTAGGGACAATGGAACTGCGGCAGCATGCCGCACTCGAGCTTCAGGTGACGGTAGAGGGAGGACGCGTTCGAGTAGATCTTCTGGCACTTGACGCACGGATACATTCTCCGAGGCTTGCCCGACGTCCTGGCCAAATGATGCAGCCGGAGATCTGCGAAAAATCGTACGGTCAGCGACGGTGTCCTCGGTGATCAACGGAAACGAGACGGCGCGGCTTAACGTTAGACGGGAGAAGACGGCACGGAAGAGAAAGAAAACGAGAAAGATGCTCGAGACAACAGCGACGTGAAATAACGTGGAAGTTCGATGTTTTTTCTTTTTTTTTTTTGGCGTTGTGACAGAAAGAAAGTGTGATTAGAAACAGTTGATCCTCGATCGATCGAGTCTCGAACACCATACTCACTCGACGGAACGCAATGAGCGAACCAACCTGACCGGTTCGGATCAAAGTGAAACCGGGCAATTACATTGACCAGAACAGCCTGAAAAAAAAAGGGATTCGATGTCGGTTATAGATGTTGCTCTCTTTTGACCCTCTCTCTCTCTCTCTCTCTCTCTCTCTCTCTCACACACACACACACACACACGCTCTCTCTCTCTCTCTCTCTCTCTCTCGTCGAATACATTAGTCTCTTGTATCAGAATAGAATAACATTTTATTTCGATAAAAAGATGTCCTAGATAACAAGACACGTCGCGCGGATCAATTGTTCGCGTTGTAGAGCATTTTGTAGTGAATCTGTCGGATGAACTCGTCGTTGCCGGACGTTAGCAGGATCGGCCAACATTCCGGGCTCTCCCTGACATGCCGGTGCAAGGATTTCCGCCATTTGTACGACTTCGAGCAGGCCAAACAGGTGTTCCATTCTGAAAAAGAAATACGTTCGTTCTGTCAGTGACGGGATAGAGGACCGTGCAGGCAGGTGTTACTCTCTTCTCCGGTGCACTGTGTGTTTCAACCTTTACCTTATCGCTAAACCAAAACTCCGCGTTTTACGTGTATGTTTCGAGTGCAAGATGGCTGCTCGAGGAGATAGAACTTTGCGGAACATTGGGGATTATTGAGAACGTGTGAAGTACGTTTTATTGAGGGAGCGAGGAATTCTACGCGCGTCGCATACTGGCCAATTTGGACGATGATCGGATTCAAAATCACAAAACTTTCGATAGAAATGAGGTAGAGCGATGAAATTTTTTTTAAATTAAAACTCAAACTTTGTAGAATATGAGAAAAGTAGTTTTTGTCACAAAAATCTATTTTTTGCAAAATCTTGAGGTCGTAGACAAATTTTTCACACCAGATTTGAAATCAGCGTGAAAAAATTTATGGGAAATGATGTATAGCATGTTAAAAAGAATTTTTTCCGCGCGTGCTATTGGAGAAACCAAAATTTTCTTGAATTTCTGCACGTTTAACGAATTTTCTCAAGGTTAAAAAACGTTCGTACCACAATATCCCTATTTTTCCCATATTCTACAAAGTTTGAGCTATAATTTAAAAAAAATTTCATCGCTCTACCTGATTCCTATCGAAAGTTCCTGGATTTTGAATCTGATTTTGTCCAAATTGCCCACTGTGTGTCGCCCCGAACTTACCAGGCTTAAGCCCTGAGCATACAACGTCCAGCGAGACTCGACGTAGACCGGCGAGACCTTGTTACCGTTCGTAGCCCGCGCCATGGAGACTTAGCTCGTGGGACGAGGGGTTAAGCTCACCATCAAACTTTCACTTCTTTTTTTACGCTCCGATCATTAGTTTCCGTCCCATTACTTTTCCGAGTAATTTCATTGCGAAGACAAGCTCTAATTTTCAACTTTTTCCGCTCAATTACAATACTATTTCGTTGTTATAGAAACGTAATTGTGAGAACTGCGATACGCGTCATCCGGACAAAGAAACGTTTCTCGTCATTTACGACAATCGCGTCTTTTTACTACTTTTAACGCCCCATCGATTCAAGCGATTATTTGGGCAGTAGCATAGGACCGATCGCTAAGCTAACTTAACTTTGTAATAAGAAATATAGCGTAGAACCTAGGAGAATCTATAGATCCATCTATAACTATACCGTCGGTTTGTAATGCCCGATATCTTCGACTTGGCACCGATTACGTTAAAACACTCGTTCTCGGTTGAAAAGTAGATCCCAGTTAGCCAAACGTGCTCTGCTTCGAGCAAATTTTGACGAATGTTTCTAATCGTACTTTAGGAGCAAAAGGTGGTGGCATTTTGCTTACTGGGGAGATACTCGCGAGAGAGCCACTTGTATTCGAGAAACAGCTATCTCGCGGAATGTAATGTACGGTTTCCGCAATGTTCCGCGTCGATTCCCAGCTCGAACCCGATCGATTTGTACCGTAATGTAATGCTCGTTACAGGAAGTGTTGCCCGGCCTCCGTTATTTCCTCGAAAAGAGCCGCGAAGAACTGTTTCGGCGTAGCGACCAACTCCACGTATTAGACCGACCACTCAGGACAGATCAGTAGCTTCTTAGTGGTTTATTTACAAAGACAGTATATGGGCATGCTTGCGGAAAAAAGAAATGTACACTATTTTACACAGAGAAGTCTCTTTGGAGGGGAGGACAGAAACAGGGTGTAGAGATCTCTGCTCGAGAGAACCCTTCCGGAAATCGTGATCGATATTCTCCAAGTTATCGATGCGACGGTAATTAGTTTAATGAGTCGCAAAGATCTCATCGGCAAAGACTTCCGTGCGAATATTTCCGTGCGACCACAACAGAGGATTCTGTCGGTCACCCGGCTTCCTTTCGTCTATCGTCTATCGTCTATCGTCTATTGTCGGCTGTCGGCGTGCGGCTCGTCTCAACCGTGCTTTTTTCGCATGTGTTTCAACAAGTTGCACCGCAACTTGGACTTCTTCGGACAGTACGGACACTGATATTTCGGCGGCTGGCCGCATTCTTCCCGTACGTGTCTGGTCAACGAGCTGTAATACATGTACACGTTCCCGCAGGCCTTGCACGTGTGCAACTCACTTCCGGTCAGACAGCCTGAAAAAAGAAATCACAGAGATCGATTAATAAAGATCAGACGGTCGGTCGTGTTTGTTCGTTTTCACTGATATACCTGGGGGCTCGGTACGATACAAGGAACTTGTACGATTACGTCTGTGCGGTTAGCGGCAGCTCGACAAAACAAGTTCCACGGGGCCGTTAAAGACTTCGAAACAATCGGATTAAACACAATGTGTAAACACAAAACCATCCACCCGCGTTACATCCACCATCCACCCGTCTGTGGGGAGGAGAAATAATGGGGGTTGGCGGGGGGGGGATCCATCGATAATAATTCTCCTAATTCAAAATCGAAAGTTTAATAATATTCTAACTTGTAACAATATAAGATAAAATTTTCATCTTCAAACGGATTTATGGATAATTATTCAGAAAAGGGTCCTCCTCATCGACTTTGATGACCTTGAAATATGTCGTCGAGGTCATCATTCTGAACAACTTTTCCGTATGCATGTTACTTTAGTTTGTTTAGATTTTTGCTGATATAGTTGTACTCGATAAGGTGATCCATGACATCTCGACAACACATTTCATCAAAATCGACAAGCAGGATCCTTTTCTACATAATTATCAAATTATGAAACGAAAACAAGTCTAACGTCAATGACTACAGTCTTCCCCAAGAATCAAATGCAACAACGACGAATTACTCTGCCGACCGAGTTTCCTCAAAACAATTTACTTTCTCAAATCATTGTTAATATTCGTACGTGCACGGCCAAAAATGTAACAGTTCGACGTCACTCGCTATAAGAAAATATTGAAGAAATTTCAATACTGATTAGTTGAACTCCCGGCTCTCATGCACTGATTAGTACTGCGCGGTAATTCCATTCACCGTCTCCGGAACGCTTAATTAGAGACCAGAGGAAGACACACTATTGGTTAGCACTGGCAAGGCTCATCGATTTCACTTTATTGACGCTGATACCTCGGAAACACGTGCCTGTGATACATACGGTATGAATACATACAATGATCACAGTGCCCGAGAGAGAGAGAAAGAGAGAAAGAGTATTGAAAAAATAAAGTCTGTGATCTCTCATCTGTCCCATCTCTTTACGTAGACACTGATCGTCCGCGAAACGGAAATGTTGTTCACAAACGTTCCCGATCTCGAAATTCGTTCCATCCAGCGAAAACGAAATCCAACGAAAAGAAAGGCGAACGAGCGTCTCCTTTTCCTCGGGGGTAATTGCGAACCATCTTCGGCGACCAACGAGCAAAGTTTTCTTCTCGTCGAAAAATCCGACGTAAACGTCCACTGAGACTTCTTCTCGCGTGATTCCATTCTCGAGAAAATCGAATCCGAATGTTCGGAGGCAGCGGCGGATCTAGGCACGGTTCCCGTTCGGTCAAAGGGCTCCCTTCGCGATCAAAAACATCAAAATCAAAACAACTTCAATGAAAAATTTACAGTGTCCCCAAACAGTGTTAGCACGGGGCCCCTAAATTAGCGGTCCGCCGCTGTTTAGTAAGACTTGCTGCGAGTGGTTATGCAAGGTTTGATCTCAGAGTTTCTGGAAAACGAAACCCTGTTCGCGGAAATTTCATTCTTCCGATGTACTTTTCGTGATATTTCACCTTGGACTATGGTCGGCCATGTCACTGATAATAGACCGCTCTACAGTGCGATTCAGCCAAGTGTGCCACCTACATCACTTGCAAACTAATTGGTACACGAAACAGTGGTTGAAACAATATCGTAATTAGGTTTCTTCTGTTTTACTTTTTTATGGAGATACGAAGGTCGATACCTTGAGTTTCTTTATCGCAAAGGGTAAATGTCCTTTTAGCGGTTGGTCTTGGAAAATGTTCTCTCTCCGACCACAGGATCAGTGTTTGCCCTTTGCAAAGAAGAAACTCGATGTGGATGAAAAAGCAAAATAGAAGAAATGTAGTTCTCGTAGCCGTACAAATTTCGTTTCCACCGATTTTTTGTTCGCATAGCGAGCGTTTAGGTGTCACGCTTGATCCTGTACATCGTTTGGAGTATAAAACAAGGAAAGAGGTTCGAGAGATTCCGATGAATTTGCCGACGGAGGAACGATAGCGAGATCGGCGAGCGACGGTATCCCCCGGTCGAGTTAGATCTTGGCGACGCAGCCGTGCTCCTTCTTCAGATGGTTCAGCAGGTTGAACTTCATGGGCATGACACTGTGGCAGAAGGGGCACGTGTACAAGACCCGGCCGCACTCCTCGCGCACGTGCCGGTTTAGCGCCATTCTCGACCTGTACGTTTTCTGGCACTCGCAGCACACGTGGAAACCTGTAATTTGAGGAAGAAAGGCGGCTTTAAGTACGATGCTCCGGTCCGTAGTCGCGCTAATCACGAACAAGAAGCTCTCTCGCCCCCACAAAAGCATCGGCAAAAGCATACTATTTGCTTGCTCTTTCTGTCGCATCACCGATATCTTCCGAGTGAAATTCACAGGGAATCACGGTGTCCCCGTGAATCGTCAGAGGATCCTCTGAAACAGTATATAAGAAAACGAATCCATCCTGCCAAATTATAATTCCTCTTCCACGCGATTCGAACGCTGGCATGTACGCAACACAGACACGGAACAGTGTCTCCTTTTCCTCCGTTTCCGTTTGAAATCGATCACGTTGATGTACGACGCTCGCGCCCAGAAATAACAGGCACTGCGATTTCGTTTGCAAATACTTTTGCACTGTTTCCTTTATTTTTGGCATTACGAAAATACATGCATTTTACCAGAATACTAGGGATTACGTGATAAGTTTCGACGACGCCCCCTCCTCCGTTCGTCTCTCCTTAAGTCTAAGCGGTGAATTCAGTCGTAAGTTCCTGTCAACCGATCTTCTGATTCGACACAATTCGTCCGGTGATAATTCAACTGGTCGCTTTCGCTTTCGTCGATGTAATTGTTAGTAGGCTGCGGTTATTGATCTGATCGTTTAAACTCTCAACGAGCGATACTTATATATATATATGTATGTCAACCAGTGCACGTGTACTGTTCAGTGATAACCAGGTGGATGATTTTTCAATTAGAAAACAGAAACACCATTTCAAGTAATAAGTAATATTCAGTACGAATAAAATACTATTTCAAGAGAGATGAATTCGCCAAGCGAGTGCAACAAAATGCGCCACGTAAAAACTTCGTACGCGACACCTTCCTAGACAAAGAATCCATGTTTCGTGTATTCATAGTATTTTTTAAATGAAACTTTACATAACCGCAGCCTGCATGGAAACCGGCATTCGAATTGTACGAGAAACCACATCGATTCTCGAATACGGATACGATGCAAAGAAAAGCATTAAAGAACGTAATCGAGACCTATGGCGTCACAAGTGTCTAATTATCGGCGACGATTATCGGTAATTAATCAGTCGAGAGACAGTTGGGTTCTACAGAATCTACATTATGTTCGAAGTTCGCCAAACGAAAGAGTAAAATTAGGTAATCGAACATAGGGAATTCTTGACTGTGCGTGAAGTCGGGTAAGATGCTGAAACCAATCGCGCGTTTCGATGTTCGAGAACACTGACTCCTCTGTACCTGATAAATGACTTGTCGACAACAATTTCGAAACTAAATTCGATTAGGAATAAAAATTTAGAGATTTTTACTCTATCGTTTATTCCGGTGGTAAACACGGCTGGATCGAGGCGAACGAATTAAGCAGCCGCGTCAAATCGTTCGCCGTTCGTTCCGAATCTCGAACTGCTATAGTACTATCACTCTAACTTAACAGTCGAAAGGTTCGCTAACTCTCACGAATCGTGTCGCCGATCGTGTCCGCAATTCGTTCCCCACCTTTTCTATCTAACATTCATAAGGCGTTAATCGTACCAAACAAACATTTATATGAGATGCAGATCGCGGTCGTGACTGATAATAACACCAGGAGCAAGCACGTATGTTTCGAACGTCTCGACAACGTTGTAATTGGCATAACGTGACCCGTAGCGGTCGGGATAAGCTCGAGCGACCGTCAACACGTACAATTTTATTCGGATATAAGAGGACGCTTTTTATTTCGAGATAAGAAAATCGATATCCCCTCTTCTTCTTTTGAAATCGTTCGCTCGATACCGCCTAGCGTCGGAACGAGAGTGTACCTTCGTTATATCGGAATAAAACTGTGTCGGTGAAATATCGGCGCGAGTCAGAAATGACTCCGGCATAGGCCTGGAGCTCGAACAAGTCCGAACTTTTCACCGGAAGAACACAGCTTGCACCTGAAAGCATTAACAGCGATAACTTTATAGGTTATACCGAGCACTAGAGATGACGAGAAAGAGAAACCTTAGTCCCCTGAGCCGGATCAAATAAATAACGCGCCGAACGATGAATATGCTGCAGATATTGCTACCTGTTGCTGCCATATCGTGTTCATGGAAGTCTTTGAACCACGAGTACCCTAAGTACTGTCGACGAGATGTACTGAATTTTTCGGGTCTCTGTCCAATGGTCCCTTTGCCTGTGAAAACATTGCTCGCACAGTCACAGGTAGAATAGAGAGGGTGTCTTCTATCTCGGATTATGTTTCTGTTGCACGCGATTACAGAGGCCCCTAATGCTCGGTATCGTCTGACAAATTCGAGCAGATGGTTTTAGGAAGGAGTCGGTAGGCGGGACCGAGGAAAAGCGAAGGTAGCCGATAAAAAAAGAAGAAAAAAAGCAAAATGGAACAAATGAATCCAATCAGGAAGTAAACGGGTTTCGTAAAAGATGGTAGCAAGGCTTCCCAACGTTCAGCACTTCGCGTACAGGTCGCTCGTATAGTTTTTGTCGGGCACCATTGTTCTATGCTGGATCAATGCAATAAAGCAAGCTGCTCACCCACCTCGTCTTCCTGTTTTTCCTCATTGCACTGTGGAGGTATCGAACGAAAAAGTTGGACACGGCACTGCTGTTCCTCGACACAACGTTTATCTTTGATTCTCGGTGTACGACCGGGGACACCAAGTTGTCTCTACAACGATTACCGACGGAGTGTCCTGGCAACGTTTTTTCGAAAACCCTCTGCAGGAGGTAAGGAATGGAGGAGAGGAAAGTACGGAGTGGGAAGTGAGGAGAGGAAAGTAAGGGAAAGATGGTACGGCCAAACCCAGGAGGAAGGATGTTATAAAACGGAAAAAGCGGAAAAAGGGAATCAGGAAAGGATGCCATAGGAACCAGGCCTAAGCGAGACCTGGAAAGGGCGACCGAGAGGATTAGGCCTGCGTGGGTCTGATCGCCAGATGCGAACCAGCCTGGCCAGGCCCGCGCAGGACGGAGGACAATAGTAAAGGAGATTTCTGAACGGCGGCGGCGGCGGCGGCGGCGTAGGCAGCGCCGTGGCCGCCACACCACTTTCAGAGAATTGAAATTTTGGTGAATCGCAGATAGGAAACGTCCTTGTTAATTTCTCTGCGAGAAGCATCATTGGTACCGAGGAATATCGGCAGCTGAAAAGAAGTCGCTTAGCCAAACATTGGAAGCCTAAACATCGCGGCTACGGAAATCGCAGGAGATTTCTTCTCAGCTCCCAATAATACCAGAGGTTGAAAAGTCGAAGATTCCGTCGGTTCGACTACGCTAAAACCATCCACTCCGCTTGATCAGGCCTTATTAAACCTATAGGACGCCCGGCTGCGAAAACCTTTAGTCTCTGATTAGATACAGATTATTGTCCAACGGCGAATAGGCTCTGAATCCCAGCTCGGATGCCTGGGCGGAAGGTGAATTACAGACACACCCCTCCGGAAAAGAACTCGACCGTTTTCGCCGCGCGTTTTCGTCGCGTTCCCGTCGGTCTTCGTCGTACTTCGAGGGACATCCCGGGTCGAGCGTAGAATAGGCACGACGACGCTTCGACGCGGGTTAAGGCAATTGGATGGCGAGCTCCCGTGGTGTCCGGGTTTTCACGTGTTCGACGAGGCGACCTTGAAGTGTTGCTCGGCCTGGTGCGCGTGCAGAATGAACGCCTTGAACGCGGCGAACGGGCAAAGCGGGCACTTGAACTGCGGCGGTTCGCACTTGTGCTTCAGATAGTTGCTCCACATCTTGTAGAACTTGCTGCACTTTGTACACGTGTAGCCGAGAACCTGGTCACCCATGTACATCTTCCGGTAAGCTGAAAACAGAGGGACCAAGTTAGCGAGAAGCGAAACAAGGGGGAGGAACGAGAGGAGAAAAGTGGAGGGGCTCTCCACGAATCAGCGAAAACCGGCACGGCCACGGAACCTTCGCGAGCGCTTTTCGATTAGAGTCAGAAAGCTGTTTCTTTTTCTTTTTACTATCGCTGTAAATACGCTTTATTTCGTCAGAAATATTATACATTCGTCTGGCATACCAACAGTCGGTCCGCAAGTAGAAATATTACTTATCGGGGGTTCAACTGCTCCGAAACAGGCTTTTCGTTCGTTCGTTTGTTTCGATAACAACGTTATTATAAATAAAAATCTAGTACAAAATTTTGCGGTACAATAACGTAAACTGGTTCGTTTATCACAGGCTTCCAAGTCAGGTTGAAACTACAGTGACACTTTCAAAAGCACGATAACTTTTTCAAGACTAAACCGTGTACGACTTGGATATTTTGTAGAAGTTAGATCAGCTTACTGCACGAGGAGAAAAAGAAATTTTGCAAAAATTCCTATTGGTCCGAATTGCTGAGAAAACACCAAACCACTCTTTTACGCGGGTCTATATTGAAAATTTAAAATGTCTACTTTGTAGATCTGTATCAATTATAAACATTCTGAAAAGTTCATCAAAATCGGTCAATATTGCACCGAGCTGTGCACAGTTAAATATTGCTGGAAATCGCAACTTTACATGATTTTAATAAAAAAATTTAATAAAACTGTAATAAATCTGAAGGTTCCTACGCCTTTCGATGCCTGTCGTTTTTTTTTTCTTCTACCAGTTACAATGAAATTTTCAGAATATATATAGTGTTCCAAAAACGTTGTGCTTCCTCGATCGAAATGACACCTGAGATCATTTGAAGTAACTTTTTTGGCACACCCTGTATAACTGGCACATATTTACCAAATGCAGTTTGTAAATTTTCAGTACAGGCCCGGAAAAAATGCAAAATATTCTTTAACATTTTCTCCACGATTCCGAACAATTACAATCTTTTAAAAAAATATAGTTGTCCGCGTCAGCTAGTAAGCTAATCGTTCCAACCTCCAGCAAAAAGCAATTGTCTTTTTAAAAGTGTCCGGATGTTACTGTGGCTCGTACTGTGCGTCTCAAGCTCTGGCCCAGATATCGTTTTCACGCAAAATCCGGTATCTCTGTGTGTTGCTTCGTCAAATAAAAATACTTCGATCAACATGGGAAAACGGCTATTCGTGCAGCTTCTCTCGCTGGACATTCTTTCTCGCTACAGAAATCGAGTTCCTGTACAGATCTTAATTCTTAACGGTACATTCACGGAAACTCGAGGGGGCATTCTTCTCCGTCGGAGAATTCAAATTCCATTCTTTGTACAGTTTATTTCTACAAAGTCTAACGCTTACAAAATACAATGTACACGAAAAATCCGAACAGACCTAACGCAGGCCGATGCGATATTTGAAATTTGCATCGAACAAAGCACAGCTCTGGTCAACCTACGATTCGAAGGGATCTAAAAACGTCAACGTTGCACTCACGCACTCGATATACATTAAAAAATCTGTACATTAGAATCTTGGTAAGTAAATCACAATGATTTCGAACCGCATCGAAGGTACGAAAACCCTACGTTTTTATTCCTAAGCGAGAATACCTCCTCAAGTGGTCGACGTATCGTCGGAAATGGTCCACGAGCAATCGTCCGTAGATGATTCACGAATTTTGAATATTCCTATGGTGCCTCTTTTTATGATTTTCTATGCACCATTTGTGCGGACTCTGATAGGGGCAAACCTCGCAGGCCAGTTTCGGCTTGGCGTTCACGCATTCGAATTTCCGGTGCCGCCATAGCGATCTGTGAACCGCGTAAGCCTTGCCGCAGTCGGCGCAAACGAAACTCCTTTCCCGAGCATCGGTCGTTCCGTGTTGTAGATCCGGCTGTTGCCGTTGCTCGTTCCTTCGAATGTTTCTGCTGGTCGGATCGAGTACGTAGATGGTCTTGTAAGGCCATAACAATGCTGAAACAACAACAACGAGCTGGTTAATAGGCGCCGATACGACAACGGACACGGTTCACGTATTTTCTGTTGGACACAGATGTAAGTACGTCGTGTGACACAAATGAACAAAGTTGCTTTCGACGGATCTGATCGCTCAGAGATTACCTTTTTTCATTGGTGACGCGTTCGCCGTCCGCCGGCACACCTGACCTGAAAAGATCTTGGGCATGGGTTAGTTTACGCGGGTATTATAGCTGCCAGCATATATCTTAAGGTCGAGATTCAAGGAAACACGATCGCAATATCCTAATGGATTGTATCGAATCTTTTTATTACGTTCTCGAACGAATTACAAAGAACCCGAGCGCGTCGATCGATCTCGGTGTTGTACGGTGCCGCGTGCAACAGTGTCGCCAGATCGAGACTTGTTTTCCCCCACTCTTACTTCCCCTTCCACCGTGGATGCTCCGGTAACGGCAGAGAGAGAGAGAGGAGTAACCTCTTCCCCTCGATTCGTGCTCATCCGGCGACACTGGTCCACAATGCGTTTCGCTTATACGTTTCGAAGTAGCTGATACAAAATGTACACACAAACGGTGTACCGTCGTCGATTAAAAGTGTTGTTCTACGCAGTTGTATCGAAGCGCAGGCATTTTCGTTACGTCGATCACAAACGGAAGACGGAGTGAATGAATTTTATTCACCCTCCTCCTCCTCCTACTCCTCCTCCTCCCCCCCCCCCCGTTACAGCGTCTATAAAACTAGAAAAACAATATTTGCGGGGCAAGCGGTCACGGGGCATAATACTGAAATTCTACACGGAATCACGAAATACTGTGGCCGACACGAGTAGATATGGCGCTTTTCATTTCAACGGTGGCAGATAATTCTAGGTTACATGTACAATCTCTGGGGAGTACTACAATAATTTATATTCATCTCGCCTGGTTCTTTTTCTTTCAAGACCGGGGCTCCTAATTTCATTCCGGGTGCCTGAAAACGTTCCAAGTACCCGAATACTATACTGTACCCTGAAAATCAAAACTTTTAAATACTTGGCAAACTAGAATACGCCGTATACGTATGTATGTACATTATGTGTGTACCACACGTGTGTCCGAACCGCTCAGATATCTGGGACACCCGATACAAGACGTCCACAAAAGCCTGGGAATCCCAAATAGCCGAGGATCCATATTCTTGGCTGTATAGTGGCTGGCCAAACTACTCGTACACAAAGATACAGTTTATTCGATTTAATTTAATTGGTCTTTCGATAATTGCACGTGGTTCGGTGAAAGTTTTTAATCGTTAAATTTTGTTGATGGAAAACTTTACTTTATCAAGGTATGAAACGTTATCAAAAAATCAATACGATTAAATTGAATAGTTTTGGTCGATGTGCGTGAGCAATTCTGCACGCCACTATACTTGGATACTCAAATTGAGTATAGAACGGAATCTACGAAATACTCAAGATTCGTGAGTAGTCGAACGCTCTTCGTGAGGGAAATCCGACTTTTGTCCTACGGAAAAATAAAAAATTCCAAAACAAAAGTTGACCATTGTCGGGGAAATTGAACCGAACCAATTTGTTCAGCCGCATTATGAAATTTCGGTAAGACGCTTAAACTTGATTGAAAATAAATCGAAATCTTCTCCATGTCTTCGAGGTATACGAACAATTAGTTTTCCCTCCGATCGAATAATTTTGAGCAATTACGGTACCGCTTTCCGAACCAAACTATCATTGTTAGAAAGATTTCAGTCTGTGTCCAAAACTAAGAGGATCGTTGTCTTGGCCTCTATATTATTTAGCGGATGCTTACCGAACGTCTACCGCAGTTGAACAGAAAAGATCCCGAAGACGGGAAAAAGTCTCGAAAACTCGTTCCTCTTGGTAGAGACGGATTCCTAAGCAGTGTCTACTCGCTGTACGTTCAAAAGACGGGTATGTCCGGCCCGTATTACGTTTACACTCCTCGGCGAGCGTGGTCCGTTCACGGAGTATTATAGCGGTAGCGGTAGCGGGAATGGTCCTGGGACAATTATCGGCTAGATATTTGGGACGTATAACGAGCAGAGACCGTAGTACGATGGTTACTGGGCGAACGAAACGAGTATTCTACTGTTTGTTGGGCTTGTTGGTGTCGGGGGCGCAATGGAACGTCTTCATGTGCCTGCGCACGCAAAACGAGTAGTTGCTGCGGAAATTGCAGAGGTCGCAGCAGAATTTGAGCACGCCGGTCTCGTGAACGTTCCGCACGTGTCTCTCGACGTTCGCCTTGTAAGTGCTCTTGTACGGGCAGAACGAACAGGCGAAATGCGAGCTCCTCGGGTTCATTCTGCATCCGAGCCGCATGTGCTTCCTGAGCAGGTTCTTCAGGGGGAATACCTTCTTGCAGAAGGCGCACATGTGACGTTTGTGCAGGACCGAGTAGCCGGACATTGTCTGTCCGGTGCCGGCGACTCGAAACTTTTCGAGCTCCGGGTGAAGAGCCAGCCCATCGACGTCGACGGGGTTGGTGTATCCCTCCGCGTAACTCGGCACGTTCCACGCACCTGGAACAGATCGAGAGAAGAACGGATGAAGCGGAGTTCGCGGATGGGGGAGGACATCGTTCGGCTGGAACGAAATCTACTGTTCGACGGGGATTCGATTGGATTTGATTAGACCGTTAGCCACGATGTCGAATCATGTCCTTTGAACAACATTTTATTAATCGTGAATAACAGAGAGACCCGAATATATGTAAACGCACATGGAAATAAGGCCAAGCACCGACGTGTCACAACTCTTGGACAATGTACACTAAACGGCCGAACGTCGAAGAAAGACATCGCGTTTTCGATAACTTAACGGATCTACTCGTCGACGGGATAGTTCGGTGGATCACTGTTCTCCTTCCCGCGTCAGGTCTCCCCGAAGCTTGGACAAGGTTCTCGCACGTGTCGGGACAAGTCTCTCTACGGTCGTGTTCGCGTCGGATCGATGAGATCGCTAAACTGGGAACTGCGAGTGCACGTGTCTCATATGCCTGAACAGAATGTCTTTCCTGCTGGTCCTGTACTCGCAGATTCTGCAGTAGAACATCGGCGGCAGTCCGCAGCCTGTGCTCAGGTGACGCTGCAGACTCGCCTTCCAGGTGTAGCCCTTGCCGCATCGTGGACAGATAAAGATCGGCTTGCCGGATTGGTCCGGCGCGTCGTCCAACAGATAGCCCAAGTCCGGCCCTAAAAATCAAAAGTGCACAAGTTAGAACGAAACACGAGTACTCCGCGTACACATCCGGTGGATGGATCTGAAAGGAACGATAGAATCTTGCCAAGAACAAAAAGAAAAGCTTAATCTAATTGCGGCGACTAGGTGGATCGATCATCCGATTCGAGTCAAACGGTAAATGAGAAGACTCGGGGACCAGTGAGATAACCGGCCCGAGATAACAAGGAGCGGGTAGAAAAGCGACGCAGGCGATGGCGATCTCCGGTAGCGCAAAGCCGGGGTGAAAATGATGTTTCGCTGATCCGATTTTCGACGAGTTTCGAAAGTCGAACGAAGGGACGTTTACTTAGATTTCGCAGTGTTTCGAATCAGAATAAATTCAATAGACAACTGAGATACTAGTCTAAGCGGTTATATATTTTATTATCCCAAAAGAAGATCATTGTTCTAATGATTCGCCGCACCTTCTCGATACAGAATTGTTCGATTTTACGCGTTCGTATCGGTCGAGACATCCGGGCGGGGCGGGGTTGGGTGGTGGGTGGGGGTAAAGGGGGCATAATTTATAAAATGTCGTAGCCGTGGGAAGTACAGAAGATTCTAAATATTTATTGCAACTGACACTGCCGACAACTACAACGTACCAACTAAGAGAAGAACGCACATAAATTTGGTCCGCTCGCGACAGAATCGTTGCCGAAGGGAGCCTAGACGACGATATTCGTCCTCCCGTCGACGGGAGAGATTAACAAGCGATATTGTTCGGTGCGCGCCGAAAGCGGGGTGGCCGACGAAAATCAAAATATCTCCTCGACCGAAACGGGAGCCGTGTGCTCACGGGCCACGTGATATCTCAGCAACGTCGGTATCCTGGCTCTGTGCGTGCAAAACGGGCACGGATAGAGCGGCTCCATTTGACAGAAAAAATTCATGTGCTTCCGCAAGCTCCTCCAGTCGCTGTACTTCTTCGCGCACTTCAGACAGAGAAGCTCGTCCTTGCAGCGCCGCCACAATTCGCGGGGCAGTTGGTCGCAAAACAGCCGGCGTCTCACTGAAACAGGATCGGAAAATTATGTGAGCGATCGTTTTCCGGAACGTGTTCGAGGAAACAATCAAACAATCAGGGAAGGAGACCCGGGAACGTTCTAGATTCATTTTGAAAACGGGTCTTCGCCGCCGACGCTTTTATCGATCGAGTTTCGCCGACGAATGCGCAGTGAGCACTTGGTCGGTGAGTTCGACGCTCGGACAGAGAGGGTAACGCATCGGTGCGCGCGACACATAGTCGCCAGATCAAGACTCGTGTCCCCCCACCTCTAGCTTCTCCATCTGCCGCGTTAACTCCGCCCCCATGCTTCCGCCACGGGCCAGTCACGTGATCGCGTTTCGTCTCTGTCTGTCGTGCGTGTGTCGCCACGTCACGCGACCAACCCGATACTGGCGGAGAGGGGGTGAATTTTTCCCCTGAATTCGTGCCACCTCCCCTCTCGTCCGGCAACTATGGGCGCCACACTGAAAGAACGTTTCGAAACGAATCAATTGAATTCCACAGACATCGATCAGGGATTTTCTTGCCGATTGCAAGCCGATTCGAGATACATTCCAACGCGTGGGAGGCGTGAGGGCGTGGGGCGTGAGGGTAGGGGATCGTGAGAACAGAAAATAGGATTTTTCGAAGGTGATCTCCCTGTGACACGGTGACATCGAGGAAAAGCATATCGAGAGATACGTAAATCGTGTGTATTTATTATTTTTCTTCTCTTTTAAGTAACACCTTATACAACAACAAAGATTTCAGACGATATCTTGCTGGTTCGAACGAACAAAAAAGATAATAAAAAATATTTTACAGGGGTTTTTCTTTGCCAAGGCAACGCAACAAACTCATCCCGATCGCTACGCTTGACTCGATCAACACTCTTCTCTTTTTTAATCTTGTTTTCTTCGCTTTTCCATTTCTTTCTTTTTTTTCGGTTCATCGATCCGTCAACAATTCGACTCGTCAACCAGGAACAAACAAAAGAGAAATAAACAATAACGAAAGAACATGAGCGTGAGACGAATGATTTCCGCTTTCTTTTCTTCTTTTTCCCACATTTTTCGGGGGTTTTTCTTTTTTCTTTTTGTCCTCCGTCACAGCCTAAACAACGCTACTACCGGTTGCGAAAGTTAACGAGAAAGATCGGCTCGGTGAGGCTTGTTGACTAAAACCGATACAACGTCCGTACGAGTGGTCGCCGCGCCTTATCCTGAAACGGTGCTATTCGGATAGATCATTGTGAAAATCCTTGTGTGCACCATTGCAAGTATTTCTATCCTAGTCCCTTTAATAACGCAGTCTTAACAAATTGATTCGGCAATTGAGAAGAAAACAAAGAAAAATAGAGAAAGGGGAACAAGGGAGAAACAAAGTGAAAGAAAGTAAGAATAGAAGTATAGCTTAAAACGTTCAGCACCATCGAAACGTACCGCGGATCAACGGGTACACTTTCCGGAGGTACTCGCATCGTACAGCATAACCATAATGCGTACTCGTCCAAGGATAACGCTTAACCCATTGCGCTATCGATACGTACCACGAGCGTCCATTCCCATTTACTCCCCCCACCCCTAATTGAAAGAAAAAAACATGCACACAGCACTTCTCCGTGACGTTTGACATTTTGCACAGCCGTGATAACTTTGACATTGAAAATAGATCGAAAAGGAAAATTGCCGCACGATTCGAAAATCAACAAAGCAACATCACCGTTTTTACATTTGATTAAAAATTTCCTAATTGTAACGATTTGTCCAATTAAAATCATACAAAATAGATTTTAAAAACGGCGAAGAATAAAATTGTATAAAAATGTATAAAATTACCTAAAATTAGGTAGCATCGTTTCAACGGCTGCAAATGCGAACAATGATCGAGATTTTACTTTCTTCGTATACAAACCAGCGTAAAAGAATTAAAATACGCGCTTGTTTATTGCACGCGGTTCATTTAAAACGAGAGCTAAAATCGTTCCGCAAGTAAGTATGCGAGTGCGACAGATTAAGCCGTGTTTCAAGTTTCCGGCGCACGCATGGAGATATATTATATACAGCTACAGAGAGAAACAACGAAAATCGACAGTGTTTGAGAAAAACATAACGTAAAACTTATCCGAAAGCCCAACGCGCGCTATATCAAATAATCAGCCTTTAGTATCGCGAAAACATTTTTTCATGTTTTAGTTTTACTTCTTCCTCTGGTACTTCTCTTTTTAAAGAACGAGCAACAAATCGTATCTTCTTCTTGTACTCGGATACATTGTCGATGTACGTACAAAGATTTAGCTATAAGACACTTTCTTTTTTTGTTTAAGAAAAGGGCACATAATCGCCACAAAATTTCGATAATCATCCCCCGAAGGACATCGTCCTCCTTTTTTTCTGTCACTGTGATAAAACGCTCCTTCGCCGTGCTTCAGTGCCATTTTATAATCTTATCCTTAGAAATATTAAGTGTGTATATATATGTGTGCGGCTCGGCAAGGCCGAAACAGATGAAACCGGCTCGCGTGGTCGATGAAATCATTTTACCGCGCGGGCCAATTATCCGTTTCGGTCTTACAGAGCCGCAACATATTTATATATTTATATATATATTTATATATATATATAGATTCTTCTGATAGTCAAAAGCTTAACGATTTAAAAGGCCATACCAGTATTCCAGCCATTATCGAATACCTGCCAGTTGCCAGTAACGTGTACCCACGTGCGATCTTGGATACTTTTCGGACGAAAGGTGTCTTCGACTGCTTCAGCATCGAGCTTCCCTTCCCGAACAGTTCCGCCCCCGGCTCCAAGTTCCGGGTATCTCCTTCCATCGTACGTCACCGTAATCATTTTGAACGCGCGCGATTCACCCCCCTGCTTCTTCTAAAATCCTCCTTACTAGCTAGACTATGTAACACCACGCGAATTCGCGATAGCTTAAGTGACAGTTGAAACTCTATCGTCGTAGGATTACGTTAAAAAGATTTCTCTTGCAAGGAACCGTTTTGTGATCTCTTGGGCAACGTCGCTGCGCGCAGGGAAATTCTGCTAAGTCTACACCAGTGTCGCCGGATCAAGACTTCTTCTCTACCCCACCCTAATTTCCTCTTCTACGTCAGCGGAGAAAGATTTCCCCTGAATTCGTGCTTCCTCCTCCGATCTGGCGGCACTGGTCTACACTCGGAAGTCGAGCTCGGAGGCCGAGAACAGACAAACAGAAGAATAGTGACCGTAAACCGTTTCTAATAGAAATCCCTTATTCCTATTTCCGTATTGTCTAAAAACTTACCGTTATTTCACTAAACCTTATTCAAAATCTATAGTTTTGTGACTATATCTAGAATCGTTAACACAAGTGGCACCATGATTATTTCGTTATTGCGAGAGACTTACAACGTCCAAAGAAATATGTCTTCTTGAGCATATACGATACGCATCGTAATTACGACTTTCAATCTGTAATCTCAAAACAACCATAGTGAATTATTTTCAGATAATAAAGATTAAAACATTAAAGAAAAGTTGCACTTTGCGGTAACACTGTTCGACGCATAGTTGGCTTTTGTAACTTTGAGCAAACGTTTCGAGTAGCTTTCAAGGTCTATAATTTGTTTCAAACCTCGTACGTAAAGTGTTCGATAAGACCGACCTTGAAGAAAGGAACGCGAACTTTTCCAAATAGTAATAGCAACGTTTTGTCAAACTTTTCCTTTGTATTTTGGCAACGAAACGTTACATCCATCTCCCATATTATATTACTTTTTGAAATAAATTGAAAAATATATGCACAAGTTGACACGTTTCGCGTGGCCTTTCCATTTCAACTTTAGATCGAGACTTTACTATGCAGATTAGCGCTCGCCTTGGCCTAGAAACTCCGCCATTTCGTTTTTCAAAATCGTATTCTCCTCGAACAACTGCGCACGAGAATTGAAAGATATTACAGATTCGTATCCAGCTTGCGACGTTCTGACAGAAACGTTTATCCGAAGTTACAAATTCGAGAATAGGTGAGAAGTGCCAAACAGTGTAATCAATGAACGAGAACAGTACTGGATTGCTGCAGACAGAACGACGGCGGATCGTTTAAAGAAACATTTCTTCGCTGGCTAAATCCTGACTGCCCATAAAATTTCTAAAAAAATATAAACATTAAAATGTTAGACATTTTCCCTCTGGATCCAGTCCGAGAAATCTTCGACGACTTCCCAACTAAACGCGACTATAGAAACCGTCTAGCGAACACGAACAGAGTCCGCAACGAGCCAGTACAATCTACACGACGCGATGCTGCAAAACTTAAAAAAGGAAGAAAGAAGAGATAAAAAAGAAAAAGAAAGAATAAAACGGCCGCAGACTTCCGAACAACGCATGGTCGCGATGCAAGAGAGAAGATCCCTGCGCGCAATGGCCGAGGAGACTCGAAAAAGTTCGTCGGGTCGAGACGACGCATAGACGACCGAACGCGTTCTTTCGGAGGTCGTGCACTCTTTAGCGTTTCTATCGAACCCACGCCCCTAAAAATAACCGTCGGCGAAAAAAACGTGACCGGCGTCCACGTGTTTCCGGAGCCAACCTCCTCGTTCTCAAATAGGTAATCTGTTGTCGTCGAGGACCTTGACCTCGACGTGGCAAGGGTTCGTCGTCGGCTGGTAGTCGGCCGGCACACCGGCGCTGCTGTTGCTGTCGAAGCTCTCGTTGTGGAATTTGCGCAGGTGTCTGAGCAGGCTGCATCGTTGGGTGAACTTCCGGTTGCAGAAGATGCAGCAGAACATCCGGCGTACGCCGCACTCGAATCGCACGTGGCGCACCAGGTTGCCCTCGGTGACGTAGGACCGGGTGCAACGGGGACACTTCCACTTGCCGCTGGTGTTTCTGATCTTTCCGCAGACGGTCCGACGGTGGCGGTTCAGCGTGAAGATGTGGGTGTAACCCTTGCCGCAGCTTGAACACATGTACGGCTTGTCGGTCTCCGGGATCCAGGCCGGGGAGCCCTGGAACGGTCTGAAAGGTTCCGCGGAACAGCTCAGGCCAGGGTCGAAGGGCGGAGGCGGCGCGGTGTTGTTCGGCATCTCGGTCGGCGGCAAACACGGTGGCTTCAGGAACATCGCCCGGTAATTCGGGTGCTTGTTCTCTGGGAACAAAAAAAACAGACAAATTTTACACGTTAGGAGGACCGCCAGCGGGATCGTTCGAGTTTCGTAGTACCGAGAATAGTTATCGAGGCTCGACTACCGTCAGCCGGAAATTACACCGAGAATCAAAAAATCATCGATAACGATATCTCTAGACAAGGAGACAAACAATTAACGACTACCAATTAACGACAAGGAGAGCTTACCGTACCGGAAATCGCTTTTCGGACGAGACCCCACAGATCTTGTAGCATTTGCCCAGTATCGAGAAACCCTAGGGGCTTTTTCCCCAATGGACCTTTGTTTTCCTGAAAAATAAGCTTTCGCGATTCAGGTTTATTCTCAAGAACTGTAGACACAGAACGTGCAAGAAGGTCACGGAGGGCGGTGGTAGCAGGCTTGCCGAATTTTTTAAAATATTTTTTCATACTGCTACCTAATTTCTATTTCGTTGCCATAATATTACCGATGTTAACACGATTATATTAACAATTCCCAAGCACCACAATAAATAACACTTGTGTCGAATCTAATAAATCTTCGTTTGTGCTATTTGCATGGTGTGGAAATAATTTATCCTTTGAATGTTTTCATGAGAAATTTCATCCAGCAGAATGTACAGAAGTTTCTTTTTTTTTTCAAATATACTTTACGCATGTCGTTTACGTTTAATTTTTACTCCGATTCCTACCGATTAAATTATACTTTTACGGTAAGACATACATTGCTGATATACTCGTATTAATATTAGTAATATTACGGCAACGAAATAGAAATCGGTCATCGTTATAAAACAATATTGAAAAAAATGACTACGCAAGGTTGCGAATTTGGGACCTCCGGCTGGTAGTCGAGAAGCGTGCTACCACCGCCACGGGACTTTCTTGTAATACGTTTTTTTGCTATAGTTCTTAGGGATAGTGCCAAATTTTAAACTTATTTTTCTCGAAAACGAAGGCCCATTAGGCGCAAAGCCATTAGGGTTCCTCGATACGGGATCTTGTCCGAAAAGCGATAACCGGTACCGTAAGTTCTCCTTGTTAATTATTAATTATCAAATGAAAAAATAGGGGAAAAGAGTTGTAACGAGCAAAAAAAGAAATTCCTTCGTTTTTTCTTTTCATTCTCCTGCGTTTTTCTTTTCTCTTTTCTTCTGTTTTCTTTTTTCTTTTTTCTTTTTTTTTCCTTGCGAATCGAAAAGGTTCAAACAAAAAGGGAGATAATTTCGCCTAACAGTTACGAAATTAATTCAGTGCGAACGGGTAATTAATTAATTGTAGTAATATACGTACTTGTACATAGGAACAATACACAGGATGAGTATCTTCGACATGAGCTGATCGTCGAGTAGAGCAGAAATGTTAGATCGCAATAACGGAATGCCGTTCTCTCCGTATTAAAAAAATTATATGTTACAAAAACGAATATTTGCAAAGCTTCTGCGATTTCGAGTGAACGAACAGATTCTTTTGTTTTTGGTGAATTCTTCGATTTGTGCAGTTACAAGGGAAATATGTGCGTAGAGTTGCTCGTGAACGTGTTCGAACATTTGCGTTCGAAGTTCTTGTCGAGTAAAATACGAACGTCCGATTACAATTTCCATAATAATATAGGTTTTGGAAATGTATAGAGAAAATCTCGTACGACCTTGGCCTTGACATATGTTGTTACCCTCGCGAGCCACACGCGAATTCTCTTCCCACTCCTGAGACCCTCCACCATGCTCCGATGAAGCATGGAAGCAGGAGCGAGGGCCTAGGAACCTATATAAGCGCGATAGGGTGATATGAAGTGGCCAGTGGTGAGGGAACTTGCAGATTGGTAGTGGGGGTCGTGAAGCGACGTCGGGGAAGATATCGTAGAGGCCTGGTCTGCTTCTATCGAGTCGAATGGGTTTGCACCGAATATTCTACCAATTCTACACACATTGTCGAATCTTTCTCAAAATCTGGTTCACGCATTCTTGCGTCTCGTTCTACCCTCGGTAGCATTTCGGAAATTGCAATCCGATTTCTATATTTGACTCGATAACAATTTCAGCGCGAGCGTTCGAATACTTACGCGAGCAACATTAAAGATGAAAGCTTGTTGATCTTCGATTGTGGAAGACGAGCGATTAATCGTGGAAGGTACGTGTGGCTGAATATCGGATGAAACCCGCTTGTATCGTTAAAATTCAATGCGTTCAATCTTTTATTGTTATGCTTTTATTTTTGTCGCTAGACACTAGGTGGCACAGTCCAAGTTTAAACGTGTAACTAGCATCGATGCTTCAAGCGGCGTTTTAAGGATAAACTTCGACAACATCGCGATCGTATAATCGAATAACGACTCTGCGTCAAGGTACGCTCGGGCACGCAAATCTTTAAAACGAAAGAAGACGCTTCGAAACGTGTCGGTGTTCAGCTAAATCTAACTATACAATCTCCGTACAAGACCGGGACAAACTCGAAAATAATACATTTTGTCTATGTCCGATTCTAAATAGGTTCACTAATCTTCAAGCTGTTGAGATCTTGAGGCGCTACGTGATCTTCGCCGACGAGGTATGCACGCATCGGAACTGGCCGAATTCTTCCGTGAAGAGGAATCTTCGAGGCGGTGATATATCTTCGTGGGCCGATATATATCTTCGGGCGACGAGCGGCAGCCCCTCATTGAGTCTTCCGAACGTAGAAACTCTTGGGGGGACGATAGACATTGTGGTACTTCATCAGGTGACGCCTCAGGTTCACGTTCTGGGTGTAGGTGGACTCGCAAAAGTCGCAGGCAAAGGTCTTTTGGCCACCGCACTCGTACCTGAGATGCTTGATGAGACTGTGCTTGACCTTGTACCCTCTGCCGCAACGAGGACACTTGTACAATTGATCTTCTTCCGTCAGTTGACTCGCGTGCCTCGATTTGCGCCGCACGCATCGACTGGCCATCTCGGCGACACCTAGAAGAACATTAATAGCACAGTCGCGTTAATCACGGATTCTTGGGTATCGACAGTGACGCGTGGCACCCTCATTCGGCCCCCTCCCCTTCTCCCGATCACCACCGTAGACGTTTTCGTGGCCCTCTCTCTCTCTCTCGCTCTCTTTCTCTCTCTCTCTCTCTTTTTCTCTCGCTCTCTCTCTCTCTTTCTCACGGACCCCGTTCCGACCAATTCTTTGGCGACGATATCCTGCTACAAGTAGAATTCTGGAAATTAGATTACCGAGAGATTGAAACCGATTCGGACGAGTTAGATTGTTGAAACAGTCGAGGATTATATCGTGTACAAGGTATAGACGAAGCAGCATACAGTTAGGAAATGTGTTGCAAGGAGAAGCTAAGCGAGACAGTGACCTGCGGAGGAGAAGGATAAAGGTAAACCTGGTTAGAGGGTAGATAAACGGAGAGGACAGGTTCCCATCGATTCGCGACACTTTCCGGTCATCTATCGGTTTCACGACCGTCGTCGGAATCGCTAAGATCGTGGGATTCTATCGCCTATAATAGCAGACTAGACTCCATCCCGTTGACAACGTCGATTTTATGGATCGCCGTTAGGTGCCGCTGCAGACTCGTCTTCTGAGTAAAACTGTAGCTGCAGTAGTAACAAGGAAACTGACGTTTCCCCCCGCATTCCCATTTCATGTGCCTCCTCAGATTGCACAGCATTGTATAGCCACGGCCGCATTGCTGGCAGGTGAACCGGGATCTCGGGAAGCCTGTTCAAACCGAAAGAAAACATCGACTGTCAATTTCACACGTACCACGTTAGAAGCATCAAAGGATGACGATGCAAAAGTGTTCCAACTTTATCTCTTTGATTCTATCGAAAAATTCGTGAAACCGTTTCGAGGCCGATCGGTAAACGTGTCTGCCGCGAGTCTGTACTGTCCGCGATCTACAGCCACGTCTACCACGGCGCGTATCGGTGAAAATTGAGTGTTCGCCAGTCTCAGGAAATTCGTGGTCGCGTAGCTTCGGTCGAACCATGTGAACCGTGCGAAACGCGCGACCGTTTCGTGAGACTGACAATCGACTATGCGAGCTACCCAGAAGCAGTGACTTACTTTCGAAGTGTGGCGATTTTGCGTGTTCTTCCGTGGAGACTGAACGAGAGTAACGGTTTTATCTATAGTTCGTCTAATCGCAGTTGCATGTCAAGGTAAAAAGAACGTTCTTTGAGACTTGTTCGTCGTTTACAAACTTGAATAGAGATCCTCGGGCAGAGCATCGCGCGAGAAATAAATCGACAATCAAGACCGGCTGCGAATGATCGTTTATTCAATTCTACACGGGGACTGTGGGAGTTCTGGGGATAGATAGCGAGAGCGATTCAAAAAAGAAAAAGAAAAAATGGAAGTTCTCTTAATTCTCGACGTTCGATAGAGGATTGTAGGGTCTGGAGCGTGGATTGCATCTTCTCCGTGGCACCGGCACGTTGTGGAAACGGAGCAGGTGCTTCTGCAGCGTGACGTTCTGCGTGTATTTTTTCGGGCAGAAGACGCAGGAGAATCTTCTCTGGCCGCCGCACTCGTACCGCATGTGCCTCATCAGGTTGTGCTTCAGCGAATACTTCCTCCCGCAGTTCGAGCACTGGAACTCTCGCTCTTCGGAGATGTCGACGCATTCCGGCTGCAGGCTCTTCATGGCGGACGGATCGGCAACGGTGTACGTCTCGTAGATACCTGAAAAAAGAAATATTCGTAACCTGGTTAGTATTATCGAACACTCTACTGTTTTCCTTCGCTTAAGGAAACGCTGCTCCTTGTCATTTCAAACAATCCTTCTCTCTTTTTATTGAATATTCCCTCGAAATTTCCATTTCTTCAATACTCACCGTATCACCAGTTTCCGATGGTTGAAGGTTACAACGATCGAAACTGCTGATTCTCACGAACGTTTGCTCCTTTCGAAGAATCTGTTGTAGTAGTCGCTTTGCAACAACTAGACTGCGTGATCTTTATAAAAAAAACGAAAAATATAAAAATTTCTTTCTTCTTTCAATTATCGTATCAACATGTTGATCACCGCGTTCAGAGGCTGGTTCGCAGACTGAAAATCAGTCTAACGTTACACATAGAACATGACGTTACCACGTACCACAGTGCTTACCTTCGAGGAACACGAAGAGTTTCTTCAACGAGGTTGACGAAAACGAACGAAAAGGAAGTATCTGCGAATAAAAGTCGTATAATTGCATGGTGCAACCGTGTGGAAAATATCTGTGGTGCAATACATTTTGGATAAAATTTGGCATCGTCAACGTTTAGTCATTAAATCGTCGACTAAGACGATTCATGATTTATTAAACATTCTTCGGGCTTCCGAGTAGGGAAGCATATAAAATTTTTTCTTAACGGTAAAAAGCTGTTGCCGTTTCTTACGAGGACACCGTATATGCTACGCGAATGGAATTTTTAACCCTCGGACTCCTGCGAGTTCTACGCCTAAGCCCGAGTCGTTTCAGACCCACGCCGATATTTCGCTACAACTTCCTTTCGATACAAGGCGATGGCTCTTATTTCGAACGACGAAGAAGAGGGGGTACATCGGAATAAAGTTGCACATATCGATGGTCTCGACGGGTCACGAATCACCCCGGCATAGCGCAGGGAGGGTTAACGGAAACGCAACAACGTAAAATTGCGTTTGTTAACAGAGTTGCTTGAATGTTTTCCCTGCAGAAGAAACGTCTTTCATAGAAATCTGAATCTGTACGTAACAGTTCGAATTGTTCGATGCTGTTTCGGTCCTAACTGTAAGTGATTCTCATACACGTTTTTCGCGGCGGAACAAAGATGTTATGCGCGTTCAGCATGTGCTGCCTGAGCTTCCCGTTTTGCGTGTACCTGGCCGGGCACAAGCTACACGCGAAGTGCTTGTGTCCGCCGCACTCGAATCGCAAATGTTTCGCCAGATTGTGCCTCATTTGGTACGATCTGCCGCACTGGTGGCAGGTGAACGCTTCCGTGTTCTTGAAATAATCGTTCCTGGCCCCCCGACCGATCGCCGGCTCTGGAAAAACAATAGAAAACGAAAGATTAAATGTCTGGATCTTTCGTGGCAACCAGACGCTTTTGGGTGCTCGGGTACGCAGCTACGGGTGGTCACCGCCAGAAACGCAGTTCGTACTATGAACAATGAAAGAGGATCTAGGGATTCTATTCATTCTTTATTCCGCGTGAATTGTTTAACAGCAATCGTTTAATTGTATATCCCGCACGGATCGAATTTCAATCTGAAACATAATCACCGATTTCTTTTGAATATTCGCTTTCTCTCTCTCTCTCTCTCTCTCTCTCTCTCTCTCTCTCTCTTCTGGTAGCTCTCGATTGAGCGTCGTTATTCTACATTTTAACCTAATAAGTGTACCGCGACATTAGTACTCAAAGGAGAAACCAATAATAATGCTATTCACCGAGAAGCGTCGAACGCACTTTGCGCACGCTATTTCGACAACGATAGCCGGGAGTTTACAATACCTGTAAAGTTTCTTTCCATGATCAAACATAAGACAGTTACAGGAAAACTCTCGTTTTCCAGTCGAAAAAATATTATACTGCGTGTCCTAAAAATATGTTGTACTTTGTTGAAACGGATGATTCCTGAAGTCGTTTCGAGTAACTTTTTCCTTTAGGAAAATATTCTCCGGTACTTTGATAAGGAGGGATTTCGACATAGTCGACGCCAACGCAAACGCCAATGCCACGCCCAGCGTTTTTCGTTGATAACTCGTTAACGAAGCAGCGAAGAATACTTCCGCAACGGAAAAAGTGAGTTGAAACGACCTCGGGAATCGCCTCTTTCAAGGAAGCGCAACATTTTTGGGACACCGTGTGCACCCGGTCACTCGGCTCTGCCTGGGGAACCTGTGACGAGGATAGCTCGTTCTTCTGTCTAAAATCATTTAGGAACTAAAAATCGAGGAGAAAGAAAAATGCTCAAGTAAACTGCTTCTGCTCGCGTGCTTGGGAAAAAATGCGTTTCGGGACGGAGAATTTTGGCGGGAGATAAGTATCGTGTTTTTGGAGTAAATGCCGACGCAGCCCGATGTTCTGGGTGTATTTCGCCGGGCAAATGTGACAGGTGAAGTTTCTTTGCCCGCCGCACTCAAATCTCATGTGAGTGTTCAGGTTCCGCTTCATCTTGTACGTTCGACCGCACTGCGGACACTTCAGCGGCGTCTCTGGGGCCACGAGATGATTCCGCATCACCTGACTCCTGTACACGTGGGTCTTCCGGAATCCTGGAAAAAGAAACAAGATAATGCGTGTTAGAGAAATACACGAGATATCCTGAACGACACACTTTGACGAACAGACACTGGGGACGACGGATCAACTCCCTGGACAGGTTTATCGAACGAGCGAGTCAAAGAACGTCAAACGGATGCTCTCTTCTCGCGTGTCGATAACGCTCAAAAGATTATCGATTAGCCGCGCAACCGTGAAAACCGCTGTCTAGGATACGAAATAATTTTCTGAGAACTTTCCACGTAGAACGCCCTCGGCTTTCGCTTAAAGTTTAGCAGCTCGACGGATACCTCCTTTAGAAGATCTACGGTCAACTTCTCTCTCGAGTAACTATAACTCGTCTCATTGATCATTCCTACGGACAAGAATTCGTTGCATTGTGGTTAGTAAAGTCTGCTTAATTGCTCGATTTATTACGTTCAAAGCATATTGCTTCAAGCGGTACAATATATATATATACCATATATTTTGCCTTATAAGACGGACGCGAATCGAACTATACTCACGAGAAATCTTTCTTTGGAATTCTTCAAGGTATGCACTGGTATGTATGTATACCATACATTGTATAGTATCGCTTAATAATGACTCGTCGATACAACGTAATTATAGGCTCGGTCAATTGTTTCAATCTGACAATTCACCAGGGTTCGTGTTCAACGATACTGGGACAACTTCTAAAAGGACCATATGCCGTATGCTTCATGCAACATATACATATATAGATATATTTATACATTACTACATGTTTGAAGACACGCTTAAGACTGATTTGTCTACGGTTGATGGAATCTCTTGTACATTCGGGAACGATCTTGACAATACACTACGAAAAAGTTTTGCTAACGCAAGCTAAGAAGGGAGTCTGTACGGTGTTGTATACTTTCCAATCACATTTTCTTTCACGGTTCGCACTAGCTACGTTACCACAGTAAAATATAGATAAATAACTTCAAACTTCTTGCAGAAGTTGGCCATGTGAAAATAAAAAGAAAATGGTTTTTCGCTTCATTCGAATCGTGGCCAGTACGTTCTCCAGCTTGTTTCCCTTCTCCAATTGTCCGTCCGACGATAGTCTGTCCGCATAGAGACAGTCACGGTTGTTTCGCATAATTACTACAGCAATATTTATCCGCGACATGTTTACCAGCGGCGCGGCGGATCTAGGCACGGGCTTTATGAAGTAAAAAAAAAAAAAAGAAAATAAAAACAAGTTAGATTAAAAACTTAAGAAAAAACAAATTATACAGAAATTGGGCCCGAAAATCAACGGTCCGTCGCTGTTGTTTACAAACGTAAACGAGAGACATTTAAGGTCCAGCTTTCCCAGGTGTCCTTGATCCACCCCAATGTGCGTGCATTGTTGCAAGGATTTGGGAGGCGGCAAATCATTGTTCGATAATGCAAAGATGAGGCTTTTCAAGGGTGAAAAGCGTTAGATAAAAGATAAATCTAGCGTGCTCTTGACCCGGCAGGTCCTACTTTTGCGTTTCCGAGCAACATTTTGCATTATTCGCTATATCGCCTCTCTGACAGGCATCGTACCACCGAATAATGCAAAATGTTGCTCGACAACACAAAAGTAGGACCTGTCTGGTAGCGAACGCACTAGATTTATCCTTTGTCTAGCGCTTTTGACCACTGATAAGCCCCATCTTTGCATTATCGAGCCATAAATCCGCGCCTCCCGAACCCTTGCAATCTTGTACGATCTAGCACACAGCACGCACACTGGGGCGGATCAAGGCCACCTGTGAAAGCTGGACCTTAAATGTGACCAAACTCACTCGCATGAACAACGGTATGCGAAATGGAGGGTCCTACACGAGGAAGATTCATTGTCTTTCGGGTCTCGCTGGTGACTAGAGGCCGAGCGATTAGTGTTTGCACCGAATGTGTCGGTCGAGGTTACCCTTCTGCGTGAACTTGAGCTGGCAAACGGGGCATGTGAACCTAGGTTCGACACCGCACTCGTAGTGTCTGTGCCTCCAGAGAGACGTGAACACCGCGTATTTCCGGCCACATTTCTGACAGGTGTGCTTCCTTTTCCTCTTCGAGTTCCTCTCGACGGGAACCTCCTGCATGTTTCCCTCCGTGGTCAACGGCTGGCCGTCGCATTCGTACGACCGATGACGGGTCAACGAGGCCATCAACGCGAAATTCCGGTTGCAGTCGGTGCAGACGTACTTTCTCGGTGTCCACCGGTGAATCATCCCCACCTTGTCCCTCAAGGTCATCGAACGCAGGTGCCTGGTATAAGCGACGCCCCGCGACGTCAACGGCAGCGCCGGTACAGTCCAATTCAACGAGCTGTAACCGCTACCTGAAAAAGGAGCAAACCAAAAAGAAAGGATTTAATACACTCCGTCAAGCATGATATCCGCGCTACTATCCTTACGTGATCAGCGTCATCTGCGAACGAGAGACGAACAGAAAGATTCCTATCAACGTAAAATACACAGTATCTTTATTCACAAACGAAAACAATATCCAGCTCGTTTACAACGTTCGAACTACATTCTCGCAGAGTCGTCAGGTCAGGGTACTTGACTCGAATCGAGAGGAAATTGTTGCCCCCTCTCTCCCTCTGTGTGTCTCTGCCGTGGGGGGAATGGCGTCGTCGAAGGGGAACGGTAGAGTGGGGAGACAACTCTTAAGGGGGCAGGCAGGCATTTGGCCGTGACTGTGCCTTCATTTCTAAACATTTTACGTCTTAAATTCTGTCTTTCTATAGGTCTTTGCTACGTTTGTATCGAGCCTTTTTTTCGATGCGAACACTAAATCTCTCAACTGCTCATTGCAATATGGAAGCGGCAGTTTGTCTAAATTTTGACCCTTGCCGGCCCCCTTAATCTGACGACTCTGCTGATTCTTAGCCGGCCGCGCCGGTCAGTTTCGTCTTTGGATCGAAACGATTCGTGGAAACCCTGTTTTGCTGATTCGCCGAACATGACGCGGTAGAAAATGTAGTCCGGGGGGGGGGGGGGGGAGGAAACAATTGATGAAGCGGCTGTTATTGGCCAGCGAGGATCGGGTATGTACAGAAGTCGTGGTTCCTATCGAACCGGGAGAGCTAACAGTTTTATAAATTCTGCGTAAAGTCGTGGTACGAGGCGAACATGGTGGCCTGGATCTCCCCGTGAACGTCCAGAACCTGTTGAGGAGCGTACTGCGCGTTCTGGTCGAGCAGATGCTGGTGCCTGGCCAAGATGTGCTTCATCAGGCTGTTCTTGTACCTGGTCCGGTGCGGGCAGAACGCGCATTTGAACTTCGGATCGATCCCGCACTCAAAGTCGTGATGCCTCTTCAGGTGGTGTTTGTGCTTGTAGGTTTTGCCGCATGTGCCGCAGGTGTGCTTGAACACCGAGGTGGACGGGTACTGCTCCACTGAAACAGACAACAGAGTGACTCCGTTAGTGGAGGACGAAGCGGTCGTTTAACAATCTCATTCCCAGTCTACGATAGTCGGGTTACCTTGAAGAATCGAACGATTAATCGGAGACGGGCGATAGGAGAAATAGGAGATACGCTTTTTTTTCTTTTTCTTTTCTTTTTCGTTTTTCTTTTTGGCGGGGAGAATGAACGTGGGAGACACAGTCTTTCGATACGGAACATGACAGATTTTTATTAAATCCGCGACAACTGGCCTCTAAATCACGGGATTCACAAACGTAGACGCTAGAGTGCGCCGCAACACTCGCACATTTTGATTCCGATTATTGTACACGTCGAAGCTGAAGCAAAGGTTCGCTGTTTCAGAAATCGCTCGGTTCTCTCGAACTATCCAACGAGCGATTCTCGAGGCCTGGAATTTTTCTTTTCGGGCAACACGATGATACTTCTTCGTCGAGACTGTTGCTTTGCGTTTTATCATTCGATAGAAGTAGCATACGAGATACACTGAGAGTGGAGGAGAGTACTAGCGCATCACTGACGCTCCGAAGCGATATGGAACGATATATCGATGCGTCAACCACTAATACGACATAGACATTCATTTATTCGTGACTCGACGTGAGATTCTTGACGAGAAGCGCGATTTTTGAGGAATCGTTTCACCAAGAAAATCTTGTTGTAACATTGTCGGGAACGACAACGACTTCGTAACGATGAGACGCAGGAAATGCTCCTCGACTGCAGCAAAGATTATGTTCGCGTCTCTTTGACGACGACAAAGGAAATAAAAAGAAAGAAAGAAAGAAAAATGGTTGAAACCGCGTCATCGATACTTCGTTTCTAATGAAATTGGACACTGAACGACTAACACCCGGATCACGGTAAACGGTGATTTTGAATAAGGTCGCGGTCGATCGAGACGAAGAGGATCGATAGATCAGGTGGTGGATACTGTTTACATCGGTGTCCATCTACGTTTAACTGGACATCTAATCGTTTCACCGATCGCTGGAATGACGGATTCACACTAAGGGATTCCGGTGTTGTCTGACGGGGGCCGTCCGCGGCGTGAAGCCCTGCCTGGCGTGCTTCATCATGTGCACTTGAAGGTAGGACTTGTAGGTCGCTCTGTACGGACAGAACGCGCACTGGTGCATCGGTTGCTTCCCGCATTCGTTGATCACGTGCCTCCTCAGGTTCTTCATCTGGTGGTAGCGGCGGTCGCAGTTGTCGCACGCGAACCGGCCCTGTCCCCGAGATCTCCTTCGATCCTCGGTCACGCCGGCCATGAAGAACCTCATTTTCGCGTACTCTGCAATCAAGAAAGAACAGGGTTTCACGGTTAGTTCAACGTTAAATCGCAAAATCCTTGTTCCTCCGGCCCATCGTCGCTCGAAACGGTCATTCTAGCCGACGAACTTTCTCGTCTATCGGTCAACGCGCCGAGAACAAGACAGAAAGCTGTTTTTAACCCTCGTACTATCCTGCGAGTTCTAGGCCTGTGCCGAAGTCGTTTCCGACCCACGCCGATATTTCGCTACAGATATCTTTCGATATAAGGCGATGGCTCGGGACCGGCTTGCGTCGTATTTCGGACGAAGAAGAAGAAGAAGAAGAAGAAGAAAAGGGGATAGCGATTTTCTTCGTTCGAAATGAAATGCGTCGTCTTATATCGAAATAGAATTGTACGTACGTATCGACGGTCGCTGGAGCTTTTCTCCCTACCGTAAACGGGTCACGAATGACTTCGGCATGGCGTACGGAGGGTTAAGGGTGGGGGAACAAAGTCTCTCCTGGTCTGGAAAGAAACGAAACCGGGCGATGCGAGGTCCTGACACATGCATACGTTATAGAATACACATTCGTGATGGTGGGAACGGACGATTCGACAAATTGAATGACACCGAATGCCGATGTAGCCACGATTACGATGAGCGTGAACGTTCAAGCGAAACATGACTCGCTCGCCGGGGTAGCCCGTTTTGATCGGGTGTCGTCGTCGCCGAGGTGGACAGTGTAGAAGAAGGTAACAGTAGAGAATTGGCAAGCTGCCGCTGAGGCATCGGGTCGGTTATATTTTAAGGATAAATACTGTACATCGAACTAGCAGAGGCTGACCGGTTTTCATCGGCTATAGATATTTCGTCTAGGTTGTGCTAAACGGCGACCTGTTACGGATAAGGAAGTCTCGGATGAATGTTCATCACGTGCTTCGACATGCTGGCCCTATACTTGCTGCGATGGTCACAGTACGGGCACTTGTGTCCCGGTGGCTTGCCACACTCGACCACGAGGTGACGTCTTAGCGATGTCTTGGCTTTGTAGCATCTGCCACATCGGGGACACCGGAAAATCTCCGATAACGGCATCTTCGTCCATTGGTTCACGACCCCCTGACGCGTAGACGGCGCGAACCTCACTGAAATCGATATTGATTCGTTAGCAGACTGACAACGTTGCGACTAGATAGCGTTACATTCGACATTCAGAACGCAGATACTCTTTTCTATTTGTTATTATCTCACAATGGCGAGGCTGAAAATGGGGTTGATTATAGTCGGGTTAGAGGATCGAACGTGCCACCAAACCGAATCGATTTTCTGCAGCCAAAAGTTCTGAAAAATCTTCTTGAATTAGTTCATAGTTAGTGATTTGAGACTTTCACGGGCCGGCATCATACAGTTTTGTTTATCGAGGCTTTCGGGTGTAAGCCGTCTCCTAAAGGAAGAAATTTCCCAACGATGAGCAAAACCCCACTATATAAGTGGAGCACGCATTAGTATCGGTGTGTCTTCTGACCCCCTGATGAAGCTAGCTGCAATGCTTGCGAAACCTTGGGCAATTTCTTCCTCTAGGACACGGCTTACACTCGAAAGCCTCAACAAACAAAACTGTAGTTCATAGTTGTTCCGTCGAGCAGAACAGGAGAAATAATCCGTTAACCCGTCTCCGCGCTGCAACTACCCTTACGGCGGGAATATCGATTCGAAACTTGAGGCGGGGAGGGGAATTTTCTATCGGAAACCGTTGTAGTGGTATGAACAACGATCAATCCGGTTTGGAGGCATATGTACCCCCTTACCTGATTATACCCTTTGCTAGAGAAACATTGTTATGGCAACCTACGTGTCGAAAATGCGTATCGTTGAAAAAGAAACTCTAACGTCTTAATAAAAACGAAAACTTACGTGTTATTTACAGTCTCTTGATAGCGGTTGCCTTAAAATTAAGACTATATAGGATGTTGTACTCTCTTCTTAAACGTTCTCGAAAAGGCCTGATTAGAAAAATTGTAAATATTTTTCCTACGCACAGGAAAAGTTCGATTCTCAAGGTTTCATTTCTTATACTTTATTAGGAGTGACCTGTACAATACTTGTTAATGTCTAGTCAGGCTCAAGTTTCGAGTATACGAAAAATGAATACGCGATTGATAAGCTACGGACGTTGCGCGTCAATGCATTCACTGCTTTCCAAAACTTGGTACAGCTTGGTACAGATTTACTAGAAATTCCAGTCGATCGGAGTCGCGAAGAAGAGGTTTTTTTCCCGGCGTCGATCGTGAAGTTTGAAAAACTATTAGTTGACGCGAAAGTTTAAAGCAGATTTCGATTTGTCAGGTCTGATGCGGATTAGACGAATTCCAAGACCTCTTTGCTTACAGCGTGGACACGTTTTGTACAAGTATTACACTCCGCAATGTCATCCCCGCTTATTCCCCGCTTTTCTCTTGATCCGGCGACACGTCGGCGTCGGCGCGGCGACCAGGGCCACTCTGAAAAACAAAATAACTGATCAGCGAACGTTACGATGAGCTAATGGGCAGTTCAAAACCACAGGATCACAGTGAAATCTGGACCAAAGTGTTCTTCTCGGTAACTGTCCGAATCGAGACAAGACTGTCCTGTTCGTGCGCGCTGCACGAAAGAGAGGTCGATGGAAGAAGCAGGCGTTTGAGGGGCCCCTACCCTGTCGAATGGGACAGTTCCACAGGAGACAACCACTACAATTCCCGTGTAATGGTTATCTGAAACTGGTTCGGGATCTAAATGCGAAATCAAACAAATCATAAATGTCTTTTCCTCGCCGAAGAAAAGTCCGATGATTCTGACAGTTTTTGATTTTTCTTTTCTCGTGTTTATTTTATTAAATAGATATTATAATATTGATTCGTGTTCGATCAGGCTGAAGCTTGAAGTATAGTCGACATGTGATAAATAGAAAACCTAATAGCGAGAGGAAGTCGTAATCTTGTGACTGAATCGTTCGGTTCATTCGCACTTGCGGTGGTTTATTGTCGGTTTCTGTTTACCGTGGTGAAAATTGAAATGATTTCGACTGTTTCGACGGGCCTGGGATCAACGGTGGAAGACTTCTATTATGTATCATCTCGTATGGTCTAGGTTCGGGCTCCGGTTTGCTAATACACGAGCTCGTTTTGTGCACGACTAATGATCGATTAATACAGAAATCAGGTAACGTAGTTAATACTCATGGGGGGGGGGGGGGGGTAAATCGAGAGAAAGGTAGTCTCGGTTTTTTACTTCGACCTCGATCTCGATCACTTGGAAAAAGCTTAAGTCCTAGTACGCGCGAGTTCCTTGGTGTCGGCAGCTACATACATACGTCTATGTATACACGTCCTGATCTAAATTGTCACTGCTCGCGCCTATGGCGAATAAACTCTCGCGGTTACAATACCTTGCAAATGTATAATGCGCGCGATGAACGAGAGAAGCGTTCGCGGCGGCACGACGCCAAACTCAATGGAAAATACATATTCTGGAAAGAAGGCTGCTACGTCAAAGTCTTCGCGTAGAGCTTCTATTGCGTCGGCTGCTTAAACATTAATTTCCTTGATCGACGTATTTTTCATTTCTACGAAAATATATGTATGTATATGTAATATACATGTATGAATATGTATATATATATATATATGTATATATATAAAACAATTTCGAAAAGGAAAAGAAAACATTATATTGCAAATGTTGGAACAAATGAAATCATGCTAGACTCGATTGCAGTTGCTAACTTGATCGTAAATCGTGAAAAAAGAGCTACTTCGATACAGGCTATAAACCCTTGACGGTTCTCCATCGGAGAACGACGCGGTGCAACGTTCACGCGAGCGATGCTTCGAAAACCAAGCGTTTGTCTAGTCTTTTCAACGACGCCTCGAATCTCTCGGTCGAAAATTACAATACGCTAATCACCTCTTGGAAACGTAAGAGGATAAGAGAAGCTTTTTTGACCACTGCACTTTCCAGATACAAAGAGAACCGATTCCTAAATACGATGCATCGTTTTGTCATTAGATTCGAACCTGTTGTAAAAATATATACTATCGTATCGATAGAACGTTCACCGCATATCGATCGTTACATTTTTCCACTATTCGACGGAACTATTCGTACCGGCTCTACAAAAGCTCTTTTCTATAGAATGCAAAATGGCTTCGACGGTACCGAAAGGAGATCGTCGCGTCGCGGAAACTAGTTCCCCGCGTCCATGGAGGATGGGAGTTTATTTCCGTTCGGCATCGCGTAGAACTCGCTCAGCAGTTTCATGTGTCTTCCGTTCAAATGGGTGTTCAGACTGGACTTGTGCTTGGTCCTGTACGGGCACAACGGGCAATGGAACTTCGGCTCGACACCGCACTCGTGCTTCAGGTGCCTCGCCAAGCTCGAGTAATAATTGTACACCTTGCCGCAGTTCTTGCACGGATAGGTCACCCTCTGGCAGTTCAGATATCCTCCCGACGTCCTCCCTTCTGAAAAACACGAAAGCCAGAAGAAACGGACATTAGAGACCGTCGGTAGACCAATGGGACACCTCGGTTCGGGACTGGGTTACGTCGCCACGTAAGGGTATAGCCGGATGCTCGGATATGCCCCCTCGACCAAATTGAAAGGCTAATTCACCGTTCGATGATACGCCCGGAAAAACCATGGCAACTTTAACTGGAAGGCTGGTTAGGGGTTACGATGGAAACTACTTGGCCTACGTAATTTCCCCGTTCGGTCACACGCGAAAATTCGAGGAAAAATCCAACAGACGTCGAATACCCGGATACACGCACTGTAATTAATTCAGATTTTTAAGCAGAACATCCTGACTATGAAAAATCAAAAACCTCAACAAAAAAGTGGCAATGTGTAATCCGCTTTTTGAGGTTTTTCTTCCAAGTACGTTCTACCGGATGTATCCGGGTATTTGGCATCTGTCAGATTTTTTCTCGAATTTTCGCGTATGTCTAAACAGGGAAAATAGACCAAAAACTAATCTTTTCCGTTTCACCCCATAACTAGCCCGGTCGAGATAATTTAAGAATGGTACGTAACATGGTTTTTCCGGCTATTCTATCGAACGATTCGTTGGCCTTTCGACTTAACCGTTTCCAAGTGTTTGTTAATGTTTGTTCATTTGATTTTCAGTATCTTAGTTTCGCCGACCGAGTGTTGGATGAACGAGGGGCTGCGACCCTTTGCGATTTACATGCCGTGATCTCGAATCTCGGTCAGCTAAACTGTACTTCCTAGATACGTAGAAAATGTCGAGGTATATTTTCGAAACGAACGGGGTGCTTTAGATCTTGACACGACGCTTGCGGCGAAAGGAACATCACAGTTTCGTTGGAAGAAAAGGAGATTCAGGGATGATTGCTAGAAAACCATGCGGATCTAGACGTACTATCAACTGCTAGGAAACGTTGATCCCCCTGCTAGCGATCCCGTCCTAGTCGATTCTTCGAGAACTCTCCCTCTTTCAATTTCGACGGGCTACCGTTCAAAACTGACAATTGTAATTGCGAATGTATTTATATTTGTACAACATGCTGCTGCCGTAGCTTTATTTACAGTGATCGTACAGACAGTGGTTGAATTCCACTCGATGGGCAATTTAAGTATCACAGAGATGTTCAGAATTTCGCTGAGCTTCCGGTTATTCGATCGAGTAAGAACCGAAATCCTTCTGCGAGAATTTCTTCGCCAGAACCGGTATCCCTTGTTTGCTATATCGATGCAGAACGGATTTCGATATGCAGAAGATCTTCGCCGCCTTCCTCAACGACAGACCGTTCGCCACTGCTTCGACGGCCGTCTTCACGTGTTCCATGTCGGGCCTGCCGTATCTCCTTCTGAAAGATCTTGATCGTCCGTCTTGCAAATGCGATCCTGCAACACGAGTTCGCCGTTATTATCATTGAACACGGCATCGAGCATTGTCCACTGGGAAAGGAAACGAAAGGAGAATCGTTTCTACGAAACGTTTAGAACCCTCTGACGCCGTTAGGTTGCACTGGGGATCTAAGAAAATAGGAGAAACTTTTAAAAACGATCGTATATTGTTACCGTCGGCCAATGACACAGTGATCGAACAAGGAACCATGCGAGAATATTCGAACGGAAGAACGGCAAATTTATTCGTAACCGCGTATCACAGTATATCGACAATCGGTGATTAATCCGAGCAAACAAATCATTGTTAGCAAGACATCTTTTCTTCATTGGTTAAACTTTGCCTCGGGAAACCAGAAATTTGTAACTTTTCTCTAGAATCCTGCAGATTTTAGCGAGAAAACGCTGAGAATCCAATTTGTAATGTTAGGAATTCGCTGGTTCAAAAGTTATGCGTGTTTAAAGTTGGGACACGCAAAACTTTTGAATTACTGATATCTCCCAGGATTAAAACTTGGATTTTCGGCCATTCTTTCGCCGAAAGTTCACAGGATCACAGAAAAAAAAAGAAGCTGAAAATCTCTGGTTTCCCGAAAGAAAGTTTACTATTATTGACACCGGTATTCCCGGCAGTTTCCTAAACGCCAGCGTGGATCCTTTTCATGTGGCACTTCAGATTCCATTTCCGGTTGGTCCTGTAGCTGCAGTACGGACAACACTCGGTCTTTTTCTGTCCGCAGGATGCCTTCACGTGCTCGACCAAGTGATGCTTCCAACGGTACGACTTCGAACACTTGTAGCAAGTGTACCGACTGATGTCGGAAGCCGTGTTTTTCTCGAAGATTCCCAACGGATCGCGTTCACCCTCGAAATAACTGTCGGTGTATCTGTCCGGGCGAAAGTCCGTCGCGTCTGCCATCGTCGAAGGATCGTATACCTGATAATCCTCCCAAACGATCAGTTCACCTGAAACATAAGATCCGACTCGTCATTCGGCGCGTTCGCTGCTCGGACTGTCTACCTTAACTGTCGAGGATTGCGCAACGAAACGATTTCGAGGATTTCGAAGGACTCGGGTTCGTTTATTCGCGTCGCGATTCGATCGTTCTGGACAATCGTCGATCGTTTGCAACAAAACCAAACAAACAAACGAAAAAAAAATTATATTTATATATATATATATATATATATATAAGAAGATAAGCAATTAGATTCGCTGTTACGAAGATGATAGACAGTCTTACTGGGTTTATTTGCGTGAAACAACGTATATGTACAAAACGGACACACGCAGTACTGCACTTGCCTGTGATAACACTGTTCTACATTAATGTTCCTGGATCCGAGGAATTAGTTTCGACATTCCAGAAGTTCGGGAAACTTAGATTCTACTGCAGACTCTACTTCGAAACGGAGACTCTGTGACACGCTATTCTTACAATAGAATCGGTGGATCTTTTTCTTGTTCTTTTTTGTTTTTTGTTTCGTTTTCGATAGAAGAAAATCTAGTCGCCTTTATTAGCATCGTTGTAATGCATCCTAGTCACGTGTTTCTTCAGATTCGATTTCTTGTAAGTACGAAACGCGCAGAACGGACAACACTGTTGCTTGTCCTTCCCGCAAAAGATTTTCTGATGCTCGACCAAATGTCCTTTCCGTTTGTAGCTCTTCAAACACCTGAAACAGGTATACTTGTACTCGTGGTGTCTCTCGTCTTGCTTCTCCTCCTCGATCGAGCCTTTCGAGTCGGCGTGCTCGAGATGGTCCTCTTCCTCTTCGTCGTCGAAGTCGTCCGCTAGAAATCGACTCCCGTGATCCTGCTTGGCGTCCTCTTCGTCCCTCGCGACGCAATCGTGAAACGCGTCGAGCGTCCGCAGTTGATCGTCGGCCGCGTTCGTCTCGTAGAAATGAAACGGCTCTGAAACAAAAGATCGAGGAAAATTAGTTTGGATCCTTCGCGACGGTCCGCTTCCGCAGGTAACAACGATCCGGGTTAAAACGGAAACATAACGAAACGAATAGAGGACCGTGTCGTTCGAAGAATTCGTCGAGGAAGTCGGATATGTACACAGGTATTTATTTAAAAAGCAATCGGCTGCCGAACATTGTTAGACAGGGACACTTAACCGCTGCGTAGTATAGTTGCTCGATCTATAGATCTACGGATCTATCGAATCGGGTGGATAAGATAGACTAGATCGTCATGCATCGTAGACAAGCGACTCGTATATTATTCGACCTAACATTAATAACAAGTACGACTCCCCCGTTCGCGTTCGTACGACGATACAAAGAATTAGGTGAAATAAACCCGACGCTCGTTAGCCACCTCGCGGTGGTTAACTACAGCGATCCACGGATTACCGTCGCCACGTACCAACACGTTCGTCATTTGGAGTTTCATCTCGAAGAATTTCTCAATTACAAAACCCCGGGCATTGTACGATCTCACAATTTCAGTGGAACATTAACAATACGCTTGTCGTCGCAATTTTCCCTGTGATAACTGTTATAAATATGTGAATTATTTACATTTAATAAATTTTATCTACACGTCGAAGGAACATATCAGCAGCAAACTGACTTTTCGAAACGGTTAAGTGGCGCGCGCTATTCCGTGGAGCACCGTGCACAAAACTTGTTCCGAAGCAAGGACGAACGGTTCCGAAGCCAATCGATATCGAGTCTCCTTCTTCTTTTTTTTTTTTTTCGTTTTCTCCTACATTAGATATGATTCGAGAATGCGCGATTGGCTCGCAAACGCTCCACGCGTATCCACGAGCGACGAGCACTCGAAGCAAATGTCTTCTCCGTTTCTGTCGTCGCTCGCGACGGACTCGTACCATAGATTTTCCAGCGAGCTCGCGCGAATCAACGAAGCTTTTCGAAACCGATTTCTCCGTTGATTCGTTTAGCCTCTGACGCGCGTCGAACCGATCGATCCCGTCCTTGTTGCGAATTTCGCTCGTCTCGCTACGTCGAGTATATTCGTTCTCGGATTACTCTACACGTTAAAATATAAAATTTGTCTGTCTTAAATGATCTGCTACTTGAAAACGTTCTCGTCGATTTCCGTCAACTATTTATTGCACGAAGTTATTCAATTTGGTGTTCACGAGGCCGAACCGTTGCTCGAGCCTCGCCGCAAAACGAGTTGAGCGTACAACGTCGTAATTATGATATTACGATTTTTAACTTGCGATACTTATTGTGTAGTCTCGAACAATTTCTATAGGAAAAGAGACTGCGAACGCATGCTTATCGATAACTACAACCACTTCGATATCAAACAGGTAGGAAACCGGCTGCTAGAGTTTACTGCACTACGATTAGTATCGTCGGACACGGTGAAAATTCGCGGATGATAAAACGTGCAAAACGTACGGGCACGCGATTCGATAAAAAGAACCTGTGTTCGAAAACGTAGAAAATAGTCGTCGTTCTAAACAACGAATCACACCGATCCTAAGGGAAAGGACGAAGTTAACCACCGACTCGGGAACATAAAGTTAACCCTTAAATGGTATATAACCGTGAATTTAGTTGTCGTTCTTGTCATTTCGTCGAATCTCGACCTGTTCGGCGATCGTTTCGACTGCGAACCAATAGAAAAACGAACGAACTTATTTCGATATGTAAAGTACCATTTAACAGTTAATTCGCAACACACGGCCGCCGGTTATCGTTACGTTCCGATAACTCCGCTTCGTTTCTCCCTACAATATAAAAAGAATCTCCACACCGCAATACCAGCTCCGAAACCGTGAATCAAAATCGATCCTTGTTACATATTACAAAAGAAACAGCCTTTAGACTAGATTCGGTTCAGTTTAAGTATGATTACGATTACTTTCTCCGTCGATTCGTGAAGCTTCTCCTTACAACCGATCAATTGAACGTCACAACGAGTCATCGTCCCTTATCACTCGAATAGTTTACTTTTGCGATCGACCGGATCGTTTAGAACAGACCTGGCCAACTTCTTCTCCTCCTGGATTCTTCGCCCCTTCTCTCGCGCTCCATAGAAGCACGATGGAGGGTCTAAGGAGTGGCAAGAAAACTCTTGTCGCCGGATCAACACTTGTTTCCCCCCCACTCTAACTTCCCTTTCTACCGCGGGCCGGTCACGTGACACTACGCGAGCCAATTGTTGGCCAGGCCTGGTTTAGAACTGTCGTCTCGCCAAGTTAAATCGTGGAAAAGTAAATAACCCTTTAGAAAAACAATCGGATGGAATTAATACGTGTCGTCTCGTTTTCCATCTTCGTACGCTCCTCCGATGAGAATAACTCTCGTTTTCTCGGTTTTGTTAAATAAAATGATTCGACCGATACGCGTTAACATACATTTTTGGACAAAAACACGCTCTGTTGAAACACCAGCCAACCCGTGTAGCTATTCCCAAGAGGCGTACGAAAGCAATGAAACGAAAAGTAACTTGGCTCTTTCTTTCCATGTGATACAAAACAACGAATACTGCAAATGATAATACCAATAACGTTTCCGCATGATCTGTCTCTCTAAAAGGAAGAATATATCTGTTTCACATTGAATTCATAAGAAGAGTCCATTGTCCGAACACGCGAAATAAATTTTCTCGTTTATCTCGTCGCGAGTACCAGAGATTTGCGGTTAAACAGCTTCGATTTTTCCGAGCCGAGAAAAGAACGCCTCCGTACCGACCTCTGATTAACCACCGTTCCAGTGTCAGGGGTCACTTAAAAAATCACATCGCGATCGAACCTCGCGGCATCGTTCGACACGAGCTCCTTCGAACAGAAACAACTCCTCCCTAGAATCCAGAAATTTCCGAACCGACGAAGAAAACGTCGACACGAAAGCGGGCTCGCGCACACCGAAAAAGTTACAGGCACCGATCGAACGAAACCGGAACGTCTACGAAATTACACCGACACTAAAAACATCGACTCGCCGTTCGCCTCGGTTTCTCCGATCGACTGGATCTCCCTCGATCCCGCCAGATCCCTTGGTACACGGAACACGGTTTCCCGCTCTCCGAGTTCTCCCCCATCGTCCGCTGGTATAAAAAATTGTTCGACCAAGAGAGACTCGAGACGAGGATCCCCGTTCAGGAGCGTAGCCTGGTCTACTTGATGTTGTGCACCGAGAGCAGGTGCTTGAGGAACGAGGCCTCGATCCTCGATCTGTAAGGACAGTACTGGCAGGAGAAGTGGGTCTCGTACGTGACCATGCCGCAGCCCATTTTCAGGTGTTTCCGCAGGTTCGACGCCCATGAGTACATTTGCCCGCAACGGGGACAAACGTGTAGCCGTGGCCTGACGATCGGGAACCGAGCAGCGTCTGGAAAGAAATATTGGTTGCAGAACGATTAAAACTGATCGCCGGACGACTGCCACCCCGATCCGGATGCGATCGACATGACGTTTCTTTCGCGGTGGGAGGATCCGGGGAAACGGCGGGAGCAAAACAAAAAAGAAGAAGAAGGAAGTCTGAGGGAGATTCGCACTGGGAATAGCTTCTAGACACCGAAGCGCATGCGTTGCCGTTTTATCACGGCTGGCATTGACGATTACGAAAGAGAGAGAGAGAGAAAGAGAGAAAGAGAGAGAGAGACCACGTCGGACCGTTTTTTCTGCGCTCTTCGAGTACCATGACCGCCATCCGTGTTCTTCGTCCACGAGGAAATGGCATTTTCCGGTGAGAGACGACAGGGGATCTCCGAGACCGCGCTCTTTAAGGTCCAGCTGTCCCAGTGCATGTGCCATGGTGTGCCGCACACAACGCTAGATCGTACAAGGTTGCAAGGGTTCGGGAGGCGGCAAATCATTGTCCGATAATGCAAAGATGGGGCTTTTCAAGGGTGAAATGCGTTAGATAAAAGATAAATCTAGCGCGTTCTTGACCCGACAGGTACTACTTTTGCGTTTCCGAGCAACATTTTGCATTATTCGCTACATCACCTCTCTAACAGGCATCATACGACCGAATAATGCAAAATGTTGCTCGACAAGGCAAAAGTAGGACCTGCCAGGTCAAGAGCCCGCTAGATTTATCCTTTATCTAGCGCTTTTGACCACTGATAAGCCCCATCTTTGCATTATCGAGCCATAAATCCGCGCCTCCCGAACCCCTGCAACCTTGTACGATGTAGCGTTGTGTGCGGCACACCATGGCACACGTACACGGTACGCACACTGGGGCGAATCAGGATTTTTATGGGACCATGGTCAGATTCGATAGGTTTGTTCGTTTGCTTCGAGCTATTGCGAAATACTTGTAACGCGAAGGTAGGGACATCGAGTAGCACCGTAGATTACCCACAAGCCTGCCATCTTCTCGTGGACGAGGAATACGCGCTCGTATTGTGTGTTTGTGCGCGATCGTTCCTCCGCCCCCTCTCTCCGGCGAGTATTACTCGAAAAGAGCATCTTCTAGGTCCTCGAGCGGCTAGAACACAACGATGCGAACACACCTGTACTCGTGCACGCGAATACTCACAAGCTCGGCGACCTTGGACGCTGTTGCGTTTACGTCGATTGTACTTGCTAAGTGTTAATACCTGAAAAGAATGGCTGCCTGTTATGGTTCGAAAACGGGGTGCGAGGCTGTATATCGTATGCGAGAAATCAGATTTATTGTGCAGATTCATCGATTGAATACATTGCCAGAGGAACGAGGTGGGTGAGGGGCGGGGGCTGGGGGGTCGTACATGTTTAATAATCCATTCGAATGACTTGATGTTTACAGAGTAAGTGTTTCTTCAAGTTGCCTTTAAAATTGGACTTGTAGTCGCAGTAGGTGCAGAAAAAGTTTGGCGGTTTGCCGCAGGCCATTCGCTGATGAAGCCTGAGACTCGTCGGCCAGCAGAACGATCGCTGGCACCGTTGGCAGGTGTACTTGTAGTTGTGCTTCATACCTGAAATCAAAATGATTAGTTAGTGGATGGTCACGTGCCGGCGTACCGCTTAGTCCTTGTCGGTAATATAACGACGCGCGATCGATACCATTCGCGACGTTACCTCGGTGATCGAGTAGTCGTTACAAAGTTAACGAATATACACCTCCTAGACGGGACGCTAATACATATACAAATACATATATACAACGCCCAAGTTAGTTTCACACTCTCTTGTACACTCTGATTTCTTAAATATTAATCCCTTGCGCTAGCAGTTATTCTACGATTGCAATGGTTAGAACCTCCTCCGCAGGAGGACAAGAATTTCACTTGAATTTCGAAAGAAATTAACGACACATATGTTTAGTAGATTTTGTTCTCCGTCACGAGTCTGGCTCGATAGTAGAGGGGTTCGGCTCTCGAAGTTTAATCGTGTACTGTAACAAAGAAAAACAAAAGCCGATATACTAGAAAATGTTAATCGAAACCCAATGGGATGAAACGAAAAGGAAGCGTAAAATAATATTTTCATATCCGAATGCACTTCTCCGCGAATCGTTATCCTTGAGCCCAGTTCTGCTACCAGCACTTAAACAACTCGTTTCGGTGACAATTGGTTCCGCGCTAATTCAGAAATAGGTGTTGCAACATCTTGGAAACGGCCTTCGACGGTAACGAAGGTCGCGTTAAATTATGAAATCAGAGAAACAAAGGGTACAAAGAACAACAGGCTCTTATTGAAAGTTTGTTAGTAATCGTGTGTACATAATCAACAGTTTCGGTAACAGGAGGTAACGCGTTTGATAGCGCGAGACGAAGGGAGAAGCAAAGTTCAATCTACTCGACATCCAAGATGAATACGAAGGATGTGTTTCTGCAAGCTGCTCTTGTACTTGGTTCTGTGCGGACAGTACGGGCAACATTCCTTCGGGTCTTTACCGCACTCGACCCTCAAGTGGTTCTTCATGTTCCTGAGCCAACGATACCCTTTGTTGCATCTCGGACATCTGAAGCAGCCCGGTCTTCTGTCCAAGCAGCTGCTGCCGCCCCTCTGCGGTACTTTGTAACCACTCGAGGTCAACGGAGCCTTGTGCTGGTTAAACGATCTTCCATAATAATGATAACCCGACCAGGAGAGATCTGAAAAGAAAAAGGAAATATAACATTCTCTGGTTAAACCGTAGATTTTCCACCGGATGATCGCAGAGGATTGAAACAGCTTTCGGAATGTGGTACAGGGCGATTCAAATCGATACGACGCGTCTACGGTCGAATTAAACGTGAAAATAAACGCCGGGGGAGAAAGTCTAGGAGTCTATACTTTCTGACGCGTCTACCTCGTTAGTTTAACCGTAGAATTTTCTTGGGAGTCAATTTTCAACTACAAATATCAGTACATTAGATCGGATCGCTGAATGGATCGTAACAAACCGACTGGTTCTAATAGTCGACGAACATAAAGGAGGATCAGAAACAGTCACTCGCAGGAGTGTGTACGTTCAAGTGCTTTATAAACGTTGCTTTTTATTTCTCGATCAATTTGGCACACGCTTACAGGCTCGCAGGTTACACGTGATTAATGCGATCGCAAGGGAGGAGATCGCCTTTATTCGCGGGGAACAGAAAGATGGGACTACTATGCGGTTCTAGCATATCGCATTACAAGACACCATTGCGGTTCCTAAAAACTGTAGAAACATTTTTCTACGCTTCGATTTCCGTGCTATCCTTCTGCGGGTTAAACTTCGGTTTGGCGTGCCAAAAATTTTCAACTTTTCTCGATATTATCCTACAGATCTTGACGAGAACGTGCCAGAAATGTGAGTTTTAATGGCCGGAGGTCATTGATTCGAAAGTTGTACGCGTGCGAAGTGATTTACGCGTTTCTGACAGATCGGAACGCCTGATCAAAATGAGCGGAGCTGCTACGACACAGCACACGCGCATGCAAGCAGTCATTTTAGAGCGGCAATTCGAATTACTGATACCTAAATTCAGAAAAACCCGCGAAACACCTAACCCGGAATAAGGAACTCGTATTCGCCGTCAAAATCGCCGCTCTTACGTCCGTGTGCTATCTCCTAGCGAATCCACCCTTTAGAAACCACTATGGCGACCCCCAACCTGTCAAAAACGTTTGAGCATCTCCGACATTTCCTCGACAAAATCCCGTAGGATGCTATAAGAAAAAATGGAAAATGTTTGATCCCCCAGAGTGAAGTTCAGCCGTTCTATGGAATCTTTGCCAAGTACGTAACTGCGGTTAAAAAATGATTCGTGGAAGTGGCGGGGACATTGTTCGTTTAGCGGAGAGGCGTCGCGGTAACTCGGAGAGTACGAAATGTCTTTGAAAGAACGAGACAGAGCAGTTCTACCAATTCTCATGCTTGGTAACCTTCCGTTCTAAGACACGAAAGAAGGTTCTGAAGGTTAATTTAACGTAAAAAAAAAAAAAAGAAAAGAAAAAAAAATCTCTCACTTCGCGTGCAGCGAAAGTAATATTAGTACAAAGTCCATGCGCATTCGTCGCCGGGCAACGTTCTTTTCTGTCCCACTGTATGGCCACGCGGTTCAGGGCCGAACAATCCGATTCCAATCAAAGGAAGGGATCGAAGCAACTGGGAGAGCCAGGTTTCATAGACAGAAACAACGAATGCCTCCGTCGAGAAGCGTCGACGCTTTCGAACGGTAACGGAAAAGAGAGAGTAGCGTCACGAATCGAGTCCGTGGCCATTCTAAATGCTGCTGGAGAACACGTTCTTGCCCGGATGATTCGTTCTAATGTGCTGATAGAGATTTCCCCGTTGCTTCGTTCTGTGGGCGCAATAGGGACACTTGAACTGCGGCTCCTTGCCGCACTCGTGTCTGGTGTGTCTGACCAAGGTAGCGCGATGCTGGTAACCCTTGCCGCAGGTCTCGCACCGATACGGAAAATCGACGCGTTTCGCCATCCAGAAGCTGGCTAAGTCTTTGATCAGCGGCATCATCGGGTAGTTGCAATCCCTTTGGTAGCCTTTGTGCAAGGGAATGCACGGGATCGGTGGTAGCTCTGCAATGAAGAACAAGAAGAGAAAAGAATCTGTTAGTAGACGGCCAGAAGAAAACGAGCACTTCGTAATGGGGTTTATTGTTTGTTCTTTTTTTTTTTTCTTTCTCAGTGAAGAAACCCCAAATAAAAGAGAAAATGATCGTCAAAACCATAGTTTAATCGTGACGCCGCGTTTTCAACATATACTCGCTTCGGTGTCCGTACAGCTTAACCGTGTTGGCATGGACGCACGACGATTGGACACCCTGCGTTCGCGACAGGGTCGAGATCCGTTCAACGGTGGGACCGCGCGGAATTCTGAAGAACTCGTGTTTGCTATGAGAATGCGAAGAACGGGACGCGCACGACGTGGCAAGAATGGAATGTTTATTTCATTGCTCGTGGATACAGTACATCAGCGGTGAGAACGCATCGCCGCCCGGTGCGAGACATCGGAGAAAAGCTCTCGGGGTGTGGACGAACGTAACGAACAGAAAAGACGCTCGATCTCGTTCGAGTCGAAGAACGTTAATTCATCAGAGTGATCACGTAAACTCTCTCGGTCGGATGTTTGCTACGGATGTGAGTGTAAATTTGTGACGTCTGCTTGTTCCTCTTGTCGCAGTAGGGGCACTTAAACCTTGGCTCGCGTCCGCACTCGTATCTGTAATGCCGGTCGCGATTCCACTTCAAAGTGAAGCCGTTCATACACTTCGAACAGAAAAATGTCTTCTTTCTCTTGCCCGAGGCATCATACTCTTCGACCTGCTGCCCCGGCGGAGGAGCCCTATGCATAAACGAACCCATCGCGTATGGACCTGAAAACAAATGTCGTTCCGTGAATCACGCGTGAGAAGTTCCTCGATATGTTCCTCTGTTTTTTTTTTTTTTTTTGTTTAGACGAAACATTTTGTTTTGAGACAATAACATTCTCTTTTTTTAGACGAAACATCTTAAAACGGGTCTAGGAAAAAAGTCTAGGAAATAATGCTGAAATTAACCCCTCGAGTGGCTACGGGGAATGTAATCGACTCGACTCGACGTACATGTTCGCATAAAATTGAACAACGTCAAACACTGTGTCGATTATATTCGCTTGCCTTTAGTAATAATAACGTTGATTACGATAGTTTTTTATTTTATTTGTAACGCCTATGACGCCAGAAGGCCTGTTCGCATAACGAAAAAATCACTTGGGAGACCAAGAAGAAACGAAGGATTTTTATCCTTTTTGGATGAAAAAGTCAGGGAGAGAGGGTATGTGGTAGCCTGTCAGAAAAATATGAACGCTTCGTACCGGGGGATGGTTTATTTGCTCGGTCAAGGACCCTAACCCAATATGATCGGTACCGTCGTGCTATAATCGCGACCACGTTGGACCAGTTTATCAGTCGATCGTTTACGAAAAGAACGCATTTATTCGGATACAAAGGGAACTGTACTAAAATATGAACAGGCTCGAGTGTTCTTTCTCATTTGTCCCCTCGATCAATTGCCGGCCATGTTGTACATTTCGAGGACTGCGGGGCGTTGCGACGGGTGACGGGTCCGGATGTGTCGGTGAATCTCTTGGGCGCTGTTCGCCGAGGTGTCGCAGTAAGGGCACATCTTCTTCGGGACGAAACCGCAGACGGTCATCATGTGCTTGCGGAGATCGCGCAGGAGATCGAACTTCGTGGCGCATTTCGGGCACAAGTTCGGCTTGGCCGAAATACACATGCGTCTGCGCGGCCTGTTGCCGTGACGCGAACCTGAAATCGAAAGGACCAATTAGAACCTAAACGTCGCTTTTCTCGAGGAGAACCAACGAACCTCTCTTGTACCCTAACAAAGCTGTGTACCACAATAAGACATAGAATTCATGAAGCGTATTTCGTAGTCGCCTGGCGCAGGTCTTTCGTTCGCGCAAACATTTATTTATTTATATATATACTTATATATATATCTATATATATATTTATATATATATATTTATATATATATATTTATATATATATATATTTATATATATATAAATATATAACACGAGGAGTAGAGCTTCCGGCCATCTTTAGTAAAAAGCAGAATCTTCCGTTTCGACATGAAAATTCCTACCGACTGGTCCGTCGATAAGAATCTTCGAGATGACGGACTCAAAAAGGGAGATGGTTCAAGCGGAATCGAACACGCGTACGCACAGCTTCGAGGCTTTTTCCTTAGAATTTATTCCGTCTAATATTTTCTTGTCCACATACAATAAAATTGCGGCGACAGAAAGGGGTTAATAGAAAACGAGAGATTTAAGTAAAATAATCTTCGAGTACTTTGTAACATTGTTTGCCGATCGGCGAGCGATCGGAGAAGAGACGCGGTTCCCCTTGGCGATCTGTATCCTCTGTTCAATGACACAATTATTTACACGCCCGGAGGGGCGAATGACACATTGTACGATGCTCGACGCACAGAAATTCGATTCTTCGCTTTCATTCCCGTGTGTCGACGCGGACCCGTGCTGTCCAGCGATAGGAGGCCCTCGCCATTACTATCAAAAAGGACGGCGGTAATGACAAGAAACATATTCAACTCGGATTAGCAGCCGACAGACTTTCCCCGATTTCCTCGTCGATCAGGAGATGTGTTGGACAGCACGGACGTAGCGCATGGTGAAAACGGCCCTGACAGGAACGTATGGCGTGCGCTCAGGGAGCAGAATCTGCTTACAGATTAATTCAGATCGATCACGTAGACGTTCTGACCGCGATGGCACTGTCGAATGTGTCTGTAAACGTGGCCGCGTTGCTTCATCCTCGCGGCGCAGTAAGGGCACTGGACTTTCGGTTCCTGGCCGCACTCGAACTTCGTGTGCCTCTTCAGGTGCCACGCGTGGATGTAACTCTTGGAGCACCTCGAACACGTGTGCCTCTCGATGTCCCGCAGCGTGTTGCTCCGCCGCCTTCGCGCGCTCAGCGGCTTCTCTTCCTCGTAGTCGAAGTCCTTCGACTCTTCCATCACCACCGAGCAGAAGCTCTCCAGATCGGCCTCGAGCTTGATCCTCTTGATATCTAAAAAGAAAAAGAGAAAACGAACAGGCAATTAGATGGACCGTCGACGGGGCCGCGCGGAATCTCCACGGGCAGAGAGTCGGGAAACGGAAAGCGATTTTGCGTTGCTTTGCCGTTTCCGTTCGCGCGTTATCCGCCTGCCGTCAGAGACTGCTGTTATCGGCTACATCGGTACGCCGCCGAACGTAGAATGAAGGCGAAGATCGGAATCGAATCTGCGAACCATCGGGGTTCCCGTGCGTTCGAAATCGATTGAAAATCGCGCGAGCCGAATCGAGCTCGGGTTGTCACGATTGTACACTGCTCGGTAGAGTCTCTTCGCCTCCGCTGCTACCACATGGGAGAGAGGTGTTCGACGGTACCCTAACGTCTGATTAGGCGGAGTCGGTACCGTGGCGTTTACCGTGCCCCCCATCTCCCTCCGTTGGGAGGGTAGGTCCTGACTATCCCCAGAATTAGTCGTTAGACACCTAGCGTTTCGTTAGAGGGGACAGTTCTCGCCGAGCAAAACCGGCAACTGCAGTCAAGTATAGCCAACCCACTGCGAGAAACGACGATTCCGCATTACACAATCCTGCGAACAACAGACACATTCAGCGGTTGCAATAACTAAAGTCGCACCGAGATCGCTATACTTGCACCACGATGAACCTCGAGAATCCGCGCTGTGGCCACCCTCGGTCGAGAACACAGCGGGGCGTCGAGAACACGATACTCGAGACAGTGTACATCGAGCAACGTTCAGTCCCGCAGGAAACGTTGTCGCGAACAGGTGCTCGAGAAACCAGGTAGCATCGTAGGAATGCTTTTATTCGATCACATGTACAATTGACAACAAAATTCTGCCGATCGCCAATGTCGTTCGATATAATTTATATACAGAAATGATACGGCGTAACAACGAGAGCGGGAGAGGGAGGGGAGGTGAGGGATATTCGAGAAGATCCGGACAGTCCTTTTTGTGGTTTGTCCACCTCCTTCCACAGCATCCCCCCCAGTCGCCGTTATTAAATATTACAACCGGGAGGGAGTGGTCGGTAGCCTTCGGAGCCGAGAAGAAGTGAGTTTTAGCGTTGAGTGATCGACGATCAGGGCGAGTCGATTATGTAGATCCGCTGGCCCGAGTGTTTTCTACGTATGTGCTCGTTCACGTGAGCCCTCTGTTTGCTCCGGTTCCCGCAGTACGGGCACTTGAACCGCGGCGCGACACCGCACTCGTATCGCAGATGACGCTTCAGGCTTTTCACCACGGTGTAACCGTTCCCGCATTTCGGGCACACGTAGTTGCTCCTCCTGGCTGTCCGGTGTCGCAGGGACCCGTACACGTCCTCGGACTTCATCGCCTCCCGATACACGTCCGCCCCGTAATTCCCGTACAGGAGGCAATACGAGCGATCCGCTGAAAGCAGACGAACAAGTCGGTTAGACAGAGAGCAATGATTGCGGAACCAGCGCGGCGAGATCAACCCCTCGGACACCGGAGAATTTTCTGCACGGCACCAGTGGAACCGGACATACGTGTGTCACCAGATTCAGACTTGTCCCCCACTCTACCTTTCAACTCTGGTAACGCCAGAGAGAGGGTAACCGTATTCCCCTGGATTTTCCCTAGACCAGGGCTGCTTAACTGGTGGCTTTTTCCCCTATCTTCCTTTTTCGACGAGTAACCCCCACTGCGTACGACGTCGTCCCACAAGCTAGGCAGTCACAGGGGAAAGGAGAATCGTAGCTATCTCATTCTACCGCGCTCCGTTTCGCTCGTGTTCTTCTCTAATCGATGGACGTTGGAGGAGGGTACTGGGCGCAACGAAGAAAGCAAGCGAGCCGAAGCGCGGCAGAACGAGACAACAAGATTTCTCGGCATTTGTTTGGAATTTTGTTTCCAATCGATTTTCCTGTCATTCCGAGGAGACTGTAGAGGAGGAATCGTGGGAGCGTCGTGTGGCTCGCGACGGAAAAGAAGTTAAGCAGCCCTGCCCTGGACTGCCGATAGCTCGAGCGACGGCCCGTTTATGTGTTCGAACTACTGCGCGTAAGCCGCCACTGTGGGTAGGCCGAGCACGCAAAAAGCTCCAGGCACACAAACGCTAGCAACGACGGGGTGTGTATGAACACCGCTGTTACGTACTGTCCGAGCTCGCGCACACTGTTACACCGGTCTTGTGTGGGCCCGAATGACCCGGTTCCGCTGGCCGTGGGTCAACGGGGACTCTCCTGGGCAATGGCAAGGCAATACGCTAGGCGAAACAATGTTTCTGGATAATCCTTGTCGAGCTGTAAAATATACTAGCATTTTGTATTTAGTTCGGGTCAAAGGTTTTCTGAAAACTCTTCACGTAGAACTTGACATGGAGGTTGGAAAGGAATACTTGGAGGACAGTGATTATTTTATACATTTTTATTGTACCTCTCAGAAATTGCTGGGCCGAAGGTTTACATGGAATAAAGTTTGAGAAGGATTCTTAGAAGATGGTGATTTGTGTTTTAGTAGGTATCGTTGCATCTTTATTTCTTTCTTATTACATAGCATTGTATCGTGCAACACCGCCATACGGGTAGTAGTATTTCAGTTTGTTAAATAGATGTACGTTTATTTCTGTTTTACACTGTACGAGAAGGGGTTAAATATGTCATCGTCAAGATGATTTGAAGATCCGCAGGTTGCAGCAACAGCCGGGGATGTTGAGGAGGGCTGAAAATATTTCAATTACAATCATCCGATCGTACGATCTAACATACTAACACCTGGACAAATAGCTAAGCGATTCGTCACCTAATTATACGAAGAAATGAAATTGGTCTCGTTCCAATGAAAAACTGAATACAAAATGCTAGTATAGGAACCTCTTCCGGAACAATCAAGTCGAAATCACGATCATCGCTGATCGTTCAAAATCTTCGCTTCCAAACGCGGTTTCGGGCCGACGATTCTTCCGAGAAACACAAATGGAAGAACGAGGGCTAAAACGAAACTTTCGCGTGAAAACCGGTCCACCGATGGAAACCGTCACAGCGCTGTACTTCTGTCCATTTTTACCTTCGACGCGTCGTATCTTCGCAAAGGCGTGAAGAACGGTACACGCGCGTCGTAACAGAAACGAACTCTGTTTATTCTTTTGCATCGTGGATACAGTGCGGTAAAGCGTGCGATCAGGAACGTGGATCGTTCTCGGCAAAAAGCCGATCGATCGAACGAATTGGTGAAAACAAAACAAAACAAAAAGAACAACATAAAAGAAACAACCAGAAAGAAAAACAGAAAACCCAGTCGCGCACAGAGTCGCGCGGAAGTTTTCAAACTTTCAAGTCGATCACGAAGACTTTCTCGTTCGGATGCTTCTTGCGAATGTGACAGTAGATCTGCGAGGTCTGCTTGCTCCTCAGGTCGCAGTACGGACACTTGAAACGCGGCTCGTGCCCGCACTCGTACTTGTAATGCCGGTTCCGGTTGCTCTTCAGGGTGAACCCGTGCAAACACTTCGGACAATAAAACAGCATTTTCGGCGGCGTTTGAACAGCGAAATCCTTGCTGTCCTCGCCGGGCACGACCAGGTTCATCAGCGAGTCCAGCATTTTCAGATCTGAAAACAAACAGCGTCTCGTGAACCACCGTTCCACTCTGACCCCGAAGAGCGGCAAGCTTCTCTCCCCGTTTACTCGGCCGCAACATCGTAAACGCTGCTCGGCTCGCTTCTCGTCGGCCTTCGCGGCTAGACGGGACAGAGGCGGGGGGAGTAGGTGACCACCCATGAACAGAAAGCACACAAAGAGGCGGGGGTTAATTAATCGCTTGGTTACAACTCGAATGGGACACGTTACACGAGGAAGGCCGACGTGATGTTTTGCGGCATGCGATCTGCGGCTACAACACGAAACGCCGTGAGTCACAATTTTCTTACGAAAAAAATTAAAAGAAAAAGAGAAACAATATGTGCTTCGAGAGACGAAGAGAACAGCGAAGAAATTTATTCTCGAGAGAGGAACACGATGACACGCAGGCCACGCTACCGAGAGTCCATTTGACTTTGTAACTAAAATCGCATAGGCACCACTCAGGTCGTTAGAATTTTCAACCATAAATGTAGGGGCGTGGGGCGGGTGGGTGGTTGTATCGGAAGGATCCGTAACGGAGCAAACAAAGAAATTTCAAGAGGAATCTGACCAACAAAAAAAAAAGAAAGAAAGAAAGAGAAACATAAAACAAGTCGATAATAAGAGTCTCCGATGAAGCGTAGGTACAGTGGCTGAGATATTTGAACATTGATTTATTTGTATCTTACAATTCCACAGCGACGATATACGATCACAAAACATCGTGGAAAGTGTTCGAAGGGGTGTCGTGGGTAAAGGTAAGGGGGGGGGGGGGGGGGGGGGGTGTTGGGGCGAAATAGTAACTGTTCAGACATCGAATGTTATCTCGCGCGAACATTAAAGCCGAACTTCTCGAACGTAAATCGATTAGAGGATAACGCTTTCGTTAACGACATATCCGCCGCAAACGGTATATTGCCTAAGTACCCCGTTGTTCCTAACGGCGAGCGCACGCATGTAAACGCACTTAATCTACAACATCGTTTAATTATATCACAGCAACAAAAACAGTCGGCCACTAACGTCGAACGTCTAGGTGCGAATTAGAAACGACAGGAATTAAAACGATATAGTCCTCGTCGCGACGCGAACAACGAAGCTTTGGTTTCTTCTCGTATTCTTTTTTCTTTTTCTTCCCGTAGGAGGGGAGGATGGGAGGAGAGGAAATTAGTGGGATGCGGGGTGAACCGATCGAACGGTCGAGGTTCCAGTCTCCGCCATCTTTGACCGGCAGAACGTTCGCGCAACAACTCGTTCATCTCTCTTATCGGAGTCGAACGCGGCCGATTTCTGACTGATTGAAAACGGGTCCGCGGTGTGTTCGAACGAGAGATAGGGGGGAAAAGAAAAAAAATCCGGAAACCAATGCTATGAAAAACGAATAACGTTCGTCCCGACCGCCTCTTCATCCTGTACCGTATTGTTTCGGACCTTCCAAAAATCGAATTGGTACCGATTCAGTCTTGTTACGCGACCGTTGAACGGTGCGCTTCCATTTCGACTCCTGCCTCGTCGACGTACAAATACAACGCAACACATCGGACGCAAGAAATAACAATTAACATATCTAACGAACACACATACGCCTTCGAAATTTGTTACCGTAGTCGTAACGCTACGCGCCCCGCGGGCTCTCGCCGCTTCGCCGCACGCTGAGCAACGAAAGTGCAATTTCTTTTTTTTTTTCTTTCTTTCTTCGCTATTTTTCACGAACATCAAGAGGGTGTCGTTATCATTTAAGTAGTATCATTACAGCTAGATCGTTATGAAGTACGTCACCTTAGAAAACGTTACAACTCCGTTCGGGACGCCTAGGAATCGAAACCATCGGGCTCGCGCCTCTGCCACCTTAACCGTATAACGCATTATCATGGAACTTTTTAAATGCACTTGTACTCAAAAACGCCTGCCACAAACCCGTTCGCTCGCTCGCTTTTATTACTCGCTCGACTCGCGTCCGTAAACGAATTCAACGGTCGCTCTAAAAGCACGGAATCAATGTTTAACGCACAATCAACTAATACAACCGAGCCTCTAAACCCGCGACTCGACAATACGCTTGAGCATCGTTCTTGTAATTCATTTTTTTGTTCGTTTCTTTTCTTTTTTCTTCTTCTTTTCTCCGTTTGCCTTCCGACATTCCGTGAAATGATCCGTCTCCCCTTAACTTTATAAAACATTTTAAAAATTCTTTTAACAACGAAAAATATATATATATGTATGTGTGTATATATATATGTATGTATGTACGCATGTATATATACATAAATTATACTTCTTTGCCTAAACCGAATCAGACCCGTAGAGCCTCATGTGGTTCGGTGAGTTTCCTTTATCTTTTTTTTTTCTTTTTCATTTTTCGCTTGCTCGGCCGAGCACAAGTTTCCGCGGTACGGTCCCCGTTTCCCAGTTTCCCCGTTCCCCATTTCCGGTCGCGGCCGCCACATGAGCTTCCGGGTTGTCCCGCGGCCAACCGAGATCATGGTTACCATGGACGGTGGGATCCAATCTCTCGAAGGCTGATTAACCGTATCGCAGAAAACCGGTCGATTGTCTTGAATGTATTTATAGTAACCGGATTACATGCACAATCTGCTCGCCCGACCCCCTTCCTCGAACGTCATCGTAGGAATGATTGAAGGATTTTAAGCGCGCTGTCGAGTCTCGCGACGCGCACCTGTCTCGATCGAAGATTCTGCACCGGAAGGAGGGGAAATCGAAAAAGTGGTTTATAGCAATCGAGTACCGGACGAGTAGTTGAGTTCGTGGACGTTTCAAAACCCAGCAGAGCCAAAAACACGGTTGAAATATCGTTGATCGAACAGCAGAACGCGCGCGATTTTCGTATTCCTTTTTGGGAATCGATTGGAAACTATTCAAATTGTTGATATTTCACTTCCCATCGAGAACCATTGCACCGGTGAGCAGTGTCGCCGGATCAAGACTTGTTCCCCCCGCTCCTGCTCTTCCGCCGCAGCCCGGTCACGTGACGCGTTCCGTCTCTGTCGTGCATACCTCGGTACTGGCGGAGAGAGAGAGAGGCGGAGAGGGTAACTTTTTCCCCTCGATTCGCGCTTCCTCCACTGATTCAGGCGACACTGCTCTAACGGGATTGGGCCGCGAGACTCGACGCGATCTTGTCACGGCGACAGCCCCTCAACGCATTGCTGACCTGCAACTTTTCTGAAAATTTACCTCGTGTGCCCGGCTTAGCGCAGTTTATCACGAGTTTACTCGTGACCGGTCAGCATTGTGTTGAGAAGCGACATTCTAAAAACCCCGAACCGCGTCGCCCGTTCAATTCTCGTACTTGAGGTGCACCACGTAGACCCGCTGGCCGGTGTGCCTGGTCCTGATGTGGGACATCACGTTGGACGTTTGCTTGCTACGGAACTCGCAATAAGGACACTGGAACCTCGGCGCTTGGCCGCACTCGTACTTCAGGTGCCTGGTCATGTTCCCCTTGACGGTGAAGCAACGGCCGCACTTCGGGCATCCGAACGGCTTCCTGAAGCAATCGGCGAACGATCCTCCGCCCTTGGCGTAAGCGTTCCTGACCCTGGCCTGCGCGTAGTAATTCGGCAATGGCCTCGGGACCGAGCTGCCGCCGCCGCCGGTTTCGCCGCCACCTTGACTACCGGCCTCCCCCCTACTGTTGCCCTCGCTGTCGAACGCCTTACAAGATTGTAAAACGAAGTTTAGATCCAACTGTGGCGCTGCGGCATAGAAACCTGAAACTTCAAGATCGGCTGGTTAGTCCGTGGAAGCGTCGATTCCCGACAGAATTGCTCGAAGAAATAGAAAGGGAGAGAGAGAGAGTGAGAGTGAGAGAGATAGAGAGAGAGAGAGAGAGATTGAGAAAGAGAAAGAGGGAGAGATAGAGAGAGAGAGTTGGATCGACAAAGGATCGAAGAATTGGTCCGATCAAGACCATATCCTTGTCCCGAAGCTTCCCCAACCAGGGAATCGTTTCGGTGAATCTGGATCTAGGGTGTCTGGTCTATGCATGCGTCGGAAGAGCGTTAAAAAGAAGGGATACCTTGATAGATTGCGGATGATCTTCTAGACGAAAACACGTCGATTACCAGAGATCGTTCTTCGAGTGTGCTTAAATGATCGCGCAAGGTGTAAGCGCGACTCTTTAATACGGACACGAATTTATTTACTTTAGGATAGCATCTACGCGAGAAGGTATGTTTACCTCTTAATCTACGATTAACAACAGAGCTCTCTAGAAGAAACTTATGAGATTGAGATCGTTGTTGCGACTGCAGTCTTCAGGTGGTGACCATACATCCCGTATATCTTGGTGTCCGGTTCTCGCGGAAGAACACAGAGGAATGATTTTACTTACGTGGTAGATAGTGTGTAAGTGTGTGCGCGCGCGCGCGGGTGAGCTAGTGTTCGACAGAACGTGAGAGAAAGATAGAGAGAGAGAGTGAGAGATAGAGAGCGAGAAAGAGATAGAGAGTAACAGATGAAACTACAACAAATTTTTTGGTTTTTAATTTTGTTATTTATGAAAACATTCTCCCTTCTTCCGACGGCGAAATGTACAAGGAAATCGTTGGGGTCTCCTGGACGAGATCCTCGAGCGATAACGTTCCTACGATGTTGCGTGTTGTTCTCTCGAGATAGATCTTCGACAGTTGGAGACACCGTGTGTGCAAACAGATATTAAGTACAAGTCCCACAGAAAGCGAGCGTAGTCGTTTTAAGCGAACATCTAAGTTTTAAGATTCTCTGTTTGCAGAGACACGACGGCGGTGCGTTCCCCCGGGGTTTAGAGCTTCATGTCGAAGATGAACACTTCCTCTTCCGGATGTTTCTTCCGGATGTGGGCGTAAACGGGCGAGGTTTGCTTGCTCCGAAGGCCGCAGTACGGGCACTGAAACCTCGGCTCGTGACCGCACTCGTAGTTCACGTGGCGGTCCTTGTTCCTCTTCAGGGTGAATCCGCGGCCGCACTTCTGACACTGGAACGGTTTCTTCTTGTCGCACGAGTTCATCTTCAGACTTCTCCGTTTCGCGGTTTTGTTCGACTCCAAATTACGCTTCCCGTACGGCACCGTTCGACCTTTGCAGATCATACTTGGCCCAACCGGGAGCGGTAGAATGTGGTGGAATCCTGAAACACGGAGACACGTCGACGCTGAACACTCGGACGGTGGCTAGAACTGAGAAGGCTTTCGCCGGTGGCCCAACGTGCGCGATGCGCATCGATTCCACCGAATGCAACGCGAAAACGCGCTCAAGATCATTCGAGATCGATCATGGTGGATCGGACGAAGAACACGAGCGCGCTGCATTCGATGGAACTCGGGGTTCCACCGTGTTTCGAACGGTATAACAATTACGGCAACGCGGTACGTTACGATCCTCTGCCGTAACGCTGGAGGATCTGCGTTCGACGACAGCGGCGAAGACAAAACCTACTGTTTCGAATCGAGTGGAACGCGGAGCAGCAGGTTTCTACTTGTCCGTTCCTCGAAACTTGGCTGCAGAGTCGCCAAATTAACACTTGTCTCCGACTCTACCCTTCCCCCTCTATTTGCCCGCGCTTCCGTCACGGCGCACGGTCACGTGACGCGTTTATGCAGAGAAAGAGAGGGTAAGTCTCTCTATTTCCCCTCGATTCGAGCCAATTCCCCTGATCTGGCGACACTGGTTCGCAGCACCTGGTCGTCGTCGTCTGCTGAAAAAAAACATCGAACGATACATGAGAACCACAGATTATACGAGCAGATTATTCGACGAGACGGCAACAACGTATCGAGGGATCGAGATTAATCGGACTGGTTTTCCGTTGATCATCGAGCTTTATTACGAGACAATTAGTTCGATCGCCTAGACTACAACCGGAAGAACCCGTTCAACTTCCAATCCCAGAACATCTGTGCCATTTGGGGATGGTGGACGCGCAAGTGTCGAATCATATGAGCCTTTTGGTAGTTCTTCATCGTGCAATGGGGACATTCGAACCGCGGCGGTTGTCTGCACTGATTCCGCAAATGGGACAACATCGATTTCTTCCATTTGTAAAGATTGTGGCAACTCGGACACTCGTACATCCCGTTGCGCCTGATGATCATAAACTCCCGGCCGGACCGGCCGTGGAACCGCTCGACTTTCGTCACCTCTTTAACCTCCCCTGAAACAGAGAAAAAGGGAGACAGATCGTTAATAAGAATCCACGGCAGCGCGAAGCTCTCGCCGAGTCTCGGACGGACGCCATCTTGGATCCGATGAAGCTTTCTAACTGACGTGTACGAACACGAATAGACAAATTCCGAATTTGCCGACAAAACGAACTCTCAAGGTGTCGTGTTTTACAGGATTTCAAGGATGTACGTGCATTTCTTTCTTTCTTTCTATTTTTTCTTTTTCCGTTTGCCGCTTTCACCTATATCGGTAAAATCCACAGACATTTATTAAGCTGCAACAAAACCGAGGTCGGACAATAATCGTCGATGGACGTTCACAGTTTCATTGAACAGGTAGGTGGAAATTGTAGAGATCACAGGAGACTTATAGATTAGTTTTTATAAATTCGATACAGGAACATGTAAGCCTAAATCTATCTGCACTGTGTCTGTCAGTCCTTTACGCTGTCATGGATGAACAAAAATTACTAAGCTGGTTTCAACGTTGGAACACGAGTTACGTCACGGCATTGTATCGATTAAAAGTCAACCGGATATTTATAATAGTGCAGCGACGTTTCTGGAGTGTACACTGTTCTGCAATGAGCGGCCACGTGGTAAAGGTAAATCAGGCATCCCCCGGTCGAAAAGTCAGCAAAACTGACCGTGGATGTACCTCTTAATCTTTTTATTTATTTATACAAGAATACACATTGCAACAATCGTTGACGTCCAAGACAATTTGGCTCGACACTGACATCGGTTCTAAACACTTGCTTTTCACCCGGGAGAATCCAACTTACCTTGTCCGACACGAGTCATTGCGCAACACCGTACAAATCCCGCGATCGATTGTGTTGTTACCAAACTCGAAGATTACTTGAAAATTCTGTACAGTATTCTTCCTGTAACTACCGAAAAACATCCCCTCCTTAACTGTCGAAATGTTATCCCCACCACTGGGAGGAGATCCCCGAGAGATGTATGTATTACGACTGTAATTCTGATCGTAACGATATCGTGTTTGGTGTCGTTTCAATGAGAAAAACGAAACGAACACAACGGTGAAAGTTTCAAGTTTGAAGACGCGTTACAATGTAGTTCCTCTTGTCGCAGATGCGACAATTACCAAGAGAACGTTGTATATCGGAACAAGACGTATGTTTGTGCATATTGATTCGTCCGAAAATGTTGAATTACTGCACTAGAAATATTTATCGATCGGTGGTCGGTCAGCGATGAACCACATAAATTTACAGATAAGATCCCTGGGCCACGGTGTCTGTTCTGTGCTCCTGATGAGTGAGCCTAGCGTTCGTGGCGATGTCGACGCAGTATAGCTCACGGTTCGGATGGAAGGTGCGAATATGAGTCCAGACGTGGGTGCGTTGCCGCAGATGGTGTTTGCAGTAGGGACACTCGAATCTCTGCGGCGTTCCGCACTCGTATTTGTAATGGCGGATCATGTGGCTGCGATGCTTGTAACTGCGGAAACACTTCGGGCAAGGATGCCTGCTGCTTCTCTCTTCGTAATCGTAAGCCCCCTTCAGGCTTCGATGAAAGTTCCAACTCTTCGTGACGAAATCTGAAAAAGAGGAACATTACGAGAGTTAGTCGAGGATGATCGATCGATCGAGTTCGCACGATCCTTCGACCGGGCCGGAAGTTTTAACAGGATGTCCTCCCGATCCTTGCGGAGAACAATGAAACGATGATTTCTTTTTCTTTTTTTTTTTTTTTGGTTGTTGTTGTTCGATTTGCGGCAGAAACGTATTTTGATTACGGTAGAAATAAAGGAACAGAATGACGGTAGTCTTCGGTACACGTACGAACGGAACACAGAAAGATGAAAAGTAAATCTCGTGGAGTAACAGAGTGAACGTACAATGGCGCGGTGAACTTTATACGAATGACAAAACAGAAACACGTCGTAGGTGGAAGAACTGAGCCGTTTCTATCGCTAAGGAAGATGTTTATTTTCCATACAGTCGCTACGAATAAAAATGTACAATATCGAGGAGGAAGTCGTTGGACGACGCGCGAGCCGTCTTGGAAACAGGAAGCTCCCCTAATCAGTCATGGCAAATTTTCGATTTGCGATGGATTCACACTGTCGATTGCACAAAAAGAAAAAACAAGAAAAGAGGCGGTGGCTACGAATCATTAGTATTTCGATGAAATTTAACGAAAATGATAATTCTATGATTTACCGAAACGGTAATAATAATAATAATAACAACAATAACAACAACTCTAATACAGTTTTTAACTGTATTTTTAAGCACACTCGAGTCGCCAACAGGTCGCCGGCGAATGGGGGTGAAACCAAAAAAAAATAGCAATCAGAGATTTGAGACTTTCGGGTGTAAGTGGTGACCTAAACGAAGAAATTTCCGAAGGTTTCGCAAGCATTGCAGCTAGCTTCATCGGGGGGTCAGAATTGTTCGGCCGCCCAATTAAACAACAACGAACAAAACCCCACTATATAAGCGGAGCACACATTAGTATCAGTGTGTCTTCTGACCCCTTGATGAAACCTTGGGAAATTTCTTCGTTTAGGACACGGCATACACCCGAAATCCTCAACAGACAAAACTGTAAAAAAAATAGCAAATTTCACTCCCTCGAGCGTTTCCCGGTGTTTCCGAAGTGGTGAAACGTTAACGGAGGAGAAGCTGAAATTTGGTTCGGCTCGGTGTACAGGATAGAATAGTGTGAGTCCACCGGTCGACGCAGTCAAATTCGAAGCGTAGTTAGTAGAAACTATGGTGCCCGGCGTTGGAACATACCTGTCGGAGCACTACGTGGTACAATCGAAATCGCACCGGTGGAGAAATAGCGAGGAGCGATTCAGGACTGTTGGGTGTCGAGGGCGTAAACCGGCCTATTGTAGTGATTGCTCTTGATGTGCGAGTACACGTGCGACCTGTGTTTTCCGGTGTATATGCAGTGCGGACACTTGAAACGCGGCGCCTTACCACACTCGTATTTCAAATGCCTGTGCAGCCCCCGGTACCATTTGTACGTCTTCTGGCACTTCGGGCATTCGAAGTTACCTCTGCTAGCGGTGTTCCTCGGCGTCATCAGCCCAGCTGCGTTGTAACGTCGCCGTCTTCGTTCCGGTGCCATGGCCGCCACGTACGGCAACGTAGTCAGGGTGAACATCACTGTAAATTACACGGTAGTATTCCAGGTGAGTGACATTTCTTTTACCGGAAGCAATCGTGCGAAACTCGACGACACATACAAGAACAATTATTCGTTCAAAGGGCTTTCCCCTTTTCTCTTGTGCTGCAAGGCGTAAAGGGGGCCTGCAGGCATTTGGCCTTGGCTGTCACGCTATCTTACGCTGCGCCCTTTTTTCTAGACATTTTACGTCTCAAATAAGTAAGTAATCAATTGGTGTGCAAAAATGCACACCACCGTGTTTGTACATGCTTTGCTACGTCTGTATAGAGACTTTTTTCTATACGAACACTAAATCTCTCGAAATTAAGAGAATCTCTTAGCGGCAGCCATTTTGTGACGTGATACTTGCTTCAGAATTCGAATTTTCTGCCGAATATTACAAATTACTCCACAATCAGGTAGAAATTCGCAATTTCGGCTCTATACAGACGTAGATTGGACTTTTAGGAAACACAATTGACCACTTCTAAAATGGTATCATTGCCATATTGAAGCGGCAGTTTGTCTAGATTTTGACCCTTGCATATATGGATGTCAAACCATGCCGGCCCCCTTAATTTCGAGAGATTTAGTGTTTGTATCGAAGAAAAGGCTCCATACAGACGTAGCAAAGACATTTACAAACACGGTGGTGTAACTTTTTAATTGATTACTTACTTATTTGAGACGTAAAATGTCTAGAAAAAAAGGCACAGCGTAACATAACGTGACAGTCAAGATCAAATGCCTGCCGGCTCCCTCAACTCTACGCGGGCTTCGAGGAAACCCGCAACATCACCGACGAATCGTTTCTCTCTCTCTCTTTTGTTAGACTGTTGTTGTTCTCGTAGCTACGCTCGGCGAACACCGGGCCCAGTTTCTCTTTGGTCGGACAAGCTCAGCTAACCAGAGTCCAAGCGGATCGATTTTTCACCAGACCCTGTTTTCCGTACAGGGTGTCCCGAAAATGTTGTAATTCCTCGAAGGGGGTAATTCCCGGGATCATTTGAAGCGACTTTTTCCTTTGCGGAAATCTGCTCCGCGGCTTCGTTGAGGAGTTTTTAACGAAAAATGCTAACCAATTGGAGCGCGGTTAGAGGGTGCTGACTCCGGCTCCAATTGGTCTACGTTTTTCGTCGGCAACTCGAAAACAAAGCCACTGCAAAGTACCTCGGAAATCACCACTTCCAAGCAAGTACATTTTTCGGACACTCTGTGGAACTCGAAACTGACGCACACGCGCGTGTGCAAAATCAAGCGGACTTTAAAAACTAATAATATTTTAAAATCGGACCACACGACTTGGGTTTTCTTTTGAGACATTAGAGCTTACTAGGTACTGCGTAAAAGAATAATGAAGCATTGGTCGAAATTGCGAAAGAAAAGTGAAGATCACGATTTTTAACTGACATCGAACAAAATGAAGTATAAATACCTATGTGATCTTTTATATAACGTTTAACATGGTCGAAAAATGATAAACATTGAACATTAAGCAGAACGGAAGGGTTTGGCAGATCGTAAAGAAAAAGATATATTTTTTCGATAAAGCAATTGTTCCGGACTTTTATTACTCGTGTAACTTGTGCAAATTTTGGAATTTCATGCTTCTTAAAACACGTTCTTGCGTTTCTTGTTATAGTATAAACGTGTTATATCAGATTCCGAAGAGATACGAATGATTTTAAACTTTGTGCGACAATTGAAAATGGGCCGCGTGATCGCCGCGCGATCGATCACTCTAAACGATCCGTCGATCAGGAGTGAAACAGCGGCTCAGCATCGTGCGATCGACGAAATCATTCCGAATCTAGTTTGTGAGAAAGCTGAACAACTGGCGAACATTTAGAAGCAAAGACTATCGATTCACAGAAAGTATCGTTTGCCTGTCGACCTCCGTTTTCGGAGCGACGTACAAGGCTCAAGTTTCGTAGAATTTTATTGGTACTCAGAATTACAGAAAGCGGAACAGGGGAATTACAAAGAGGTATGTGTACAGTATAATCGGTAAGAACGGTTGCGAGCGTAGAACCGTTGGCGAACGCTCTCAAAGATGACTCCACACCTTCCTTCCGTTACCCGTGGCAATTATCCGTCGTCAGCACCTGAAATCAAGACAACCGATACGGTTAGCACGATCGAAGCAATTCCACAGAATTTCCCATGGACGGTAACCTAGGTTCAACACAATTCACCCAGCTGCCTGCCTGATTCTTCGATCCGGTGTCCGTCGAACACGCGGAAATGAATGACACTGGGAAATTCGGATTTCGAGAGATCTTTATTCACTTTTCTCAACACATCGATCAAGAACACAGATTACCAGCCGCAGGTAGTCAAGAAAACAATGCTCCTCGGATTACACACAATTTGGAATACTTTCTACTTCGATCAGACGAGAAGCCTCTTCATCTTCGAGAACAACGATCGCGAGCCGTCGATGTTAAAAGAATCCGTTAGACTGATCCGTGGAACACTATACACAGCATTCTCTCCGTAACTGTCGCGTGTTCGTGTGTCTGTCGAGCGGAGATCTTTTCGACAATTACGGAGAGAATGCTGGTGATGATCGAGAGCTCAATAGAGTCGCTTGAAGCATAGAACCTGGCCAGGATGGTACTTCCTGATGTGGGCGTAAATGTTCTGGGTGAACTTGGATGGCTTCTCGCAGTAGGGGCACTGGTACTTGGGCGCCATGCCGCATTCGTGCCGGAGATGACGCGTCATGTTTTTCTTTAACGTGAAGCCGCGGTTGCAGCGAGGACAGTAGTGACTCTTGTTCACCGAGTACACTTTTCTGCGCTGCCTGGGTACGGTCTGGCAATAACCTGAAAGATTGAAGTGAAAGGTTAGCGGACGCTGGATCGTCGGAAATCGGATATCGATCGTACTTCGAACCAGTTTTTCCTTGCCCGGAACTAGTGTGTGCACGTGCATCGTTCCGCGTCTTCGTGAACATCGAATAGAAAAAAGGAAAAGAAAACCAGAAAATGTAGTGACAGGCGGGGCGAGAATGAGACATTCCTCCTACGGTTCTCTTTCTCTCGTTTCGTTTTCTCAACGTCGGACACAGAGGGACGTTCGAGGACGTGAGAACGGTGAACGAGGATCGCGCGATCTCGATCCAGCGCTAACGGAAAGCCCGCGGGGCGAGAATGAGATATTCCTCCTACGGTTCTCCTTTTCTCGTTTCGTTTTCTCAGCGTCGGACACGAGGACGTTGGAGGACGCGAGAACGGTGAACGAGGATCGCGCGATCTCGATCCAGCGCTAACGGAGAGCCCGCGGGGCTAGAGCGAGTCCTGGTCGAGCGAGACGCTGAAAGAACTGGGAACGAGTCGCCGAATGAAGAGAATGCGTTCGGAAACTGGTACAGAAAAACACATATATTTTGTTCTCGTTATCATAGGTCGCTTAAACATTGTTCGAAAACAAACGAAAAGAGACGAACGATCGTACACAGGATGATTAACACTGAAATCTGTTTCTTTCCTCGTTTCCTATGAGGCTACAAGTGGGGGGGTCGGAACAAGGTGTCCACCCGGGAGAGTCATTCGTTTCGCGACGCACACTTACGAGGGAGCGACATACGGCACGTGGCCGGCCGAGGATTCATCGGCGCGAAAAGCTTGATCGCGTGCGCCTGGTAGCCGACGTGGCGCGATCTCACGTGTCTATAAATGTTCGAGGAGCACGAGGCCCTCATGTCACAGTAGGGGCACTGGTAGCGGTGACCCTGGCCGCAAAAGTATTTCAGGTGTCTGGTGATCGTGGTCTTCTGGGTGAAACGCCGGTAGCAGTTCAGGCACTCGAACCTCTTACGCTCGTCCGGGTAATATCTGTACCTGTTCAAAGTGTTTTTCACGTCCGTCGTGTGATGATGGAAGGTGTCCATGCTCTCCCATTTCAAGCAGTGCTCGTGGTACTCATCTGAAAAAAAATCAACACATGGACCGATTAATCGGGGCCTGGACATCCGACGTTGATCAGACCGTGCAACGGGCCGAGCGTTTCTCGAGATACACAATTGTTCGTTCGGTGTCTTTTTTTCTTTCTCTTTCACTTTTTATCTCTCTCGTTTTTCTCTTTCTTTCGGGACGTGAGGATACAGCGAAGGGACGCACGAGCCAATGGATCACGCATATACAACACGCGGGGATACACCATGGGTACGTGATCAAAACTAGGGGAACTGAAGTCTTAGCGAACATTTAATCGTCTTAATAGTGTTACATAGTGGCGAGTTATCTCTCTCTCTCTCTCTCTCTCTCTCTCTCTCTCTCTCTCTCTCTCTCCTTCTCTCGAATACAGTTTCTCCTCGTTCGATTACCTATAGAGCTCCGAGGCCCCGCGACCAAATGACTAGAGACACAGAAAAGTTAGTACGATCAATGATGAGGGAGTTCCCAATAATTGTTCGTCTAGGGAGGGTGGGGGAAATCGTTAAATACTCCCCAGTTATCCATTCTATAATACTTTGTTTAGTTGCGTCAGTTAGATTGCAGTTAGATTGTGATTCTGTACGAACTGCATCTGTCCTCGTACGGGTATAGATTGTTTGTAACGGTAAGCATTCCGTTTGTAACGGAAACCCGCTGAATACCCGGTCAAAGAGAAATAGAAGGAGAACCTCGACAGAAATTCTTTCCGCCAGGTTTCCTGTCACGTAACTAACAAATGGGAAAAATGGACGAGAAAATTTACTTTGTCCTCTCGACTATTGTTTTCTATGGTTCATAAATTCACGAGAACCAGTTCACATTTTCAATCTCGTGAACGACAACGAATGGGAAAATTATAAATTGAAAAGAGGGACCGCTAGTATTCATAGCGAGTAATACATTGAACGCAGGAAAAAAAAAAAGTAATTTTCCCTGCCAGTTTTCCCTAGTTACGGGAAAAGCCGCTCCCGATCCCGTCAAAGTGAAGGGTTCAACAAAGTTTATTGTAATAGACTTCCTTCCCCTTGTGGTAGCGACTTATGTGGTATTTGACGTTGGACGTGTACGTGTAACACTTGTTGCAGTAGGGGCACTGTATGCCACGTATCCCGCACAAATGGCGAATGTGGTAGTTGAGGTCTTTTGGCCGTTTGAATGTCTTGCCGCACTGGGTGCAGTCCAAGCTGTTCGTGTAGTGGAAAGCACCGGCACGTTTCGCGGCGCGGATCTTCCGCTTCGGCTCGCAGCACGCGTGTCTCGCGTGGAAGATCAGGTCCCTGTGCTTCGAGAAGCATTTACCGCACTGCGGACACCTGTTTGCCTTCAAGCAGGACGAGTCGTTCCATTCTGAAAATGAAAATAGAGGTTCTCTATGTAGCGAGCATCTGTTATCGTATCACCTACTCCCATTGCCGATATCTCTCTCTCTCTCTCTCTCTCTCTCTCTCTCTCTCTCTCTCTCTCTCTTTCTCTCTAATTCGCTAAGAAAAGTATCAAACGATCGAAGCACGGACAACCGCGAATGCGCTTTCCGCACCTGCTGGGATAGATTACAAACAGAGACAATCGTTCACGATCCTAAGGACTCTCACTCCCGACGACACGCAGAATTTAATCGTAAAACACGACTATAGTAACGTCGTCTGATGCTATTACGACCACTTCTCAGGATTAAATTCCGTGTGCGTAACTGCGATTTCGAAGGCGATATTTCGCGTACAGTCTACGGTTTTCTTTCGACACGAGACGACGACTGTTCCTTTCGAAATAAGAAGCCAGCGTCCTCGGCTCGCTCGAGAATTAAATTCGTTAAGGTACCCTGACCCATAATACGACAAAACCCGAGCAATCGTCTTGTATCGAGAGAAAACGCTAGAAACACTCTAGCAGTGGGATCGAACTATGTCGGGGATGTAGAACCGTGATCCGACTGCAAGCGTGTTCCAAGACTAGATTCCGTAGAGTAGAAGCGTAACGATAATGAGGAAGCTTCTATTGCAGATGCGTAAATGTTGTCGAAACGAGAGTTTCAATGATTTTCCGAGCACGCCGTACCTTGTCCATGAGCTACAATACCTAGAAGCGTTACATCGTTACACCCAAATCGAAATACACCACAGACAGGTGACACAGAATGGAGGCTGCTGGGACACAAAGGGTGAAATAATGGTAACCAGGAATCGGACGCGTGGTTGCGGCATACTTTTATCGTTTATTCTTTACACATGTCTAGTCTTTCGTCTGGAAACATTTCGTAGCGAATAGAAGTTCCGACGCGATGTTCGTGTATCGCGATACACCTGTACACGCTGGTCGCGTGTACGGAGAGGGATTACTGGGCTCTAAGGGATTCGTGAATGAGTTTGTTAATTTATTCTCAGACAACGGATTTCATGCGTTTACGACACATACGCTCGAAGTACAAGCTTTCCAACAGCTCGTTTCATTCATGCTTCTCGTAGTCTTTGCTGCACGCCCGGGCAATTGCCGCTCCGAGAATCGATGACGTAAAATTGACCGATGAGAGGAGGGAGCATGATCCGAGGGGAAAAGGTTAGCCTCTATCCGCGAGTGCCAGGTGGGGGTACCCGATCCTACGTCATCGATTCTCGGAGCAGCAATTTCCCGGGCGTGCTTTACTGCACGGATCCGTGAAAAGGGGAACACTACGTAGACCTGGGCAATACCAACAAACAAACAAAAAAGAAATGGTGCGAAATTTCGAAAATAAGCAGCAACGAAGGTTAACGGAGGTCTGAAAGAAAAATATTATTTCGGTAGAGTGTCGCTCTAGTGGTTGACACAAAGGTGACGAAAGAAGAACAAAGAACGAATAGAACGTTTCAACAGAAAATAATCTTTATGAAACAAAACAAGTTATTCGGTATTTTTTTTTCTTTCGATTTGAAGGAACTTCTGCCCAATTCCGCTACCGATGGAGGTACATCGTCAAGGGAAATTATTAAGCGGCGTGATGATATATATATATATCTACTTTTCAGAACATTTTGTTCACGCCAACTGGCATCTTCGGATGCCATCGCCTAATGTGCCTGTAAACGTTCGAGGATGAGTTGTCCTTCTTATGGCAATAGGGACACGCGTATCTAGGGATTTGGCCGCACTTGTGCCTAATCAAGTCCCACATCCTTCGGAATCCCGCGTTGCATTTTGGACAGATGTAACTCGAGACTGCGACCTGTGGCCTCATGCTCGGCCAGTCCATTCGTCGTAAATCTGAAAACAATCAAGGCCGTTAATCCCGCAATGGCTGACTCGTCGGGATCGCCGGAAGCAACGTGTGTGTATGTGACTAATTGAACTAGCTGACGGCTCGCGGAGGCGGGACATTTTCAAACGAGAAGAAAAGAAATAATGGTGTGTCGACTGTATACGATGAAGGGAAGAAACGAAGAACGTTTTCTGTGTTGCGTGAGAACGAGCATCTTCACGGTTGCCGTTGGCTTTCTTTATTCGGGACGCGCCCCGTTCGTCTAGCTTATCCTTACAGTTTGGCATAAAAACCTTTGTATCATCGGCGAGACTTTCCTGCGCACGATCGACACAGTTGTCAACACTGTGCTCCACGGATCCGCGTACACCAGGCCCGGGCAACATCTCCCCCGCCGTCGCTTCACGACCCCAACTACCAGTGTGCAGGTTCCCCCACCACTGGCCACTTCGTGTCACCCTACCCTGCTTTCACATCTCCTGGCGGCAACCTCTTGCAAGGTTCCTAGCCCCCTAGGAGCTTTGCGGGGGATCTCAGGAATGAGAAGAGGCACTCGCGTGTGACTCGCGAGCCACCAGTTGCCCGGGCCCAACGCACAGTGGGCAATCCAGTCGATTTCAATCCAGGAATGCTGCTACAATGATCAATCTGTCGTGGAAACTCGAAACGTTCTAATAACGTTCTAATTTAAAAATATTACAATCGATCGAATATCGAATGGAAGAACCAACGAGCATCGTGGCATCGATGATAATGGAACAGAAGCAATTTTGATCGTCGGAATGTTGAAAACTGTTTCTCCGATCGTAGGGCGCATTTTTTCTTTGTTCTTTTTTCTTTTTCTGTTTAGCTGAAACACGTTTCGCGATTTTATTGAGGTAAGCGTTTTACAATTGCGTCGCAGTTTATCGCTCGGGAAACGATTATTACTTCAACTGCAAGCACTAGGCTGCTCTTTCCTACCATAGGAACTGACAACTCGAAGAAATTATCGTGTTACATAATTTTCTCGGAGACGTATTACCTAAAATACTCTATTCGTCGGGAGCTTACGCGTCAAGCTCTTTTCGTAGATATCGTTCGGAAGAGAAGTTTACATCTTCGAGGGTGTTAGGCGAAAATGCGTTTCGCCGAAGGATCCTCGAGGCGCGAGATGCTTGCTCGCGAGTATCGAAATCCACAATTCACATATTTACAGGAATATTATCCGTTGAACGGAGTTCGAGTTTGTCAAGTATCCTCGAAGAATAAAATCCAGCAAAATTCCCTAGAATACTTCACGATAATTATTCGGATTTGCGATAAAACTGAACCGGGCCACTTTTCTGCGTAAAGATAAGCAGACAATGCGGAATAAAGTGTCTGGTGCGGTGCGTCATTTTCGAAAATATCCCAGTTTTTAACTATAAACTGAAATTGCCCGCGGGCAACACGATGCGTGCGACATTTTATCCCGTCATTTCAAACCGTCTTCGCAACAGTGGCCACGCGTTATTTCTCGCCGTTCGCGGTTCAGCGAAACACGCGAACGAAAAAGAGAGACACAGCACGCAGGAAGATGGCGAGAGCGGCGAATCCTAATTCCTGTGCACGATCACGGGCATCCCGTCGTGTCGCATCCGTATATGTTTGTAAATGTTCGACGAGCACTTGTCCCTCTTGTTGCAATAAGGACACTTGAATCTCGGCTCCTTGCCGCAGTCGTACTTCATGTGAGTCTTCAGGGTCTTCTTGTAGGTGTAGCCGGCGTTGCATCTAGGACAGTGGTAAGCCATCTTGCCGGACTGCCATAGCGGGCCGTCTTCGTGTTTCGAGTCGTCCCGGTTCACCCTGTACTCCATGTTCGTCCTCAAGATGTTCAGTACGCCGGAGTCGTAGGACAGTAGCTGACCTACAAACAGGAAAATATGGATCACGGTTAGCGAGATCGACGGATCGACGGTGACCAGCTCGAGGCTGAACGGTGTGCCGTAGAGAAGAGAATCGTAGAATAAATGAAAATCACTTGAAACGAAAGTTGGAGGAAAGCAAGCGAGTAAAGAGGAACCGAGACCGGCCATCGGACTCTCCCAGGCATACCCTACGAATCGGAGAACACGAGAGACGAGAGAAGAGGAGTTTTGACCGTGAGGGTGGGTAGAATGAGAGCAATTGTTCCGACAGGACAAAGGAAGACATCTATTTCTCGTAATTTTGTGTACAACTGCTCACACTTTGTAACTTGCTCGCGAGTTCACGTGCGTAACGAGGATGGACGCTGGACGTCGAAGCGAACGATCTCTTCCTCGAATGACACCTCCGCTCGGGCCGATACGGATTCGGCCGTCGAAAAGGTTCTCTCTCGGTGTTCAGTAGATCCTGAACGCCTGGATTATGTTACCCTTGTGGTAGGTCCTGATATGTCTGTAGGTGTTCGACGACTTCCGGTCCCGTTTGCCGCAGTACGGACACTGAAATCGCGGCTCCTTGCCGCACTCGTACCTGAAATGCGTCAGCATGTTCGCCTTCTTGCTGAACGAGCTGTAGCACTTCGGGCACAGGTACCGCTGGACCGAGCTGCTCGGCTTGCTCCACTGCTCCTCGGCCGGCTCTGCAACAGAAGAAGCAAATCACGGCCCGGGTCAGTAAAACCGTTCACCGATGAACTCGGGTACGGTTGCGACACGCGGCCTAATTCCGTTCGGACGCGTCGCAACGCTTCCCTCGAGTGACTGCGCGTGTCGTTAGTCTTTTTGCGGGAGGCTCGCTCTTCTCGGAATAATCAACACGCTTCTAATAATAAAATAAACTCAAGGATTTTTATTACTTCCTCGAAGGGAACGAAGTCGTTACAAAATTTGATTTCATGTACAAAATGTAGACACGCTCACTGGAAACGACCGTTCCCCGGTGAAATCGTCGTTTCTGAATGAAAAAAGAAATCAAATTCACGGAGTGATTCTAAATTGGTATCACGAAATTCAGGCGAAGTGAAACGGGACAACGAACGAGATTATGTTGTCGCGAGGTGATCGAGCGTGATTGCAGGGGAGTCGGACTTTTCGGTGAACAATTTCGAATTTTACACTCGGGTGCGATTTAAAATCGCTCGTTTGTCGATCAGCATGTCTAAGAGCATGCAGGGAAACAAAATCAATTGTTCAAGATACAGTCCCGAGAGCAAAGTAACATAAATATTGGGATTCATTCCATTTCCAACTCCCTTTCAAACATCACCTCGAAAATCCAACATGGCCGCTGTTGCGAGGGACCTGCGGTTGTACCGCTTACCACAGCCTGAGTCTCGAAGACGATTTTGGTGTAGAAAACTTTGTAACATTCGTTTACACTGTCCGCTGTTTGTTGGAGGGTGTGGACACGTCTTGGAAATCTTGCGATACCGATTTAAAATCATCCCGTTCGCCTTATTGATATAGTTCTCGATGAACCGCTGACTCCTTTGGCAAATGCTCGACGATTAACGAGGGCTTCTTAGAACGAAAAAGAACGCGTGTATGTTCTTCGGTATACTTGATTGTTAAAGCTTCTCCCGGCTCTCCGTTCCTCTTCTTCGGACGCACGGGATCAGGTTTCCGAACGGGATTAACATTAGTACATTCCTTGAGGCTTAAAACACAGCATCTGCTTGTGGACCCGCCGCACGTGTTTGTAGACGTTCGAGCTGTATTTAGAGCCGTAATCGCAGTACGTGCACCGGAAACGTATCTCGTTCGGATCGCAATGAGTTCGGTAGTGACGCAACATGAGGGCGTTCGTCAGGAAGCAGTTTGTGCAACGGGGGCAGCGGAACCAACCGTCTACTTCGTTCGATACCGGCCTACCTGGAAACACGGATTCAATGTCAGAACACAAATTTTCACTGATTCACGCGGCTCGTTCAGTCGAATGGTAACCGTGGGGTCAGTTGTCAGCTGAACGAACGGAAATCTTATCAGAGTTTTGCTCAAACGTTCTCAACGGAAGCGTAACATTCTCTTTCTTTTTCTCTCAAGCGCACTCTCCGATGATACACCCAATACCCGGCGATTTATTTACAAAATGCACCAACGCGTTCTTTATCTTTACAACTTGAAATTTCGAAGAATATCGAGAGCCAAATTTTCCTCGTTCTTTTATTTCTCTTTTTCTTCGTTTGTCCTTCTCTTATCCATTTAAAGATACATTTTCTCGAAGAGATGCGATTTCCCCAGGAGTTGGTGATCGCAGGGACAACGAAGACAAGGGAAGAAAATGGAAAATAATATTTATTCTGTGTCGTAAAGGTAAAACGATTTCCTGATGAATAGAAACTGGACAATTTTCGAGGATCTCAAACGGATCCGAGGATTCTCTGTACTTCTTCTCTAGGAGCAGCATTTATACAAGAAAAAGAAAAGTATGCCCGATATTAGTTATGTCACGTCACTGAGAATGAATATGTTGAACGGTCATTGTAAGTGGCTGTTGAACGTGGACAGGGCATGTAAGTCCGCCGACCGGTTACCCTGAAAATTAATAACGATTGATCAATAAAACGAAAATAGAAATTTCGAACACTGATTGGGGTGGAAGACGGTGAAATTAAGTGAAACAAGGAAACAAATGATTGAAACTACGAGACAAAATAATTAGAAACTGAAAAGTGCTTCACTCCCAGGTAACCGACGAAAATATGTAAAAACATATTGAAAAAAAAACGCTTCGTCATCTCTCTCTTTCTTTTCTTGTTTATCAACCTGCTTGAAATCGTACACGGTTCAATACATCAGTTGCGCAACTCCTTTTGGTACAACCAACCAAATTTTCCACCCGGCTGAAAGTTGCAGCCGGGCAATACAATGTAGCGGGCTCGCACATCCGCAAGCCGGTTATTGTTCTCGTAACGAGGGTCTAAGAATGGTACAGAAACGTTTGTGCGTATCAAGGACACGCAAGAACAACGTAAAGAAGACTCGCATTTTGAATACCCAATGCTGCAGGCACGAAGCTCGTTCAAAGTTCCATCCTTACGACTACGGCGATTAGATTAGTGACAATATTGTTCGCGATTATAGACCGTTTATAAATTCCTCCTGCATTCATGCCCTCGTTGTCTCTACCCTCTTTCACGATCGAACCGCTTCACGGCGTTTCGTTAATATTGAAAATCATTTTTCGCACAACTGTTCGAGCTTGAACATAAAAATTCATCTGTTCCAATTGTCGTAAATTAGTCAACTTTAAGGTGTCGGAGTAGGTCCGAGGGAAGATCGGGAAGGGTAAAACAGTTTTCCAAAAAGAAACGTCTCTTTTTTCGGCTCTTTCGGTCAAAAATTCAAGAAGCGCGAAACACCGTGTAAATATATCGTTCGCTTCGTCGTGTTCTGGTTTTCTAATGGCTACGTTCACTCTGTTAGGCCCCGACAAATCGGGTTATGGCATCGTTCAAACTCCGGTTTGGCTCCAACGTCGAAATCGCCGGAGAAAAATCGGGGGAAGACTCTCGTTTCTTTATTTGTACACGTTCTATGTATTCGCGATTTACAATTCTCGTTTCCGGTTTCTCGAAACCGGAAGAGTTTCGCTCGACTTACGGACTAATAAATACCCGCGGTACAATCGGTAACGTTCTTCGTTAAGCTCTCGTCGAGCGCGGTCGACCGGAAAACTCTCGACAGAGATCGATGCAACGCAGCGTCGCCAGATTAACCGTTTGCACTCGACGCTATTTACATTCTAAAATTAAATTTTTATTCCGTCTTGGAATACTTTCATTTATATTCTTTTCGTACTTTTCGTACGAAACATATAATATTTAAACGTTTAGTAATCTATTAAATACAAATTTTGTAATATATTTTGTAATTTCTTTGAAATAATGCCACAACAATTTCTAGTGGTGCTTGAGAGTCACCACTCGACTGCAAAGTGTTAAGTCTTTTGTATCCCACCCTACCCTTCTCGTTCTACGAGGTTATTCCCCCATTTTGGTAATCACGTGACGCGATACGCAATCTGCGTCCTGACTAACTCGGTAATGGCAGTGGGGGAGGGGTAACCGTATTCCCCTCTATTCGAGTCAATTCCCCTGATCTGGCAACACCGATGCAACGATCCAGACGAGAACCTCCATCGAAATCAGTACTATGGTCGCCGCGCTGTTATTCTTACAGGAGATCAAAATATCGATCGACAGCGATCGAATTCCATTGGTCACCGATTGCTAGAGTAAATAAAAATTTTATACTCGTATATCGATGCGGCGATCACGTCTCGGGGATCATCGCGAAAAGAACTATCCTCATCGACGCGGTTGCTGAAAATATTCGAATCGATTCCTCGATTTCCGGACAAAACAAAACATCTCACGTCCCTTCTATCGCTACAAAGGTACCGATCGCGTACGACAGAGCGGTTCTGCGATTTTTTTCTTGTCCTGGGCATGCACAGAACAGCTAGGCTACGGCTCTGTGCAACCCCTTAGCCCCATCCTCAAAGTCGCTTGCCCGTAGCTCTGCCCACCAAAACATTGCTCGCTAAAACTTCGTACAGACCTGAACATTTCGACGAACATTGCGCCGAACAGTGTGAAATTTGGACAAAATCGGATTGAAATTCAAGGAACTTTCGATAGGAATGAGCGATGAAATTTTTTTTTTATTAGAGCTCAAACTTTGTAGAATCTTCTTTGATTTTGAATCGGATTTTGTCCAAATTGCCAACTGTGCGCCGTTCGGCGCAATGTTCGTCGAAACGTTCAGGTCTGCACGAAGCTTTAAGAGGCAGGTTGAGCGGCTCTGGCGTACGATTTGTAAGAACGGTCGTCGAGATAATCTGAGGCGTTCGTTGGCTCGGCGACTGCCGAAACAGATCGGGACCGGTCGACGGTTCCACGATCGCTAATCTCAATCGGTCGGTGGTCGGGCGAGATCCAGAGATCGAAGGAAGTCTGGTGCCGGACCGAGCTCGATGCTCGCTAAAACGTTTCTTCTCGGCGAGCGGAGTGTTCAGTAGAGCTTGACGAACCTAAGCTCCATATTGCGATGTTTCGCGCGAATGTGCCTGTACACGGCTTGCGTATACTTGCTGCGCATGTCGCAGTGAGGACACTTGAATCGTGGCAGATCGACGCACTCGAGCCTGTAGTGACGGCTCATGCCGCCGGATGTGTGAAACGTGCGGGAACATCGCGGGCAGGGAAAGCCCCGCCGGTTCAAGGACGTCTGCAGCTTGAGCATGTGCCGAGAATTTCGCATGACGCCGTGGTACTTGCCCAGGACGATCGGTCGGAACTCTGTAAGCAGAAAAAGAGACGAAGATTCGCCGTTAGACCGGAAGAAGAGCAGGGGGAGAGCAGCGAGCGATCTCCTCTGAAAAAGTCTGGGGCCTAGAGGACTTATTTTCGGGACACGGCGAGAGCTTAGCGTTAATGCCGCGTGTCCACCTGAGACAGAGAGAGAGAGGGAGAGAGAGTAGCCCTTTCCTCTCTCCGCTCGAGAACGATTTATCGATCACCCTTCGCGTAAACGGTTTCGCCTCCCGAGAGCCAAACTCTCGAGTAGATACGTAGCACAAGTTGGAACAGCTATCGGCGAATATCGTCGTGACTAATCTGGAAGATTGTTCGGAGCCGCGACAACGTACACCGTGTTCGTAAGCACTTGCCCGCTTCAGGACTAGCCCCCTTTTTTCCCTAGATTAGATTTGACTCCTCCAGTGAGAATTACAATGTCAAACAACCCGGATTGTCGAAGAAATATATTGTCTTTTAGAAAACGAATCATTTAAATGCGGACCAAACGGTTTGGAAAGTAATTTCTTTCTGGCATTTTCTAGTCAAAATCGATAGGATTCAGAGAAACAAGTTGAACACTTCTGGTCCCGCAAAGTGAAGTTTAACCGATTCCGATACCGACGGACCAACAGCTCCTCGGCCCGGTAAGCGAGCGAATATTTACAAACACCGGATGCGTCTCTCCGTTGGAAAACTCCACGGAGCCAGAATAAGCTCGAGTCAAGCGAATGTGGGGGGTCTGATTCGGACGTTTATTTCTCTTGCAAACAACATTCATCCGCCGCTTACATCTTCTTTATTAACACGAGTTACATTAGCCGATCCTCGTGGCCTGCCCTGTTTCCCGCTAATAAAGCATTACGACGGCGACCGATCGTCCAACATGCACCCTTCGAATATGCTTATAGATGGCGGACGTCCACTTGCTGACGTACTTGCAGTAAGGGCACTGATAACGCGGGTGCGCGTCGCACAACTTATAGTGCCGATTCATCGCGTACTTGCGCGGGAATGTCTTGTTGCATTTCGCGCAAGCGTACCTCTCCCTTTGCGTGCCCGGCGCGTCTACCACCGGTGGCGGACGCTGTTGCGTCCATACGTCGAGTATGTGCGGACCTGCGCCACGCGACCACTCACCCTCTGAAACAAAGACCATAACGCCGTGTTAATACGCGCTGCCCGGTCGGTTTCGAGTCACTTGTTTGTCGCCTCGAGAGAAAAGTCTCGCTTATATGGTTGATTCGTGGAAACGAATTTGTTGTCAGGCTACACTATCGGTGCCTATACACGTTTCAGAAGAAATCAACGTTTCCGACAGTGCGCATCGTTCTAAGAATTATTTTTCAAACAAAATCACCTCCATGCATGCTAGAATTTATACTAGGTTCAACCTGTCGCTCCGTGTGCGTAAGGATACTAGAATTATCGTTGATTAACAATAATTTCCTGTTGTCGATACTCGTGAAAGTGCGTGCAACAATGGGGGAAAATATGAAATAATTCGTTCAATTAAGATTATTCGCCTGCGTGCGATACGAAGTGTGCGATGTTCGGATGTTACGTACAAAATGGCAATGCTGGAGGCCAAAGCTGTATTATCATGGAACATTGTATCGTTGAATCTGGCTTTTTTTTATTTTTTTCGTGGTTTAATTCGTCGGCCGTGCTGCCTTTCCAACTTAACTAACTCTCAAAGAGCTGACACAGGTTTTGCACTCTAGTCTTTTCGAATGTAACCTTCGAAAGAAATAATTACGTGGCACCCCTCGAACAATGCATTTCATAATCTAGTCGAACAATAAATACTGCCACTGTATACGAAATATCCAAACCGCGAGCACAATAAAGAACGGATCAGATGTCAAAAAGAAAAATTCCACATCCCGGTTAACAGGTGGACAGATCTGATTTCCAGAGAACCTGCGAACTCCTTCGCTAAATCGGAAAAACAGAAAAATCGCATAGATCGGAAGAGCAGAAGGTAAATATTTACATGAAGGGAGCCATCTCCGATTTCGACCGGATTTTTTCATATGTTGTCAAGGTGTATCGCCCTGAGTAACGTTCTGAAGGTTATAGTTGGGTTCACTGTATGTAAAAAAAAAAGAAAAAATAAATAAAACAAGTCGGTTTACGATCTGGAGTAAAAGATGGAGGAGGAATAGAGAGATGGGGGGATAGCGATTTTGTTATTTCGGCGAGGTGGCACGGTCGATGTAAATGTTTACCCAGGAGAACAGAGAATCAATAGAGAAGATTCGTCTTGACTTCGAGGCCAAGATGAATCCTTCGGACGTGTCTATAGATCGCGGTGGCATATTTGCTTCGGTTCCCGCAATAGGGACAGGCGTAACGTGGCTCGACAACGACGCACTCCTGACGGCCGTGCCTCGTCAACGACTGCTTGTGACTGAACGCCTTGCCGCAGACCCGGCAGACAAACCGCTTGGTCGGCTGGTGTTCCGCGACACCTGAAACGAGACAGGTCGGAAGATTTGTTAATTCAACATTCCTCACAGGATCCGTGAAACGCTCTCTTCGTCCGCGGTTCGCTGAAACGCTAAAGGAGAGATTGAACCAGGAGAGGATTCCGGTTGTCGGACAACTTTATTTTCACTCCCTTCTGCACAACGATCATCGTCATGTACATTCGCAGTCTTCGTTCATTCATCAGAACGTCAACGTTCATTCGTCGTTCGGAAAATATTCGCACCCCTTTTTGCACAAATCAAAGAGATATTTTATTCGTTATTCATTATTCCGAATTCTATTGAGTACCCCGAGCTTCCATTTACCACCTATCAACACTGTGTATCCTAATTTTGTTAATGAAACAACAATAATCGAGAAGGAAAGAATATTCACAGTATCGTCGGGATTATTTTTCAGAAAGCTGAACACCTTTCTGAAGTTACTTCGCCGAAATAAGTGTGGACCAGAGTCGCCGGATTAAGTCTTGTCTTACCCCATCCACGATGCCATTCCCCACTACGTCTGCGTCCTGACTAACCCGGTAATGGCAGAGAAGGGGGGGAGGGGAACTCTATTCCCATCGATGTTCCCTGATCTGGCGACTCTGGGCGGAGAAAACGAAATAAGTACAAAACGGAATCAAATTTTTCCTTGTCACTGACTCTCCCCGCGACGCTACGCGACGCAAGCACTCACTTCACACGCGGAAACGGCTCGAGGCTCAATAGAGCTTGACTAACGTGACCTGTTCCTCCGGATGCATACACCTGATATGTTGATAAATGTTCGATGTCTTCTTGCTGCACAGTGTGCAGTAAGGACACTTGAATCGCGGCGCCTTGCCACATTCGTACCTAAAGTGACCCAACATTGTGTCTCGCCTGCCGTAGCCGTTGTTACAGTTAGGACAGTGAAATTTCCCGGTGTTCGCGTTGTACAGGGTGTCCCGTATCTTCACGAACCTCTTCGGACGCGTCGCGCGAACATCGCCGGACCTGCCACCTACAAAACATCGCATCAGAGTCAAGATCGTCAGCCAGCAGCCCGTCCACGGAACAATACTTTTGTGTTCTTTGATTCGTTTGTTTGTCTGTCGCTTTGAATAAACGGGATACGAAAACGAAGGCACAAGAAGGACGTGTTCATGCATAGAGGAGAAGTCAAGCTCGAAAACATAGAAGAAAAAAAAAACGCCCATCGAAATTGAACGCTCAGATTGTCCCACGATCGTTTCGGATCGCCGAAGGAGTTGCCGAGTTTCATCAGTTTTCCCCACCAGTTGAATTTTCCTAGATTTTCGAGCTGCGATGCCTGGACAAGAGCTCGCTCTCTTCCGATCCGGCAACGAACAACCACGATACGATAAACTCTCAAAGGCTTTCCAAGCAGAGTCTTTGCGTCACCGTTTGAGTATAGAAAATTGAATTTTCGAGACTAGGAACGAGCTCTTATCGAGGGCACGCTGTAATCAGTAAGCTAGTACACATCGACCATCGCCAAGGAAACCGAGTCGGACCAACAAAAGCATTCAACTCTCTAGAATCGATTTTTATTCGACCAAGCCAGGCCTGGACAACTTCTTCCCCGCCGTCGCTTCACCACCCCCACTACCGGTGTGCAGGTTTCCCCGCCACTGGTCTCTTTTATAGACCTCCTATATAGATTCCTAACCCACCCCCACCCCATTCTCCCACACTCCACTAGAGCATGGTGGGGGGTCTGAGAAGTGGAAAGAGAATTCGCGCGTGGCTCGCGGGTCACCAGTTGCCCAGGCCTGATCCAAGTAATCGTACCGATCTTACGCGACTATTGCACCTTCGGTTGCCTCTCCTCGTCCATTGTGTTTGATCGCACCCCGCATTATAGTGTACAGGGTATCGTGTTAAATATATTACAGTCAAGTACTTGAACAGTTGAATAAGCGACGAAAATTCTGTGAAATTTTATGCTTGCAAGGTACCAACATCGATTATTCCGAATAAAAGGTGTGGAAGAGTACAACAGGAATCAATGAAGAGAATGAAACACTTTGTTCGGACAATGGAAAACTTGGTACCGCACAATCTAGACGAAAAAACAGAAATTTTGTCTCTTATTGGCCACTTCAAATATTTGACCGTAACATATTTGTTATCACCATGAGAACCTGTGAGTTTAAGACCGCTCAACTTCAATATCGTTTGCACTTCCATTTTGATGTTACAGGCCACATCACATCACATAACTAAACATTCCGGCCGTCAACAGTACTATATTACATCTTTTATTGCCTCGACGGAAATATATCCGTAAATTATGTACACGTAAAGATGGTCGACCCGCTCTACCAACAAAGTGCCGGGCCTCCATATTTCGAAAATCCACTAAAAAAAAAACACTAACAAAGGAACAAATTCAACTCACACGAGCCGAGTTTAATGAAAATTTTGTGAAGGGCTTGGAAAAATATTCGACACGTGTTCCTTTTATCGGCTATCGTCCACAGGGGGTGAAAACAACCCTCGATGTTGGGGGTGGGAACATATTTTATTGCATATCTTGGAAACTATTAGAACTAGAGGAATTGTGCATTTTTGTATAATAAATAGATCTGTCAAAACAGAAATCGAATTTTCAAGATATCGTTTATACAAATAGTAACGTTTGAAATCTGGTTTCGCAGATCTGTTTCTTATCGAAGAAAATGCACTACTTTCGATTTAAACCATTCTTCCAATAGTTTCCAGCATATCCAATAAAATATGTTTTCGAACCCCAACTTCGAGGACGGTTTTCACCCCTCTGGACGTTGGCCGATCGAAAAACAAAAACACGTATGGAATATTTTTCTAAGAACTGTTTCTCAGAAAATTTCCATTCGGCTTGCACAACCTGAATGTGTTCGGTTGTAGGTTGCGCTATCACAGGCGATTCCATTCGATAAAGTTGATCTGAACATTGGATATGCGACCACGATGTGCGCATCGCGTTTCAAGGCTCCGAGGATGCCGGTACGAATGATTCTAAGCTGCCCGAACGCTCGACGAAAGAAAAGAAAAAACACAAAAGCAAGGTCATTCGTTGTTCACCAACGAACGAAACAAAAATAAACTCGTTCGAGCATTCCCTGCTAGACCTGCACCATCGAGAGAACCAACTGAAACGGGACGGCCAAATTTCAAAAATTCCTTCGTGATCGTTCACGGTTCGTTCGCCTGATTCTCCAGAGTGTAGACGCTGCAGGGCTGGGCACGTTTCCCTGAATCGAGGAAAAAATTCTCCCCGCCGTAGCGACCACTGACCCCGTCCAGCAGGCACCGTTACCCTGAAGTCGTATTCCTACGAAGGTACATACGGTGGGGCAACGAAGACACGAGATACCGGCCAGCCAGTGTCACCAAATGCGGTGGCGGCGTCTTCTTGCCTCGGCCGGGGCTGGTTCCCTCGGGATACCGGCACCGAGCGGGGCACGAAGACTCCGGGAGCTGTGGTTGGATCGAGCTGGGGCTCGAGAAGCTCGATCCGAAGGCTCTAGGGATGGGGACACCCTCCCCCGGGGTATGATAGCTGGGAGGTGTCCTGTTGAGTACTCGCGTGCTTCCCCCAGGACGCCGGGGTATGCGAAAAGCATTTCCTCACGATAAAAAAATAAAAGTGTTACCAAATGAGGGGAGGCGGAACGAATTGATGGGAAATCGCGTGACCGTGCCGCGGTGGAAGCGTGGGGGATAGCGGGGTAGAAGAGGAAGTTAGAACGGGGGGGGAGACATAGTGCGCGCAGCATGAGGAAAAGGATGGTGGAGGAATCGAACGTTCGAGGGGTGCGAAACGTGCCCAGCACCGGTAGACCCTGGCTCGGTTACACGCGCGCACACGTAAAACTGTTTCGAACGTGTTCGATGAACCGGCTTGCCCTAAAACAACGTGTTACAAACAACAGGCTTCGAGGGATGTTTGTGCCGTATGTGGTCCTGGATGTTGAACTTCTTCTTGCTGAGCTTGCCGCAGTAGGGACACTCGAAACGCGGTGGTTTGCCGCAGTCGTACTTGAAGTGGGCCGTCACCGCGCTCTTCGTCGTGTAGCTCTTCCGGCAACGCGGACAAGGGAACCGGGCTTTACCTTTCCTCGGGCTTCGTTCCGGGTACTTCTCTTCGAGCCAGGGCAGCGGCAACATTTGTAGGAAGGCTGAAAAAGAAACGGTAGATCGTGGTTAGATCGGACGGAGGAAAAAGTGCCGAGTCTCTTCGGGCTCTTGGGAAACCTCCGAAACACCTGAAACTTGTTATTCCGTCTCATCGAGTCGATCATCGGTCGATGAGGAGGGGACTATTCTATTAGGAATCGTATTCGGCGAGGCTCCTCGAGTCGGACAAGAAAGATATTAATACGTAGACTGCGGATCTTCGTGCAAAATGAAAACCTTCTACCCGGATGGCGACAAAGTGAAATAAAAATTTGATTTCTTTCGTTCAACGGGTTGAAAATAATGTTTAAACTCTTCTATCTTCGCCGCTTCAACCTACCCGCTTTTGCCGTAGTCAAAACTTTTGTGCATTAAATCCGCAGTCTATTGAACGAATGGACACCGGCTTGGAGAGATTGTGCTTGCGGGCTGACACACTGACGGTGGCACAATACTTTTAGTTAAATAGACAAACAAAGAAAGCGTTTGCAGACATCTTCAAGCTGTGTACCGAGACAAAATGTGATTCGAACGGTCCGTTTTGCGCAGGTGCGAAGACATTGCGAGGGATTCTTTAATTCTTCGATGATCGCTTCGACCGGACTCCCACGTCGAGGCGGGCGAGCTTTCACCTGGAAAATGATTTAGATCGTTAATTCATCCGTCCAAAAAACCCCGACATTTCCCCCGAATGCGATACACATGCTGTCGAACAGATTCGAGGGGACGGAACAGTAATTACACCTTCGTATTTAAAAATCACTCTTTTATTTAAAAAAAAAATAGTAAAAGGAGTATGTAAAAATTGTTTTCATCCTCAATCGTAATCCAGCACCACAATCTCCAGTTTCATTCCGGGATGCTTGATGCGTATATGCTTGTAGACGTTGTTCGACTGTTTGCTTCTCATCCCGCAGTAAGGACACTGAAACCTCGGCGGACTTCCGCACTCGAGCTTGCAATGGCGCAACATGTGGTGCATATGTTGATAACTCCTCCCGCACTTTGGACAAGCATACCTGACGGATCGTTACGTTGTTAACGGGATCGAGCCGATGGGACATTGTTAACACATTCACCGCCATGACACGGTCACCAAGCTTTCCAGTCATGTAATGAATGTGTTAAGGGGGCCGGCAAAATCTAAACAAACTGCTGCTTCAATATTGCAACGAGCAGTTTAGGAGTGGTCAATTGTGTTTAAAAAAGTCCTAAAAGTCCAATCTACGCCTGTATGGAGCCCAAATTGGGAATTTCTACCTGATCGTTGAGTCATTTGTAATATTCGTATGTAACGTATGACGTCACAAGATGGCTGCCGCTGAGAGATTCTCTTCATTTCGAGAGATTTAGTGTTCGTATCGAAGAAAAGGCTCCATACAGACGTAGCAAAGACATGTACAAACACGGTGGTATGCATTTTTAATTGATTACTTACTTATTTAAGACGTAAAATGTCTAGAAAAAAAGGCACAGCGTAAGATAGCGTGACAGCCAAGGCCAAATGCCTGCCGGCCCCCTTAAAGCGTTCGCGAACGGTCAGTCGCCAACTGTGAAATTACGCTTCGACGGTAGCATGGATTATGGTTCAACGGCGACGACAGTGTGTTATAATGGAAAAACATACGTTGACAAAGAAATATATTTACTCGATCAAGGATGAAACGATTATGCGAACATGTCACGGTGAACCTTATTGAAGCATGGCAAACAGAAGTAAGGGTTGCCGTAACAATCTTGGCAGAACGTTATGACCTTTTTCGTACGATTTTTTGCAAATTCTCGACCGAATCTCTTGACATTCTCTTCGTAGCATTTTTTGCATTGCCGTCTCGTGTGCCGAACGTTTCCATCTTTGCTTCGCAATTCGTGATGCACTCTACGCAAAGATATACAATACGGTCATTGTCATTTCGATACCTTAGATGTACGTAACACAGAATGGGCCAATCACTCTGTCCGCCTTGAATATTTCCGTTGCTTGCGATAACGTGAAAAATAGAAACTTTGCGTTTGCAAACGCTTTTCTCCCCTTTTGCGAAGGCGTTTCGGAGATTTCAAGGTCGCCTTGATTTCTTCAAGTCGAAACACCTACCACGAAGTGGACCTTTCCATTTAAAGAAGTCAAGGTGACCTTAAAATCTCCGGAACGCCATCGCGTGTATAAAAGCGTTTGCATCACGACACCCCCCACCCAATATCATGCAACTTTTGTATATATAATTTTTTTCATATTATTACAGGTAACGGAAATATTCAAGGTGGACGAAGTGATTGGCCCACCCTGTATTATCGCAAAGCGATAGCGGTCACCGATAGACTGGGCAATTTAACATTTTTACACGACTATGTTTTTCAACGTTTACTTTTTCTCCTCTCAAGTATGAAATCATCCAATTGGCGTAAGCGGAAAGTCAGGTAAATTTCTCTTGGCGGTGAATGTGTTAACCACTTCTCGATTAAGTATCCTCCTTACAAAATTAGCAATCAACCCTCGGACTACGAACGTAGCTGGGTCATTTTGACCCAACGTACATGCTTCTTGTCGACATAGATTTTGTAAGTTTCAATGTGAAATTTATTAACAATAACTCTGTATAATACAATCGTTTGGTAAATATAGGAAAACAAAGGAACAATAAAAGTACGCGAAAAAGAAACGCAGTCATATAGAAACGAGTCGCATAAGTAGCACAAACGACTTAATATTTCTGTCGAATGAAAGATTGTTTAATACAAAAGTTGACATAACTGTATTTCTTATATATGTAAAGGGGTGCCCAAATTTTCAATCTCAATTTTGATTCTTTAAATGGAATCCTATTTCTTCCATAAATTTCAAGTAAAAACACTATTAAACACGGACCAATATATGTTTCGCTTGAAATTTAATATTCCTTTGAACAAGATATAAGATTTCATTTAAAGGATCACAGTTGACTTGAAAATTTCGAAATCCTGTAAATGCAAGAAATACTGTTACACAAACAAATAGTTCAAGTGAGCAAGTCAGGCGCGACTCACCCTGCAGAATAAACATACGTAATTTATTCTGCTTCGCTACAATTTTGACATATAACAGTCATGTTTTTGTGATTTTTACAAATACATCTGTTACAAATTTGACACCTAGCACTATACTTTGTGTCACTTTTAACGCAGATATAACATCGGGCCCGTTTATTCGATGATTGCAGCCTTGTATCCGGTGCTTGTCGTGTTCGATCTGTTTTACGCCGACTCGATGCGGAACATTTATCTTCCACCTGTAGCGCCGGCTTATTGTCACTGCAACAATGTTCATACTCATCACCCGGTGATATTTCATCGTCTTCTTTTAGAGCGCTATTCGCCGCTTGAGCGCGTATGCGATACACGAAAGTAAAAAAACAAAAATAATGATCAGAACGTGTTATTCCCGAACGTGTGTCGCATACGTGTGAAAACGCTTTTTCCGAATTTCAGTAAACACAGAGCTTTCCATGATTTACAATTCTTCGCGCTAAAATTCAACTGCGCGATATCTGATTGCGGACATCGCATAATCGACCACAATAGTTCAGTCAGAATTACCCAGAAACCGTAGTCCGAGAGTTAATGTCACATTTCCTTCCTTCCTCCAAAGGGACAATTCCTCGGGGGATTTGAAGTAACTTTTTCCTTTTCAAAAATGTTCTCCGCGTGGCTCTATCGGGGAGTTATTAAAGAAAAACACGGACCAATCAGACCAAGGCGTTGGGATTGGCCGAGCCGGAATCCGTCCGATGTAGCCGCGCTCTGATTGGTCCCTCTTTTTCCCGAATATCTCCTCAACAGAGCCGCGGAGAAGATTTTCGCGAAGGAAAAGGTATCGCCTCGGGAATCATCAATTTTCAAAGGTGTACAACATTTTTGGGGACACCCTGTAGAAAGAAAGGTGAATTAAATTGATTTCACGCGACGCATAACGTGAACTGCAAACGTGTTTAGGCAAAGGTACCGTTCCCCTTTCCTTCTAAAATGTAAGCACTCCCGTAATCGAGAAGTGGTTGACGGTGTTTGGTAAACTTTCAAAAGCGAAATCCACGAAATCAGACCGTTTTTTGATCAACAACTAACCTATTGCTTTTCTCTTGGTTCAATCCTGTCTGCCGCTGACAAAACGGCACTCCTTGCTGTTGGCCCTGGCTCGTCAGCCCAGTTAACGGTGAATAGTATACGAAGCCTGAAATCAAAATTAGAAACAATCGTGAAGAAATTTTCAACAAGTAAGAGATGGTTGATGATTCGGAGGTTGGACGAATATCAGTTCAAATACTAATTACCGGGAGAAAACACGTTGTAGATTCGTCCTTCGAATGACTTTCAGGGACGAAAAGAGGAAGTGCCTCGATTAAAGATATTTTATTATACAACCTCCGCTCAGGCTTACACACATCCCACAAATTTAATCTGTTTTTCGAACAAACGTATCATCGGTGATAGGCCAGTGCTGTCCAACGTAAACTTAGGAGCCCAGAGAACCTAAGTTTTGCCCTGATGCCGACGACTCGACTGTGGATTCTATTAAGTACGTACGATTCTCCAAACAACGTAATAACAAACCGATAACTAAGGATCAAAGGGTCTGTTTTCTCAAAGTATAAACTAATTATTTTCTAAATACGTAAGGGAACTGTATTTACATAAACATCCACACTCTAGCCATCACGGAATGTCGTCTGCAATAAGCGTATCGTTCGTGCCGGGCAGCACAAAAGGGTTTGCATCGAATCACAGGCAATCGTCCCGTCAACAATGTTACCACTCTACCCTTCCCCGTCCGCGACGCTATCGGATCGACCCACAAATGGTACAATTTCATGGTACCATTTTCAGAGGAGTACAACTCCGCCTGGAAGCTTCGGTCAAACGTTCGACTAAAACATAGTCGGTGATTCGATGCGAACCCAGCACGGAACCAGATGAGAATTCGAAGAGAATGAAACGCTCGGTAGAAATCGTTGACGATCGGTCCCGCTCGGAAACCTAATTCTTTCGCGCGTAGAATTGTCGATTGGTGGCCACGTCGACGAGAAACACTCGCATCCCCCGATGCTTGGTCCTGATGTGCCTATAGACGTTCGAGATCTCTTTCGAGTGCATTTCGCAGTAGGGACACTTGAACCTGGGACCCTGGCCGCAGCCATAGCGCACGTGCCTCCGGAGGTTCGTCTCCCGTGTGAATCCGCTCGGGCAGTTAGGGCAGCAGTACTTCTTCGATCTGTTGTGAAGCGCGGTGTAACCCCAGCACGCTGAAACAGAAAACGCAGCGAGATACTTGCGCAGGGTCCAGCAGTTCCAGCAACGAGACACACAGATCGCCGGCGACATATTTCGTGCGTGCAACTACTACAAATATCTAGGAGATCCGCCATCCTGATTGCACACCACTCAAACAAGTTACTCGTTACAGTAGCCTCTCCGTAACTGTCGCGTACGGCCCCGTACACTGCAACGGTATTTCTGGATCGAAACACTTTGTAACATTTGCATTGTTACGAGCCGACGTGTTTCGGGTCGAGGGCTGTTGGCTTTTTTCAAAAACTCGTCTAGATACACCGTGCAGATGATTTTAAGGAAAAGTCTACAGGATATGTTGATTGAAGAAAAGAGTATACAGAGAGAAAGATTAAACTAAATCGCTATACGATTACATGTAAAACAGCTCTCTCTGGAAAACACGTTGCCGGAACCGAAGACCACACACACACACGCGCAGAGGAAAAAAGAGAGAGAGAAAGAGTCTAGAGAGAGAATCGAGTCGCATTTGGTGGGAGAAGGGGAAGCATGTTGAGGGGAATACAAGTCGGCAGACGATACGACAGTTACGGAGATGTTGCTGCACTTCTCGTCTCTGGTTTCGCTGTCGGTGGGATAGATTACTCTGTGACACGATGGTTGCAGGAATGAGGAGTAAAGAGAGAGAATTCAAGAGAGACGAGTCTTGGTTTTAAGTACACTTTTAGTCGCAGCATTTCCTAATATATGTACAGTACGCGCGGCAAGTGATTTCAAAAGATTGGCTTGTTGTCCTGCATCAGCGGCGCGTCCTTCGGGAAGAAGGTCCTCTGGTTCTCGACGTCGATCGCGAACACGTCGTGGTACTCGTGGAGCCGTTTCACGTGCTTGTACGTGTCGGACGGATAACGGGATTTATAGGGACAATAGGGACACTTGTAGCGTGGCTCCTTTCCGTTGCAGGCGCTGACTACGTGCCGTTTCAGGTGGACTTTCGTTGAGTAATTGTTCGGACAGTTCAAACACTGATACGGTTTCACGTTCCACGGGCAGTAGCTGTACCACTCGGTGTAGTATCCTGGAACAGAATCGGAACGGTCGTGTTTCTTTCGTAAGTCGTTTCGTGGTGCTCGGCTACGGATTAATCCTTAACTATACTCCAACACCCTGTCTAGATGCCACTCTTCCAAATAGAAAATCGACGATTCGATCTTTTTTTCTTTTTTTGCTTTTCTTTTTTTTTTCTTTTGAAAATGTATTTATTCGTTCGAACACATTGCTTTACACGATACAATTGGTGCCGGTCGGGACAATTGTATAACGGGAGATCGTAATTGTATACAGGCTCGTTTCGATCTCGTTACGCGAGACCGACGAGCCTTTTATCGTGGACTTGCCACTTCTCGATAGTAATCGTGTATCCAAAAGAAGATGAACAAAATTTAGAACTCTATACATCGAGGAAGTCTACGCACGCTTGCATCTCTCGACTGTAATTAACCTGTTAACTAAGTGGTGACGAAATCACCACCGCTTTCCGTTCTCGTTTGTCTGCCAAGACGAATTACAATGAACTCGCAAGTTGAAGCCACGTTCGCGTAACAGATTAATTAACAGGATCAAACAAAACAAAAGAAAGAAGCCTTCCACGGATTCCGTCCGTCGCGGTCTAAGACGAAGACGAAGACAACGATTTATTGAAATATTTCTCAATTCTCGTGAATGTCGCCGATCCTTTCGAATAATAATATTGAAGCGTAGGCTCGCCGTTGCTCGACATTCACCCGAATGTACAAAATGGTCAGTCCTAGCCTCGCTAAGATGAATTTTACAATAAACTTGTCGCGTGAGCCGAAGCCACGATTGGCGCAACAAACGATCAGGATCGGGAAAGGGAGCCTCTCACGGTCTCCGTTGGTCACGCTCGAGAACGAAGACAAGGATTTTATTGAAATACTTTTCAAGTTTCGCGACTGTCGTCGGTCGTTTCGAACAATAAAGTACAGAATGATCCTTCTTCGGCCAAACAGCGCTTCGATCTTCGAAGTACGCAGTAAAGAGAATCGCGCGGCGGTTTCGCACGCGGTTAAAACTCGCCGGGTTGGCCCAGTATGTCGATCACGAACACGTTGAAGTTCGCGTGTTTCTTTCGGATGTGCGAATAAATGTGGGACGTCTTTTTACTTCGTTGCTGACAGTACGGGCACTGAAAGCGCGGCTCCTGCATGCATTCGTACTTCAAGTGCCTGGTCAAGCTCGGCTGTTGGCCAAAGGCGCTCGGGCAATTCGGACAGGGAAACTTCTTTCCGATTCGACGACGGTCGATACCTAGAAGGAGAAAAAGTCGACGTTAAGGTAAACCGAAACGAAACGGACGCCGGGGAACTGGCTCTTCGATCGCTCCTCGAGGTGTATACGGGACCGGGCCGAGGGAAATCCTCCGGCCCGTGATTCGTGAGCATCTTTCCGGCCGAACGGGACCGAGGAGGGATTCGCTTCCGTCATTCTGGTTGGGGTTAGTACCTGCGCACAGTCCGCGCCTAAACTCCGAACAAGCCCAGAGGACATTAACAACAGTGCGATGCATGCGAAGGGATGCACGTTTCGTCGCGTACGCATTCGGACTCGTGGCCGTCACGTAGCGTAGACTTGAAAACGCACGGATTCAACATGGCGCGACACTGTACAGGGTGCAAAGGAATCACCATTTCAAAGAAATTGATGACAACTTCAGCAGAATCAAACTTGACCTCTAATTTCTGTCAAAGGACAAAAGGTCGACAAATTTTTTCCTTCGCATCGCATTCTATTGGTTTCAAGGATAAAAAGCGCGAAAGGAACCACGGGTCGAAACTGAGTCGTTCTCTTAAAAGATTACGATCGAATTTGTTTCCGTTGTCAAACTGATTTTACTTGTATTATAGTTTCATTCCTCGGTCAGATGGAGCTTGTATGGCGTGCTATTGAAATAAAATCATTTTGACAATGAGAAAACTTTCTCGGAAATAATCTTTTAACGGAACAACTCGGTTCTGAGATGTGGAGTGTCGAGCCCCATGAATTTTCAAGTCCATTCTGTTAAAATAGTAGATACGTATCCCTGATTCGTGTGATTTAAATACACGTATATTTAAGACGACACGTGCAGACGTGTAATTCGTGTACACATTCAAAAGCACGACTCTAATAAATAGGATATTCGAAATTGATGTTTATTATTAATTCTACAATAACAGAAACTGGACAATGGAAAACGAGGATGGTTAAAAGTTTCTGTTAGAAATAAAAGATCTGAATAAAAATTGGTCGTTGATCTTGTCTGTGGTAGAGAGTAGTCTTTCCATTTCTTTAAACGCCTTAAACGTTGTTCCAGAAGTATGCCCACCTAGGGAAAAATCTATTCCACTGAAAACCCGCCGAATTCCGGGGGATTTCTCGAGATACTTCCCGTGGACCAAGCGGTTTGGAGACGGCTCGAGATCGTCGAACTAGAAGAATCTCTAGGCACGGTCCAGCATGGAAAGCGAGAGGATGGACCGTGGCGATGATGGATTGTCCCCCGTGGAAACTCGGCCTCATCGAACGACCTTCCACGATTGGAATATATCGATCACGTAGACGTCGTGGTTCTTGTGCTTCACCCGGATGTGCTTCCGTATGTCCGCCTTGACCTTGCACACGTAATCGCAATAAGGACACTTGAATCTAGGCTTCTGGCCGCACTGGTACCGCAAGTGGCTGGTCAGATTCCTTTTCCAGGCGAACACGCTCCGACAGTTCGGATTCGGGCAGGCGTACGTACTCGGTTTCATAAACCAGTTGGTCCGCCGGTGGGCCAGCCTCGACAAGGACCCCTTGTACCCTGAAAAAGAACGAGTCGTTCGCGATCAGTCGTCCTGGTACCCGCTGCTCGATTATCGTGCGTAGAAAGTTAATGATTATCGTGATATTTATCGGCAGTGGACCTTCTCGAAGAAGCGTTCCGGAAGAACCTAGACTCTCTTCGTGGCCCGAGTTTCTAATTTCCGAGTCGGAACCGAACTTGAAAACCAAAACCAGTAGCCCGTAGGAGCTATCTCACGGAAAAGAAACCGGTCGAAACTGAAATTAATAATATTTAGTCGATCGATCTTCTCGTCGATTGTGCAAATTTAACAAAGACAGCTGGACAGTTTTATTCGAGTCACATTTTAAGGTTTGTTCGAATTACATCGTCGGTGCAGTACCCAACACAAGCGTGTAGATTGTTAAAGATGGGAAAGGCGACAACAGAATCGAATGCAAGTACGGGGTAGTGCTCGGTTAAATTGTGCTGAAACGTTTAGGGTTCGCTTCGCGCGATTCAGCCCCACTCTTCAGCGGCTGCTCGGTCTCTCAGTGTCGCCAGATTGCCCTTCCCCTTCTGCCCTGCTATTCCCCCACGGCCCGGTCACGTGTATCGCAACATCACGTGACTTAATCTGGTACCGGCAGAGAGAGGGGGGGTTACTTTTTTCCCCACGATTCGTGCTCCCTCCCCTCACCTGACGACACTGCTCTCAGTCTCAACGAGCCGCCGTTTATCCGACTTTCTCGCTGGAAGAAAAACACGCTGGAACAGAGACGCCCAGCACGGTGATCGTCGGACGAGATACTCGAGATGTTCAAGGTGAAGAGCTTCTTTATTCGATTTTAAAAAATACAATATGTCAGAGATTCGATCAGGACAGAAAGAGGTCGACAACGTAGAGGGCGGAGCCCGGATGCTTCCTGACGATATGCTTGTTCACGTCCCCCTTTACCTTGCAGCGATACTCGCAGTATGGACACTTGAACCGTGGCTGTAGGCCGCACTCGTATCTTAGGTGCCTGTTCAGGTTCCCCTTCCAACTGAACGACTTGGCGCAATTCGGGTTCGGACAGACGTACACGCTCTCGTGCGGCCGCCTCGTCGGCATCCCAACCTTGCTAAACGGCCACCGCTTCTGGAAGCAGCCTGAAACAGACCAACAGACCAGATTTTCTCGTGACGATCGATCGGTCCCGCGTGCTCTCTCCGCCATTCTCACGCGAACATCGTACTGTTCGCGAGATTCGAAAATTTGGTGTGTACCAAAGAAATTTCTCGGCGGGATTGTCTCCGTTTCAGGCACGTTTCGAATATTCGTACAGGCTGGAGTTTTCCTGCGACCGATCCTGCCGGTGAAAAGTTAATCGTGTAACTTCTATCGAGCGTGGCTCATTTTTCGGACGTAGCTCGACACTGAACCTACCGAGCACGTGTAAAAGCGAGAAGATTGAATTCACTGAAATTAGTTTTCACTACAATGCGTGTTTCGATCGAGAAGTCAGCTCGGTGATTTCCTGTGAAAGCGTTTTTATCGATCTCGATAATCGTGGAATAGAAATGGCGGTAGGTTCAGTGTTGATAAACTGCATTTTGCGGAAGTACCGGGCACAGTGCAAGTCAAAACCCGAGACATCCTGCGCCAGGGATTCAACGTTTCGCGTGCTCGTTAAGATTACGAAGAGCGATTAAAAGAACACCTATTTTTTACAAAGTAAATACGTTTAATTGTCGTTGTAGCGGCTAGCTGGGCGCCGGAACAGAAATCTTCGGCGCACCAGCACCGAGAAAGATTTATGGTTTGTACAACATAAGACGCTATTTGCGAGAAAACGTCTTTAACAATTTTGACCACTTAGCGGACAGATGTATCTGTTTCACCGGCACAGCGTTAACCCTTTCGGGTAAACGGGGCAATGCCGCGCGTCGTCACATTATTGTACGGTAGATACGCGGATTATTTATTAGATACGCGGTTATTTCGGCTGTGAGAAACAAATGATGCAAAATAAAATATTGTCAATGGTCGTCGGCTAGCGGCTAGTCGCCCGTAGTATCTCGGTGGCACCGTACGGAAAGCCACTATAGTCGGCCGTAGTAGCGAAAGGGTTAAGACTGAAACGCTGTACACGCTTCGCCTGTCCGATGCGAGAACTAAGTAGACGACGAAGAAACGATATAGCAGCCCCCAGCCCACCCGACGTGTTCGCGTACGATAGAAAAGTTGGCCTACTCGTTCCGGGGGACGATCTCTAATTGTTGAAAACGTGGATGCTGCAGTTCTTGTGCACTCGTTTGATGTGCCTGATCACGTTGGCCTTCCACTTCCCGCAGTACTCGCAGTACGGGCACTTGAACTTCGGCTCTTTGCCACACTCGTTCCTCAAGTGCCTCTTCAGCGTGCACTTCCAGACGAACACGCTCGGGCAGTTCGGGCACGGGAACTTCTTGTGCGAGATGTCCTGCAACGGACGGATCCGCAGCTTCTTGCACCGCACGCTCGGGGAACACAACGGATCTGAAAACAAAACGAAGCCTTCGGTATATTATTCGGGTATCGGGCCTGTCGCGATCACACCGGCGCGGCGTCGAGACGAGAACGAGACGAGAACGAGACGAGAACGAGACGAGAACAAGACGAGAACAAAACGAGAACACATTTCGGAGTTGTACGCGACCGTCGAGAACTCCGAGACCTCGACGCATGGAGCAAGATTCGATCGTGTTTGTGATTCTCTTCGCATGATTCGGCCACCTGTTTACGGGGTCGCGTAACGGGATTTTCCCGGGGAAATTCGGGAAACGGTGTTTCTGGAGGTATCAGCGCCCAACAAGAAGCATAACCGGTGTACGATGGGTTAAGCGGTTCGTGAGAGAACTCCGGGCGAGTTATAGCGTGAGTTATATATGGTACACCTGCGTATCTCTACGCGGGCACCTAGCAACCGAAAGACGCAAACACGCGCGTACACATACGCAGAAGCACATAAACGTGGCCCGGAGTTTGTTAGTCGATGCGAGGCAGAGTCGCCAGATCAGGGGAATTAAGAAGTTAGGAGGCAAGACTCGAATCTGACGACTCCGATGCGATGACGAGTGGGCGAGCAGAGGCGTCCCTCCGGAGTACTTTCGCCGGCGCGAGGAGAATTTACTCATCGATATGAAACATTCTCTAACATCGTTTATTGCACATTCAGATCGTATAAGACATCGCGACAGTACATTGTCATTAGCGATCGCGCATGTGTCGCGCACAGAGTCCACGGAGAATCTTGAACTATCTGTTTATTCGAATGGTTTGTTGCCGGCTAATCGTAGGGAACGTGGACAGACCAAACTGATGGATCGCAGAAAATTGTTAACGAACACAAGACTGGATGAAAACGGTGCGAAGAATAGAACGCAATGTTTCCGGTACGGACCAGATTTTCGGACGCATCGTTTCCCAAGATCGAATGCTTCGAGGGACAAGCTGCGAAAGAAGAAGATTCGTCGTCGTCGGATGGTTCACGGGCTAGCTTCACTTCGGCTTATTGACGCAGTGTCTGACGACGTCCATGGCGAAAACCTCGCGCTTCTTATGGGTGGTCCGGACGTGTCTGTAGACGTTGCTGCGGAGCTTGCATCGGTACCAACAGTAAGGACACTTGAACCGAGGATTCTGTCCGCAGGCGTACAACAGGTGTCTGCTCAGACTATTCTTCCTCTTGAAGGTGCGATCGCACGTCGGGCACGGATGACCACCGGCGGTGAACGTTTGGACTTGATTCGCCATCGGGTTCCCTGCAAACGACAGAACAAATTGTCCATGGTTAGTAGAGCCTTCGAACGTTCGCTGAAGCAACACAAAACCGACCGAAGAGAGGAACGTGCAACCTCGTTTCGACTGCAGACTCGTCGACAGCCCTGCGAACCTAAAATGGTGATCTAGAAATCCGATCGACGACAACATTGAGCGCATGAAAAATTGAAGAACGATTCGCGACGATTAAGAGACATCGAATACACGGATTACACACGGAGCCGGCATTGCGTCATGAATATTTGTTGCATACTTCTCGATCAACTCCGTTTTATTCACTAAAAGGAAGGTTTGATAGGAGGTTTGATGTACACGTAGCCGACCGGGCATCCGAAATGGTGTTTATTCATGTGCCTGTAGATGTCCACGATCCTCAGGGATCGATAGTCGCATTGTGGACACCCGTATCGTGGTTCTTGGGGACACACCGATCTCACGTGCCTCTTCATGCTGCACTTGTGATTGAACGAGGTGCCGCAGTTATTCGGACAGGAGAACCTCTTCGAGAATCCCGCGTATCTGGCCGAGTCTTGGCCGAAGTATAACTCGACGCCTGAAAAAGAAGAGAAACACTCTGGTCAAACGATGGATCAACCAAGGACTTCCCTCTTCCCCTGTTTCCCGGTAAAAAAATTCGCTATACTTCGCGGGGCCTTCGAGCAGGCTCGGTACTCTGCGCGTACACGATCGTTTCGAGAAAGAGCAAAAAGCAAAGTAACGCCGAGAATCCGGGAAATTAAAATAAAACAGTTTCCCCACTTTTACGGCGTCCGCTCGACCACGAGAGATTTCGATTCGGAATTTTTTGGTGTCTCCTCTGTAAAATTCCACCGGGGCTACCAATGTCTAACCGGACGGACAATTTAACGATCGGATACAAACAATCCAACAATCGGACGTACAATTTCACGAAAACAAAATACACGAGAAGCTACTTGTCGATGGAAATTGGTGGATGGTGTGACAAGATGAGAGTTCTTGGTCTGGTTTTTTTTTTTTATTAAAATTCGTCTGAAGTACAGAGGGCGCACCGTTAGTTGTCGCCGGTGTCGATGCAACAAACGTCGCACTCCTTGTGCTTCCTGCGCACGTGCCTGTAAACGTCGGACGTGTATCGCGAGCAGTACTCGCAAACCGGACATTTGAAGCGGCGATTATGGCGGCATTCGTACCGCATGTGCTTGATCAGAGAACGGTAATGAGCGAACGAGCTTCCGCACGAGTTCGTACAGCTGAAGCTCTCCCCGTTCGACGCGTCGCCGGTCCACGGTTGGATTCTCCTAGGATCACGAAGCGTTTGCGACGATTCGACGCCTGCAAAAGAAGATATCAATGCCTGAACAGAGAAGGATATGTCGTCTATGTCAGCACTGAAATTGAATCTCGCAACGAACTCTAACAACGGCTAACACATCAATGGAATTGGTGGTGGATGGTTCTGACAAGATGAGAGTTCTCGGTGTCTGATTTTTATTCAAATTCTCGCTGTAGTACAGAGACGGTCGCGGCCCGTTAGTTGTCGCCGGTGTCGATGCAATAAACGTCGTAACCCTTGTGCTTGTTACGCATATGCCTGTAAACGTCGGACTTGTATCGCGAGCAGTACTCGCAAACCGGACATTTGAAGCGGCGATAACGGCGGCATTCGTACCGCACGTGGTCGATCAGAGAACGGTAACGACCGAACGTGCTGCCGCAAGAGTTCGTGCAGCTGAAGAGCGTCCCGTTCGAAGGGCCGCCGGGCCACAGTTCGATTCCCGTAGGATGACGAAGCGTTCCGGACGATTCGACACCTGCAAAAGAAGATATCAATGCCTGAAACCGAAGCACGTCGTCTGCGTCAACAGCGAGACGTACTTTTGCAACCAACTCTAACTAACAGTCACGGGGGAAACGGGACCAACACCTAGGGATCGGTTCCGGGTGTGACAGAAAGCCTGATGTAACACAGTAACAGCAAACTGAACGTTTTATTGACAGTCTTCTGGAGGGAGTACAATGAGAGAGAGAGAGAGAGAGAGAGAGAGAGAGAGAGAGAGAGAACGATGACGACATCCAGCCAATCAACACAAATTAATCAAACATTTCGAGAAGAATAAATACGTAGAACCAGCAAACTCTTTATCCTGTACACTACCGGCGAGAGATATCCTTCCGTGGCGGGGGATACAGTTTTCTTTCGATACAAGACGACGATGTTTCTTTCTCTTCCTCCTTTTTCAGTCAAACGCTGCCCCATAGTAGGCGCGCACCCCTCGTCCGTAACACGTCGAAATCCGGTCCCGAGGCATCGTCTTATATCGGAAGGAAACTCGGTTTTCTTCCTCTCGGTGTAGAAGATCGGTTGCCCGTGGACGGGGAAGAACGTTCGGCCGGAACGAAGCTTCGGAATGCAAACCCGTGGTGTAAAAAGTTAGGATCAGGTGTGCTCCTGCCGGGTAGTTTTGAGGATATCGATCGCGTACACCCTGCAGTCCTTGTGCCTTCTTCGAACGTGCTCGTAAACGTTCGCGGACTTCTTGCACCGATACTCACAGTGGGGACACTTGAACCGTGGCTCCTGTCCGCACTCGTAGGTCAGGTGTCGGTTCAGCGAGTACTTCTGGCTGTAAGCACAGGTGCAATTCGGACACGGGAACTTCTTCGTCCTAAAGCTATTGTCTAAGCTACGGAGCGGTGTTTGGGGCCAAAGCTTTCCGATCGTTTGGACGTGGCTGCCTCCGATACCGATGTTGAACCCGAACACGGCGAACGGGACTGTATCTGGAACGAAACGGGTCTGGCTGATTGTCGGTTTACATTTGGTCTGGTGCGCTTGATCAACGATCTACGTGGCCGGATCGAGTCCAACTGATCCCCGAACGACGACGAATATCTACCGATTCGGACAGAACGGACAAGAATCGCAGCAAGGATACACGGAATAACGATAGATCGGGATAGATCCCTTCCCTCCCCTCCCATCCACCCCGCTCTCGATTCGTTTTATTGTCAGATTAATCTTACGACGGATGTACAAATACCGCAATGTTTATTCACAAATCACTTTTAATAATAAAAATATCGTCTGTATTACATATCCTGTACAAGTTAATCATCCTAGAACAACTCGTAGTTCGTTCGAGACAATCCTGATTACGTTGCTTATCTCGGGAACGATCTGCCGAACGACGAATTCTCAGATACATCTTGCAGCATCGAGAATCAACAATGCCCGCCTATTTAGCTCGCTGTGGACCGAGAATTTAGGGACGAACGGTGTCCCATTATCGCGACACCCGAGTAGCTGCACACACGTAGCTGTATAATTTTCAAACTTAAAAATATCGTTCCATTTCGCTCGTTTCTTCCGTCATTGTTTATGAATGTAAACTGAAAGAAATATCGGGATTAGAATAGGAGAACTATCGTTAGGTTGTCGCATCTGAAATATCCAATTTCAGACTGCAAATGTTCGAAACCGTTTGGTACGTTGACCGTTCAATAACCAAGAAACTTGTAATTCCGTACGCAACAACCTAATGATAATGAGAGGAAGACCCATAAACGCTAGAGCTTTTATCGGAAAGCTTTTTACAGGGAGGCATTGCTGTACTTTTCTTCTCATTTTCGGATATCGGCTGCGTGATTAGATCGAATCTAGAATTCAGTGTCTAAAGTCGTAAATCTACGACGTACAATCGGGTGGGAAATTAAATGGACACCCATCAAAAATCAATTAATTTTTCCAAGATTCAAACGGCTTGAGTTTTCTTTTCGGAAATGTTACAAGTTTACTAGGTAACGTGTAAAAGAAATTAATTGGAAATTACCATTACTCGGAATTGCGTAGAAAAGATTAAATTTCCAAGATTCAAATAAGCTATATTGTACGTGCGCAAAAATCGCAGTTTCTCACGAGTTTTGCCATGTTTAATTATCTCACGGCAACCTCGATCGATTTTTATGAAACTTTGTGCACGCGTACAGCTTGCTTGGATCTTTCCTTCTTCGCAATTTCCAGCAATAATAATTCGTGCATTACCCAGTAGACTAACATCTCGAAAAGAAGAAAGAAAATTCAAGTCGCTCGGTCCACTTGTAATACAGTCATTAGTTTTTAACACTAGGTTGAAACGAGGTCACGCGAAGGTCTATCCAAATGTTTAGCCATTTGTCGAACAATGGATACCCGAGGGAGCAAGTTCATTGAATCCTAGTGTGAAAGGTGGTCCGGTTAAAGTTGCCGCCAACGATAGAAGCCTAAACTCTAGATTTTACAAAGAACGTGCTGGTTCTCGCTTAAGATGCCCATTGTTGTTGACACTCCTGTTCGCCCCTGACATCCAGTACGAACACTTTCTGTCCAGGATGCATCCTGCGCACGTGGGACCGAACGTTGGAGGAATGCCTTGTCCGGTACGAGCAGTAAGGACAGTTGAACCTCGGCAACTGTCCGCACTGGAACTTGAGGTGATTGTACAAATTGTTCTTACGCGTGAAAACGTTACCGCACTTGTGACAAGGATAACTCTTCCTCGGCTCGTTGCTATGCGCAACGTCGTAGGCGCAACGCTGTCCCGTTGGGTAACACGACGAGTGCATTACCGGTTGGTGAACACCTGCGAACAGAAAGGTCGACAGAATAACTTTCGGCGTCCTTGCACCGCGACCCTCTTCCGCGTAGGGTACAGCTCTCCGCCCGCCGTAAATAATCGATTAATCGGCACGTCACACCCGTTCGGTTGATTCGTTAATCAACGGCTCTCGGGCCATCGCAGAGAAACGGTAGCTGAGCGTGAGACATTCTCCGAGAACAAGAGGATGAGGATGACAAACAGGAAAAGCGAGATGACGTGGTGTGCTGTGTGATATCTTTTCTTTTCTTTTCTTTTCTTTTCTTTTCTTTTTTGCCGAAGGAGCGTCCACGCGCTCTCTTTCGTTCTTAAAGGCTAAAAAGCACTGTCGTCGCATGGCTGCGTGATTTGCGTACAATTAGTCGATGAACGATAAACAAGTGCGCGACGTGATCTTACGCGTCACCGAAGAGAACCAAGTCCCTCGTTTTGTCACCATTCGTTAGATCGAGAACACCTAGCATCTTCCGGATGACGCGCGACACTCGTCAAACCAGAGATTCGGTTAGAAAGGTTGCGGGATTTCCGCTTTTCTTATGTCCACCACGTAAACAGCGTTCCCAGGATGAATCCTGCGAACGTGGGCTCGCACGTTCGACGGATGCCTGGTCCTGTACACGCAATAAGGACAATTAAATCTCGGCGACTGTCCGCACTCGAACTTCAAATGATACTGGAGGTTGTATTTCCTGCTAAACACGCTGCGACAGTTCCCGCAGGGGAATCTCTGCACCCGCTGATCGTTCGTCTTCGGCACCGGGCCGCTCTCCGGGTACAGCCAGTAACCAGTCTTCGACCTATGAGGCGCCGCTAGGTACGGTGTTTCTGAAAAAAACACAAGTCGTTCGTTCATTCGTTTAGGCGTCCACGGTACATCTGGCGTGATATGAGTAGCGCACGGAAGCTTGTGCAGGATGGTCCAAAGTCGAGTCGACATTTATAGCGCGTCGGAGATAAGGTCGTTTGATCGAAAAATATTTCGAAAATCAATCGTAGTCGAAACTATGGACACTACCAGACTTTTTGCGACTCGAATCCGCCTAATTAGCCCGTTCTTGCTCATTCCTGCGTCGAGGAATCAAAATTTTATTGTTACTTCAATTTCACATTACCTACCGGCTAAACAGTTGAGAATCTCTTGATAAATTGTTGAAAAGTAGACTTCAACCGGAATTCAACAAATTTTTAGACTTCATAGGACGAAAGAAAACGATCGGGTGCTGCCATTTTGTCTGGGAGTGTACATTTAAAAATAAAAGAGAGAGAGAGAAAGTAAAACAGGAATCCGTTGGTGGAAATTCATTGAGAAATCATTTTGAATCGAAATATCGTTAGATCGAGGAACAAGAGAATTAATTGAAAAGCCTAAGATCTCGGTGAGTTTCGCTTGAAACATGATTCTCTTAATAGCCAGTAGACAAACCTGCACAATTCTTTCTCCTATACATGCAAGTTACATCGTAGCTAACGCAGAGTATGGGGAGCAACGAAAGGGGGTGGACCAGGAACGAACAATTGGACTGGACTGTATATTGGGGTCGTCCGTGTCGTTTTTCAAATAAAATTCAAAGGTTCAAGTTCGAGCAACCTGAAGAATGGCGAAAAGTGATAGAACAGAAGCAATACGTTATCGAACAAATCCGTGTCATTTTTTTTTTGGATTCGAACTTTGAAATTTTAATTGAAAAACGCTACGAACGTTTCGTCCCAACCCAACATGTACGCCTCCCGCTTAAAATTACGTGTCGGGCTTGAAATCGTCTATTTTCTGGCTACTCTCGAGGACACGGAACGTATTTTCAGGAACATGCACGCGAAAAGTGGTTTGATCATGAAAAGGACGAATTCAGGAAGACCTTCGTTTTATTCAAGGATCGTTTTCTGTGTTTCCGCCGGGTACATGGTACGTCTCGTTATTATTGGGAGACGGTGACCAGATCGATCACGTAGACCTCCTTGTTGGGATGCTTTCTGCGCACGTGGGCTCGCACGTTCGACGTGTGCTTCGTCCTGTAAGGGCAATACGGACAGTTGAATCGCGGCGACTGTCCGCAAGCGTACTTCAAATGATGCTGAAGATTGTAGCGCCAGTTGAACGATCTGCCGCACTTTGGGCAGATGTGCTTCGGACACGGTTCGGGACGAGCCATATCACGGACCCCGCCTATCGGATTCCATCCGTAACTGTCGACGTAATTCGGTAGCTTCTCTGGAAAATGCAGACGATGATACGGTTAATTCCGTCGGATCGTGTTTTCGTCGTCGGATTGTTCTTTAATAATACTCCTGGTGAACAACGCGGTTAGTTCCCTCTCTTTCTTTTCAGTGGGGGCGGGTTACATTAAGAGAAATTCAGTTTTTACGACGGCAATAGCGTTCCGCGTAGCAGTTACCGGTCACGTTTATTACAAGATCTCCGTTACAAACACCAATCTCGATTATAATCTTCGAAATCCTGGAAAAAGAAGTTTCCGAGGTTACCTTCACGTAAACACATTTTCTTACAAAATTCTGCAAAGTATCCAAACGTCTAACCAATCGAAATACCTCTTCGTACCGGATTAGTCACGGAAGTGTGGGAATTCTTGCCTCCAGAAATTAGGGGAATAACGTCGAAGAAGGGGAAGGGGAAAGCGGTGGACAAGTTTTAATCTGGCGACACTGCTGGGACCAGAGTCTCGCGAGTACTCCCGGAATATCGTTGCACGGATACACTTGATTGATATCGATGAAACAGCCATCGACAAAGGCTTCTTGAAACACTTCCGGGATGAACTGGCTGGTCCGAAGACGGCGATCCTCCGAGCTCAGTGCAAGCAGTCTTGATTACCGGCAGCCGCGAAATCCTCCTCTTGATTGTCCATCAGTTTGCAGACGTCGATGGCGTACACGTCGTTGCCGGGATGCCTTCTGCGCACATGAGCTCGCACGTTGGACACGTGTCTGGTCCTGTGGGCGCAGTAAGGGCACCTGAACCGCGGCAACTGTCCGCACTCGAATTTCGAGTGGTAATAGAGATTGTTCTTATGACTGAAGACGCTGGGACAGGAGGGACAGGGGAACTTCTGTCTCTCGCCGTCCACGGGAACCAACGTTTTCCGGGAAGTTTGACGCTTCCTGGCGACAGGCGCGCCACATATCAACTCACCTGGCTGGGCAAATCCTGAAACAGAAACGAGAGGAACGTTTCGTCAAATACACGGCAGCGAAAAAGGGTCGGTTTCGACGTTGATTCGTTCTACTATTTTCGTACTTTCTCGCCGTGACATGCCTTGATCCGGTTGACGGTCGGTCACCTGATCGGAAAGAGAAAAAAATGAAAAGAGAAACATTCGTGACTGGAGGAGGGAGGGGAGAGAGAGAGAGAGAGAGAGAGAGAGAGAGAGAGGATTTTATTTCGTCGTGAATAAGCGTAATTCTGAGAGCACGTGGATTGAACTTGGTATATTTAAAAAGCAGATCTGTCTCGACTGTCAAGTACAGGAATTCTCTTCGTACATTCGATGGACGATGGAAATGTCGGAGCTGTAACCTCGTTACGTCTACAGACCTACGTCCTGTGATAACCGCGAACAATTCTGCTAGGAATTAACATATCGGTAAGACACTATCGATCCGCGTGACGCAGGAACAACGATTAACGGTAACTGTACAGAAATCACGAAATGACGGGGGCTCTCGTCTTGTTGCATTTTCCTTTTCCTTTTCTTCTTCGTCTTCTTCTTCTTCTTCTTTTCTTTTCTTTTATTTGTTCGAAGGATAAATTAAGTTCGGTTCAGTCGAAATACGCGAGAACAAGGAATCGAATGCGATTCTTGGGGAACGGAGGCGCTGTTCGGCACCGTGGTCTTCGAGTTCCGTGTTCGGAAACACTCGTCATGAACTCCTTCCGTTGTGGCTGCCGTCGACCGAGCACGATCAGAGATGGACTTCGAACGCCTGGAAAGAAGGAAAATTCTGTTCAAGTTGCGCGAGATACGGACTGGACATTGCGCGTCGGGGAAGATTGTCCTAATCGTACAATATCGCGTCACACGATGCAATTAGTCGTACACCGAAAATCAGAAAATTGCATTTCTAAATGAGAAAAGGAAAAATAGAAACTCCTCTTGAAAGCCGTTCTCAGTGATCCGATGGGAATAAGGCCAGACCAGAGTCGCCAGATTAAGACTTGTTCCCCTTCTACTCTGGCAGAGAGAAAGAGGGAGAGAGAGAGAGAGTGAGATGGGGCGGAGTGGGGGTAACTGTATTCCCCTCGATTGGCCTGATCTGGCGACTCCGAGCCAGACCGATCGTACGATTCGAGCAGTCTTCCGCCAGAGAAATATCGGTGCCTAACCGTTCTTCCTGATGCCACGAACGATCCTTCTTCTTCGGGGAAGGGACGGGAGAAAAGGCGCAACGCCTCCGTGTCCCGTCGCGCGTTCGTAGTTGGGAATCTTCCGTTGTAGGGTTTGGCAGTCTTGCGGCACGGAGCGAGTCTCTTCGGGGTTGGAACGGAGCCGTTGTTCCGGGTCGGTTTCAAACGTTCTGCATCAACTGGCAGAGATCGACGGTGTACACCTCTCTTCCGGGATGACACTTGCGCACGTGCCGGCGCGCGTTCGAAATGTGCCTAGCCCGATAGGTGCAGTAGGGACAGTTGAAACGCGGCTTCTGACCGCACTCGAACTTCTGATGGTAGGTCAAACCGCCCTTCCTGCTGAAGACGCTGCTGCAATTCGAGCAGGGGAACTTCCGGGCGATCGTTCTCGAGGTGTCCGTGGGCGTAACCATCGGGACACCGACCGTCCCGTGTTGTAGCACGTAATTCTGGGAAGATACGCCTGCGTAGACGCAGTAACTCAATCCTGCAACAGAGTCAAGCACACGACACCCATGTCAGACGGTTTCGTATTCCCTGCGTATCTCTCCGGTAAACAGACAGGCTAGAAGGACTATAAGGATCGAAGCTGACGAGTAAACCTTGCGGTCAAACCTTCTTCCGTGTCGATCCCGAAGAAGCGTGTCCAATTGTCGGGACGGGATACGCGAGAAAGTAATTTGAATTTTTGTTTGTATCGTTTTGTTTTCTCGAGGCGAGTTTTTCCGATGGACTGAGGGATCTTCCGAGCAGGATGAAATAAAGGAGATGTGTTTCACTGATGTACTAACAATAGCTGATTGTTTTATTGAAACCAACCAAAAGTGATGGACTAAGTCGCGTGTGTGGGGAACCTCCATGATGCGCGTGCGCAACCACGGTCAACCGAATACTGTTCGAGTACGCTCTATACACCGATCTACCATCCTCGACAAAGGATCGGAACGCGAGCAAACGTTGCCGCCTGCGGAAGGATTATAATGCCTGTTTTATCTTGGTGGCGTTGAGATCTTCTACGGACGACGGGTAGCTTTGCGACACGTCGATCACGCTGACTGTGTAGCCGAAATGTTTCCTGCGAATGTGCGCCCGAATGTTCGACGATTTCTTCGAGGCGTAGCTGCAGTACGGACAGCCGAATCTCGGCAGCTGGCCGCACTCGAACTTCAGGTGCGAGTAGAGATTGTTCTTCCGGTTGAAGCTGCTCGGACACTTCGGACAGAGGAATCTGTCGCCGTTCCGATCCTGTAGCTCTTGGATACGCGCTAGCATGGCACACGGTATCTTGAAGCCACCCAGGTGTTGCAGATCTGCAAGAAAATCGTTGTAACTCGTCAGAGCACCGCCATTCACCTACGAACACGTTCCAGCTAGCTGTGTCACAGTATTCCCATGGTATACGTTCACGCGAACAGACGTTATCTCTACCAGTATCCCAATACCAACTACAACGAACACAACTACGATCGACGACACCGCGATATTTTCATCTGTTCACGACTAGACTGCGGATATTTATGAACGATTTCCGCTGGTCGCATAATAGAGTAGTTGCTATATCGGTACTTTCAAATTATTTTCATCTTGCGCTTATGCTTTACCAATTTCTTACGAGTGCATAAAATCCGCCGTCTATCGGTTAAATATATTTGTGTTTCTGCTTTTCGTTGGTAACGCCGCGCCTAAAAACAGTCGCACGCGCTCACAGATCGAATCGAAATATTTTAGTTCTCGAAAAATGAACTAGGTCGAAGACTCTCGTTAGAACGGATGTCATATAGCAGGAGAATACTGTTCGGTTCGGCGAGCGAAAGACCAAGTGACAGGTGAAATCGCTGTTTAACGATTTGTGAACGAATACGGAAGATGGGATCGCAGAAGTGGCGAGGGATAATAATACCATCTGGAATACAGCGTTCACGTCGGTAGATTAGGATCAACGTTTTATTTCGGCTCTGTACAAATTCGTCCGGCAACCATTGACCCTTATCACGTGCCTGCTTCCCCTCCACTTGTTTGCGCTATATTTTAATCATTTGAACGCTGCTCACCTGCTATTTCATTTCATTTATCATTCCCTGCTTCTCCAACACAACGAAAAATATACTCTACGGGTGTCTCGCAAACTTTCAATATTATTCCTCTTCCTTAAATCTAGCGACGCAACTCGAGCCGAATCTTCCTCGCGACAGCACTCCGTGACAATGAAATGAACAAGTAAGGGAACGCGTTTTACCTTGGACAAGATCGCCATAAATTACCGTAAAGCTAGGTCCACGAGTCCCTAACGTCGAAATTAAAATTATATAGTCCGGTAAATACGAAATACTTGTTGGCGCGCAAACGGGACACCCTAAATGCAGAGCTGCTCAACGTGCCTGTTAGCACAAAATTGCCCTAAACGGACGCGCGGCACACGTGTGCGCGAACGTTCGACGCTTTCTTCTGTGCTTGCAGTAAACTGTGCGCGCACTTCAGGTGTTTCTGCAGGTTGTGTTCTTTCGTTCGAACGAGTTGATGCGCACGGTGGAGAGACGGTTGCTGGTCTGGAAAGAAAAGAGAGGATCGCGACGACAGTGGTAGGCGAGAGCGATTCACCGTGCTCGCGTCCGAAGAAGAAAGAAAGCCGGAACACGCGACGCGAACGGATGGAGAATAGAAGAAGTGTTCGAGCGTTTGTGTGAAAAGACAAATTTATTTGAATTTCCTTGGTCGACCTGATCGGTAGCAGCATATCGTGACAAAGGTTGGCGATAACCGAGTGTACGGAGTGTACTAGAGCTTCTCTTCCTCGCGTCTTAGATCGATGCACCAGACCGCTTCCCCGCGGTGCCTCCGTCGCACGTGTTTGTACAGATTCGATATCAGCCTGGTGCAATGGTTACAATAAGGACATTGATATCTCGGTGGCTGACCGCACTGGTAGATCATATGCTCTCGGAGGCCTTTCTTTTTGGTAAACACGCCCGGGCAATTCGGGCAGGAAAACATTCGACTGATGTACTGCGCGCTACCCATCATGAGACATCTGGAAACTGAAAGCATAAATCGTTGGTTACGCCCGTGGATAATCCTCTTGACAACCTACGCGGCCGAGACTTTCGGAAGTAAGATTACTAGAGCGAAGTGGTCGGATTGTTGTTAGTCGATGTTAAGGAGCACACGGGGGTGAGGGGTGGGGTGGAGCGAGACATGCAACTTCCCTTTCAGACACTGTCTTTATTCGCACACACAACAATCGAGAAAGCTCGAAAGTACATTCGACGACAAACGACGAGTCTCGTGCTGTACGCAGGCCGGTCAGAGATTTCCTTCCACGAGCGAATCGCACTCGAAGACGACGTCTCTCGAGCCAATCTGATACCTGAAAACGAAAAGCACGTGTCAGAAGAATTACACCGACCGACCCGTACGACCAACGGAATATCTGGAAGATGATCGCTGCACAGTGGGGTATTTCGCCCGAAAAGCCGGAAAAAATTATTTAAGCGTTATATATAGGCTGAATGCCATAATGTAGCAGGTCGTTGAATTCGTCTTTAACCTTGATCCTGACTTTTTATAAAAACAAAACATTTTTTCCGAAATTTTATATATTGAAATTTGTAGACATCCGAATAGATTTTATGCAATCCTGACAAAAAGGGCGTTGACAATTTTTTGTCATTTCAACAAATGGTTGTGTTCCAAAAAAAAAAAACATTTAGTACATAAGTTGTGTCGCACTTTTGTCTACAACGTACTAAACTTTCGTTGAAAAATATCCAACAGAATTGGGGTGGCAACCGTGTTTACGAGGCGGTCTTTCAAAACGGTCATATCTGAAAAACTACTGGTATATCAAGAATTAAGTATATTTTAGTATAAAAATCCCGTGGTACGTGCTGGAGCATTCTGGAGATTTTCATGTTGAAATAAAACCTTGTTCTGAACAGCGCATATCCGATCAATGTATTTATTCCTTTACAGTTGTAAGACAGAGAAAATAAACAAATATTATTCTCCCTTTACCTCTTCACAATAATATTTATTGATTTGTTTTTAGTGATTTATTCACGATCAATTCTAAATATACAGACTACGTAAAATATACGTAGTCGAAGAAATAGTTGAAAAACGTCCAGTTTCGTTGGCCTCAAAAAGGCGTGAAAGAAAATTCGAAACATCTCCATCGTTCTTGGTAAAATCGACACGTACAAGACGGTGTAATCAAAGTAACGATTACTTTGAAATTTAAAAAAGAAATCTTGGATAAAATAAGTGAAAACGGAGTTTTCGGAGTGAAAACGGAGTCAAGTGAAACGGAAGAGTCAAACTCTATAAAGTACAAACAATCACGTGTAGCGCTACGCAGTAGCGAACAAAAATACCAAAATGAACGTGACAGAAGTTTCTCTTGCAACGGATTGCAACTGCGACGACGAGTAACGCATCGTAATCTGTTTTTTATTGGAATTGTCTTAAAAATGGGCAGACTCGTCCATAGGTTTAGATCATGTTCGATAGGTATCCTGGCAGTTGAAAAGAGATGTCCTCTACGTAGACCACGCTGCCTTGGTGTTTACGACGGATGTGCTTCTGTATGTTCGAGGTCTTCTTGGAGCGTAGGTCGCAGTAGGGACACTTGAACCGCGGCGGTTGTCCGCATTCGTATCTGATGTGCGTGTGCAGGCTTCGTTTCTGCCTGAAAACACTGTTGCAATTGCCGCAAGGATACTTGATGTCGACACTGTCGATCACCTGGGGCGCGAAAGTCCTGTAAAATCTTCGGCGATATCCCGCGGTCAGCAACAGTCTGGACCCGGTAAACCGTTTCAAGCCTGCAAAACATTAAATCGATAATCAGCGAAACATGCTCGGGCAAGAACGACGAGATGATTACTTAAACGCAAAAGGATCCGGAGGCGCGTCGTGTGACATTCTGGTTGCGTTCTAGGGGCAGAAATTGTCGCCCGCTAGAGAGACCTGAGAACTCGAACCCACCGTGAGTAAAACGAAGGTCGTGCCAAGTAAATAAGCGAACGCAAACTGTACGTGGGAGAGAAAGAGATGGATTGGGCGTGACGTTTCGGAGGCGGCGAGAGCTGCGTCAAAATTCTCTTTATTATTTCCGGTCATGTCTAACAAGTTAAATTGACCTCCGTTTCCATTACAAAAATCCTTCTGCCTAGCTTTAGACGAAGAAACGTGATCCGACGCACAGTGGGCAATTTGGAGAAAATTGGATTCAAAATGAAGGAACTTTCGATAGGAATCAGGTAGAGCGATGAAACTTTTTTTTAATTAAAGCTCAAACTTTGTAGAATCTGGGAAAAATGTTACTTTTATTATTATACTTCTTCATTATTACTGAGGTCGTAGACAAATTTTGAGACCAGATTTGAAATCAGCTTGAAAAAATCTATGGGAAATGATGTGTAGCATGTTAAAAAAAAATTTTCCGCGTGTGTATGTTAGAAAAATTAGTAAGAACTGCCCTTCTCCAAGGTTCTGGGGTAAGTGCCGTATGGTTCATCACAGTCCTCTTACCAAAAGGCATAGCCTTCCCCACTCCGTGGCCAGATCCTTCAGGACAAAGAGTCCCTTGTCTTTGGCAACACGACGTCGGGTCGCTTGCCTTTTCTAAACATCCTCATCTTCAATAAACAGTCAATGCTTAGACAATCGATAGCTGTGAGACCCAAATCGGTCATCAGCCATCGCGTTGCCTGCTGCCACGGCTGTTTAGTTTCACGGGCCACAAACATTATAAAGCCCTGCCATAAATCTGTCAAGGAATAAACATCCCTTCGGCCATTCTACCCAAGACCTCTCATTAAAAATGCTTTGACGCTAACATGTATAAATTTTCTCAATGTTAAAAAACGTTCGTACCACAATCTCCCTATTTTTCCCATATTCTACCTCATTCCTATCGAAAGTTCCTTGATTTTGAATCCAATTTCGTTCAAATTGCCCACTGTGCGACGGTGCGAAGTAAATCAGAGTCGTACAAAGCTCTAATGGTACTTCGAAGATCCTAAATCGCTGCTGTTTAGCTATCGCCCGTACGGGCAGCGTCTTTTTCTTCTGGGTGCGCAACAAGCCACGCCTTCTCGGGCAACGATACATACGCGTGTCCCGACGAACTGATTCTCGTTGTTCGTCGAAGACGGTGACAGCGATCGACGGCAGATTATATCGAGATTGAGCGAAACAGAACGGTCATCGATCGACTGGCAATCGGACAAATCTTTCCCCCGCTCCGCTTTAAACTGAAATGACGTCGCTAGTCGGTAACTTCCCTGATCTACGCAGAGTCGCCAGATTAAGACTTGCACTCCCACTCTGTCGTGCGTGCGTCACACCGACTCGTGACCAATCCGGTACTGGCAGAGACAGGGTAATCGTATTCCCCTGAATTCGAGCCGATTCTCCTGATCTGGCGACACTGAATGCAAGGCTCGCTGAACGGCACTCCCGTAAGTAAACTTAAGAAGTGTATCGCTGGCGCGGACGATCATCTTTCGTTCTTCGACGGTGGTTTTCCTCTCTGTTCCTCCCGTTCGATGCGAGCTCGTCCGGTTAATATCGGACGCGATTCTAATGGCGACTTCTCGACAGCTGTTTGTACAGGTCGATGATCTGCAACTTCTGGTCCTTGTGCATTCTACGGACGTGGACGTACATGTTCGAGGAAAATTTCGCCTTCTTGGTGCAGTAGGGGCACTGGTAACGCGGCTCCTTGCCGCACTGGAAGTGACAGTGGGTCTTCATGTCGGACAGCCTGGTGTAACCGCTGTTGCATCTCGGGCAATAAAACTTTTTCCTGGGCGTGAGAGTTTGGACGGGATTGTGAACGAGAATGCTGTCCGGCCAGAGACTCCTTAGCTCGGAGGGTATCGGTTCCCGACGGCACGCACCGTGTTCCATGTACATGTACGTCTCGTCCTTGGTCGCGTCATTTTCGCCCCTCGCCTGGAACACTTCCGGCTGCATGGAACCGCCGGCTACAACGTCCCGGCGATAGTGTATCCGGCCGTACATCGAATCTAGAAAAAGAATCGAATTTTTGTTGGCAGTTAGTCACCACTGACCATCACCGGCGGACAATTCTCATCCATGCTTCGATCATCTAATGGCGAAGAGAGCTACTTCGGGTTCGTGAGTGGGTGATCCGGTGCTGACGGGTTGGATTGGGCATTCTGAGGACTTTCGTGTCTCAAGTTGAACCCGTCGGGCCCGTTAAAGCTCAATTTCTACCATCCGCGCAGACACCAAGTGCCGGGTCTGAGCGGATAGTATTAATCTGCCTTAACCAGTTAACTGTCGAATGTAATTTGAAAAACACAGCGCGGAATTAAAATCAGGCAACGACGAGTATACACGCCAAACGCAGGCCAAATGCGGCTATTACAAAAACCAAAGCCAAACAAAAATTACAAAAAAATTAATCATTCGTTAACGTTCACTGCACCGCAAGAGAGTTTCGGATTGACGAGTATACTCGTCAATCACAGTTAACTGGTTAAGGGGGGCTTCTCGCGTGACCAACCGCAGGGAAAACAAGCGGTTCTGAACTTTTTTTTTCTAAATAACTGTTGGACATAACACGGGACGCAAACCGATGTACACGATAACTAAACTAGTCGATAAAGTAATCATCGTGGACCTAAACAAAAATTTTACCGTTTATTTGTAATATTTTGTTAAACCGTGTAAATTTTCTTCTGGGCTTTTCCAACTTTTCATGTTCTTCTTTCGAAATAGGTTCATTTCCAGCATAAAGCATCGAATGTTTAAAAAATACATAAATAAATACAATAAATTAGAACTGAAAAGGCCTCTCCCAGATATATCCGATAGTCGGTCAAAAATAAATTCCTAAAAATCGCTTGTCTTCGCTACGGTTGCAAGAGAAGACCCCCTTTCAAGATCGGTGGAAGAGGATCGATGGGTCCAGAAATTAATATTCTTTAAGTAGCAAGCAATAGTTGTATTTGTTGCAACTCCGCATAGATATTCGAAGGTTTCCATGACCATCGGTGCCTTGGATCCCTTCGCGTAAGCTAAAATAACTGATAAAGCAAGGCTCTCCGGCAAACTACTCGTCAAGTTCGAGTCCGGTCCATGTTCAGCAATCGCAAAACAATAAGCGCCAAATTCTGTTAAAGTACGTTTTCTTTTTCACCATTCGCGCTGTCACTTTTACACCTTCACCTTTCCTAACCCGAGAACAGAAATAGTAACGCAGCGATCGCGACGTTCATCCGACTCATGCACGCTGTAGTACGAACTATTGCGATTCGATTTTATTGGTCGTCATTCACACGGCACACACGGTTCCAACAAACTGAGAAAATATTCAGTTATTACCAAGCATTTGCGTACATGTTCGGATCACAAAAATCTTTCGGCTTAATCAACTTCGAAAACATTTGCGGAACTCGGCACGCTTTATAATACTTGGGTTTTTACGATTACAGAATATATGCTTATCTTTATATCGTTACACCGGGCAAGAGACGATCCTTTCGATACTAGTTCCGAATACCCTAATTCGAGAGGAAACACAAAGAGGACGATAGCAGACGTCTAATCGACGAATTACAATGCTTCGCCATCGTAAAGTACGAATTTTTCATAGCGTGTTCTTCGAACAAACCCCGGTGTCCTCGATGATGTTCAGCTACTTCGAAAAGGATTTTGTACGAAACTGAAACTCGATTCGATGCCGTCGAAGGAACAACAAACTGTGATATCGCAGAATACTTTATTGTATATCTTTACCGTCGGAACAAATATACAATCGATACTTCAGTTTCGTTTGAATAGTATCTGGTATTACACAAAACAATGAATTTCACACTGGAAAAGTACAAAAAGCAAACACTTGATTCAAAAAATATAAAATTATCACTATAATGGTTGGAACGTGAATATAAACGTAAATACTTAAGAGAAATAGTTACTAAAATATATCGTGTTCAACGATAGGCGAAAGAGAAATTAGTCTTAACAAAAATTGGATTTTCGGCCCAGACGACGGTCGCGTTAAAGTAAAAACTTTCGAACTGAAACGGAAATTACAACTTCTGATTAATCGTAAAGTTGATCAAACTTAAACTTAAAGGACCACAAATTTTGGACTTTTCTTTATGTAATCCCGTCGATATTGACGAGGAAATGCTCAAAGTCCAAGTTTTAACATTAGGAATTCGTTCAATTCGTACAAGTTCGCTCAACTTCAAAACTTGATAAAAGTTAGAAACTCTAAGTTAAAGATCGGCCGTAAAATGATAAAAAAGCTTTCGTACGAATATATTGAATAAATATCAAAATCTTACTGCATGTGGCTCCGTTATTTTTACAATGGGACACGTTGTTAGTCCCTGTAAATGCTCAGAAGTTCAAGCGATAATTGCTGGGGGGAGGAGAAAAATCGTCATTCTGTTTACACCTTCACTTCAAGAATAATCCCATTCAAACTTTCTTCCACCTGTCGCTGAACACTCTACATAATACTTTCGATGGCGCTTGTGAGTGCATCAGGTTGGATGATCACATGCTTTCGAAAATTTAAGAAAACAGTTTCAAACGCGAGAAGAGCATATTGTCAAAAAGAGTAACTTAATCAGTACGCTCGGAAGAGTCCGAGGAAATTAAATGGGTCTCCAAGGGCGTTGTGGTCGCTATGCCGACATGTAACTTTTCGTATCGCTGTTTTGCCGCGCAGCGCTTCATGTGTCGCTTCTCGAGGGCGTGTCCGACCAGGACTTTGTTGCAAATCTTGCAGGTGACCGACTTCTGGCAGTCGTGTCTCACGTGGTAGGTCAGCAATTTTTTCTCCCGGAACCGGCGACCGCATTCGCATTTGAAAAGATAATCGTTACCTAGATTGTACTCGGACTTTGGATTCTTCGCGCAGTTGTTCTTCATGTGTCGGGCCAGTGTGTTCGGCTGGTGGCAGTCCTTGTTGCAGTGCTTGCAGGTGTATATAGACTTGTACGGTTTCGTGTTCTTCGAGTCCAACCAGTCGCAGCTAGTCGAGGAGCTGCTGGACGATCCGCGCGGTTCGATCCGCCGGGGCGGTTCGGTCGCGACGCTATCGTCGCTGGCGAACCTGCGTCGGTCGCCGTTCCTTCTTCTCGAACCGCGTCCACCCGGCGAAGGGCTCAGCGGCAAAGTCTCATCCAGGTGCGCCGAGGACGTTCCAGGCAACGGACTCGAAGTGACCCAACGACTCGACGCGATCACGGGACTCGTGTTTCTGGCGCGCATCGCTTCGGTCCGGCTGCTCGAACGGGTCACCCGTTTCCTCGCAACTACTGAAACAAGAAAAGATACAGTCTTTCTTTCATCGGATCCGAGTGACAGCGACGAAAGACAAACAAACACAAATCGGAGGCCACCGTGAACCCGAGATGACAGCCGTTTTTCGAGTCGCGCGGGAACAGTCTTTATGATCGAGAAGGGAAAGAAACTGGAAACCTCGTGTCGGTTACTTTTTTCTTTTATTATCGACGCTTAGGTTGTTAGTACACGTTGATGGAACGAATGCTTCGTGGTGGCGCGCGTTTCGTGATTCCATGGACGGTGTTGTGTAATCTTGGCGAGCATGTTTCGATGGGTGTCCCCGCGCGGATTACGTGAAGATGGAATCTGAAATACCAAATAGCAGATCAGAGAACGAACTAAAGGATGCTGCGTCAGTGAATCTTAACCACTTCGCGACCACGGACGAGTTATCTCGCGACCTCAATGTCGCTTGCTTTGTGTTATCTCGCGACCAACCTGTAAACGAAACTTGTTCGCGAGATAACTCGTCTGTGGCATAGTGCAAGCGACATTGCGTCGCGAGACAACTCGTCCGTGGTCGCGAGGTGGTTAACCCACGATACCGAGTGAGACTCGCGGTAAGAAATTCCGTTCGAAAATAAGAAACACGAGCCTGACTCGTGGTGCTTCGATCGCACCGAACGCAAACAACACGAGTCGGGCTCGTGGCTCGCGATACACGTACGTATAATAAGGCGTATGCGATAACTAAATGGCTCGCGTGACTTTGTTCGTAGGACAAGGGGTTAAATCGGTTAATAGGTGTCCCCTTCGCTGGTATTTGTTAGACCGAAAAGAAGAAGAATTCATGAATGTAAAATGTGTTGCGATTCCGAATCGAAAAAGGGTTCTCGCGCGGTGACGTTTTCGACTCGGAAGAGTAGGAGAGGAAGGGATACATCTTGGTCCTGATTCCAGATAAATGTATATACATATACATGTATTTTTATTGAATTCCCAACATTTGTTTCTGCGAAAGAAACGATCGCGCTGACAAGCTGGTCGACGTTAATCTCTTAACGAAAAAATCGTAACTCGAACGTAGTGTTTTCATGAAATCAATGTACCCAGTCCGTAGAACGGTCCTTCCTCTTCCGAGTGTTAGACCGGACAGATAATGGCCGCGGTTTGCGGTGGCCAGGTGGTTCTTACGTGCGCAATAGGATCGTTTTAGCGGGTCGGAAAGCTACAAGGGGGTCGTTGCCGGTGTTTCCGTAGGCTGCTGCTGTGGAGGAACGTTTTCCCGCAAACAGGACACTTCTGCGTCCTGCCGCAGTCGTGCCTCACGTGGAAGATCAGGTGGGACTGTTTCGAATAACAGGCACCGCACTGACCGCAGGAGTACGGTCTGCTCTTTTGCAACTGGTGGCAGGTTGAGCGAGGGTTCCAATAGCAGAAGGTCTTCTGGTGACTCCTCAAGTGGCCGGACAGGGTGAAACCCTTGCCACAGTATTTGCAATTGTACTTTCTTTTCGTGTCGTCCGCTAATTGCTCTGCAACATTATTAACCAGCAATTGATCAGTCGCGTTCGCCCGAGAAAAACCGGAAGAACACGCGCTCTATCTTATCGTTGCGGATCTATTATCGCGTGTCGTTCGCGAACAGGTTTTCCGCTACAGATTAACCCTTTCCGAGATCGTGTTTTCACCTTTCTGCACATTTTCAGCGAATCGAACTCAACTTTTTTACAAATCAAATTCGTCCTGTAGACGACTCGAAAGTGAAGCAATATCGTTTTACTTTTGTTTTCTGATTTTATTATTACCCTATTCTGCAACGATGAAAACAATTTTCGTGCTATGATTTATTTTACGTTTGCGGTGACTGCAACGGGTTTGCCATTTATAGTTTTTCAGAGAAAGACAGAAGTTTTTATTCATTTTATGAGCGTGTATGTATATTTTGTACGGATACGCGCGTGCATGATCGGCACAATGTATGTAGTTGCCGATCGTAGGATCGTCGACCCCGTCGCGTCGTAAGGCGGCAGCCGCCAAAGGCGTCCTTTGGTGATCTGCCGACTCCGATAGCCGAAAGACATTGTACGAGCGAGCATCCTATACGTCAGTTCCGAAATGAAGCATTTTTATATGTGATCCGCTTGTCAAGGTTTCTCACCTCTACGATTTTCCGACGCGTATACAATCACAACAACAAAATGGAATGTTATTTCTGTTTGAAGGAAATTCATAACGTGTTTAGTGGATCATCGCGAATATTACAGTGCAAGGCGTTAATCATTCTGTTGCAACTGTCACTCTCACAGATTGCCATAATTGTTACAGGAATGTGTACTTAAAATTACCCCATGAGAACCATTATAGCAGATGAATGTGTGTATGTGCGTATGTGTGTGTGCATATGCGTAAATATTTATGTTAATTTCATATCGTTTTATCATATTCCATATTTAATTATTATTTCTAGACCACGGACTTAGTGGATGAACAGCTGTAATTCGAAACGATTAAAAGAAATGAAAAGTATATACGCATAAATTCCGACCAATTGAAATGGTTAAAGAAAGAAAAATATTCCCAAGTATGTGACTCCTCTTCCGTAGCGATCGATGCGGACAATGTTTGTTTTGCGTAAAAATCCACAATCGCTACGCACATGCGATAAAATGTTTCTTTCGGGACAATAACGTTGGATATTTATTTGTTGACGTTGCTCGGGAAAACGAACACTTGGTAAAAGAGCTCGAGTTGCGAAAGGATGAATTTGATTTGCAAAACAGTTGATTCGGAGCGCAGAAAGATGAATAACGATCCGCAAAAGGACTTCGAGCGCGAACCCCGTAAACGAGAGAAGGGATTGGAGAAAGCGTCCTCCGATTTACACGGTGTTCGAACGACGAACCATCCACATTTTCATCAATATTATAATTCGTGCATGAAACAACGACAGGGATTGCCAGGGGCTGGTGAAGAACGGGAAAGGATGGCGTCCAATAGTACCTTTATTTCTATACATATTCAGATTCGCCTTCTGCGCATGCTCTATAATACATTTACTGTGACGCGCTTCGCATTATATCGGCGACGAAGGAACCAGGGATTCGAACCCTAACCCGTAGCGGGTTAATCCGGTTAGGCGTGGGAGTCCGTCAAGAAAATATTGCACAAAAAAATATAAAATAGATTAATTTTAATGGTATTTCAACGTTACCACCCCTTTATTTATCATAATGGGTGGTTCGCCTATAGCCGTGTCATCCCATTTTATAAAATAAGATTAGAGAAACTTTAAATTAAATAAACTTTTAAATAAGAAAAACATTAAGCCTTATTAGCACTCGAATGGTGACTGTAAGGTACCACTAAAAATTGCTGCATCATTATTCAAAATATTTTTTAAATTATTAAATTCATTTGTATTCAATAAATTACTAGACATTTCAGTATTGTAGGAGTAAATAGCACCATTTTCGTATGTATAACATGAAAAATTTTTTTCTTCACCATTATATTTTCCCCCTGCAATAGTGTCACTTTGTCTTCTGAAGTTTTCTGATAGGACTGTAAATACGAAAGATATTTAGGTGTTCCCACTCATGTGGGACACCCTGTATACAGAAGGAAAATATTCTAGGTCGAAAGAAATGTTTCGTTTTGGGGTTAAAATAGGTTCGAGTGCAAAGGGTTAATAATTACATAATACATATTATTATGCTAGAAAAGCGGTAAGACAGAATGTTTATCGAGGTTTCTTGCGAAAAATAATTCCTAAAGTATAGGAAATAAAGCTTGAGTAACGTTAAAGTATCTTTAAAATTAATCTTTCCGGCTTTCTCCTCGTTAGTAAACCGCTCTCAGAGCGGGTTAACCCGTTCTCCCTAGAACCTCGAATCAGGCCTCGGTTAACCCGCCACGGGTTAGGGTTAGGGTCCGAATCCTCGGAAGAAACTTTCGAGTATGCCGCGGAACAATTTTTGAACGGATTATATAGATAGGTTCGCGCGATAACAGCATGCTCGTCGATCGACCACGTGTCGTAACTGGCAGTCGTTTAGTTGGCCTAGTCGTTTTTAATCAGATAGCAGCGCACCCTGTGCTTGCGAAGGCTGCTGCTGTGCAAGAACGTTTTGTCGCACCAGTTACACTTCTGCGTTTTCCCGCAGTCGAACCGTATGTGCGACCTCAGGGACGACTGTTTACTGTAACTGGCTCCGCACAGGATACAGATGTACGGCCTGGACTCCTTCGTCTTGGAAAACATCGAATTCGGATTAAAGTAGCAATTGTTATTACGGTGCTTGTTCAGAAACCTGGAGTGCGTGAACGGCTTGTGGCAGAACTCGCATATGTATTTCCGTTTCGGTTGTTCCGCGTCCAGAAAATCGTTCACCACTCCTGAAACACCGGTCAAAAACAGCAAATTAAATACGGTACAACGGAGGCGCCCCGTTTCTCTTAGCATTCGGACGACGCCCCGGCGCTTTTTGTTTTTCTTTTCCGTTCTTTTTTTGCGAGAATCTAGAATAGTCCGTGTTCGTTTAAACATTTTTTCCGTCGAGCTGTGCCGATGCGGTGAAGAAGGGGATGCTGAATCTGATCTTGTAAAAAAATGTTTATTCAAATGTGTACAAAAGCTACAAGATTATAGGACGGTTGTGCAGATTATGTGTCGTACGCGAATATTATTGATTAGATTGGTAAGAAGTAGCGGTAAAGGCTGAATGCAACGGAATACGTGATTTTAGGTCTGTGCGGTTGGTATTGCTTAAATACTTAGACGTATTTAGATTGCTAATAAAAATGATCACACAAGTCTCAAAACTTCTCATCACAAAACAGTAAAGTTGATTCAGAAAAAAGCTCTACTGGATAACAGTTCTCGTAATTATTATATATATAATATAATATGTGTATATATTATATATATATTTATATTACAGCGTATGTACAGGGTGGGACATTAAAACAGTGCACCCGAATAACTCAAGTGCTTTTCAAGACGGAAGAAAATGCATGATATTACTAATCTTTTTATAGGTGAAGGCCTCAAACGGAACACGATGGTGTCCTATTTACATTCGGATTGCGTCAAGACGAATACAATGACAAGGTCACCTGCAATACAAAACAAACTGTCTCCAAGCACTCTTCGAATAATTCGATGATTTCCGTTTAAAAAAGAAAAGAAAACCGCGTCGACCTTCGTGTCGCCTTGACTCCTCCATCGATAAAAAATTTAGGCCGATGCCAGGTGAAGTCTGCTGCATTATCTTCCACTATCAAAAGCAAAGCGAGTTATTCAGACGAGCTCTGTTTCAAATGGCCCAGCCTGTATATACATATACGTATATATAACATGGTCTTATAACCTCATAAACTTCAACATTTCAAGTGTCGAGCATATACTTTTAACACGGGCAAATTTTGTATCTATACAAAATAACATAAGTCTCGTACGTATAACATTCTTTACCCACGTTTGTTCGATCGATCTGAAATCATACCGAATATTGCAGTCCGATCTCGGTTCGCCTTCAAATTACATACCCTGTGGTACGGTACATGTTCGTTTCGACGACGGGCGATGGTGCGACAGAATGTCCATCAGCGATTAAAAAAGGAAATCTGAACGAACTCTCTATATATACCGAGAAGCAACATCCTTGGTCCGCGAAACAAAGAAGCAACGATCAGAAATAACCGGGGGAGGGGAGGGGAGACAGAGAAAATTAAAAGTCAATAGGGTCCAAAACGATTTCGTTCTTCATGGAAGCATCGATCTTCAGCGAGGACGCGAGATCGTTCCCCTTGACTGTCAGCTTGTCGACTATTCGACGGAACGGACAGTAACGGGTCTTGTGGTTGTAGAGGCTGGTTCGGTGCAGGAAAGTTTTGCCGCAGTGCGCGCATCTCTGCAGCTTTCCGCACTCGTGGCGCACGTGCCACATCAGGTCGTTCTGCCGCGAGTAATTCGCGCCGCAAACGGTGCACGCGAACCGACTGACTTTTCCGGTTTTGTACAGCTGCGACTCGGGGTTCAAATAGCACCGGTAGTTCCAGTGGGCCTGCAAAAAGCTGGCACTGGTGAAACTCTTCCCGCAACACTTGCAGCTGTAGCTACGCGTTTCATCGTCCTGGGATTCGAGTGCGGCCGAGTCTCGTTGCCCGATCTCTGCAACATGATCAAACCGTCTCTATCAGAGCCGCGTCGTGGTCACCCCTTTGCTTGCGTTACTCGATCTGACAGATTCCAGGCTCTCGCGGCCCGCGATTCGAGTCATTTTTCCTGTATCGCCGACCTGCACCCCTTTCTCCAAATTATTCGCACGTCTCTCTTAACACTAGGTTTACGGGACCCGTCGAAATGACGGGTTCTAATATTTTTCATTCGCGATCATTCAGATTGTGAAGATCCACCTACGTGGAATTACTCAACAAACTTATTTCCTTAGGTATGTAGAGTGCGGCCGAATAACGTGTACAAGCGGGCAGAGGGTGGTTCTACATGTAAATACAAACCGGATCAAAGGAATAATATTTTTTTCTTATTTTCTCATTAGGTATCGCCTCGTGCCCGCTTGTACATGTTATTCGGCCGCACCCTGTGTATTATTAGAAAAGTGCCTGAAAACTTGGATAAACAAATTCTTCTTATTTTTATAAAGTAATGTAAAATACTCACTTTTAATGCTCCGTAAACCTAGCGTTAACAAGTTTCTCACTTCTGATCAAGTTTTCTGACCATTATCAAACTGATTTTACTTATATTACAGTTTCGTCCCTCGGTTGGATGGAGTTAATATAGCGCGCTACTTGATGAAACTATTCCTCTGCGCGTGAAATATGTCAAAAATACAATGTAAATAAAATCATTTTGACAAGGAATAAACTGCGTCGGAAATGATCTTTCAACGGAACTTTCTGTCCTTGCAACGAGCAGAACGCGATTAAAGAAACCAATCGATGACCTTTTCACCTTGAGATTCGAAGTCAAGGAGAATTTCGAGGCACCGTTTTTACATCGGTTTCCGCCAAACCAACGGTATAGAAACAAGTTGTAGTCGCACGACGATTTCTTTACGCCCTGTACCTGGACACAATGTTAGCCAAATGTTCGAATACTTTTTTTTAAAAACACTGGTCGACTTTCTGAGGATTTCTCGCCGTTGAATCGCATCGATAAATGAAACACTGGTGCACGAAATATGATTGAAATATTTTTATTGAACGTTGTGGTGACAGATTCGTGGTGTAGTCAACGAAGACTTACAAGAACAGAAAAATAAAACAACATATTCTGTCACGTTGCAACGAGAACATACATAAAACATAAATTGTTTAGCACAATTGCAAGCCATTGAAACGAAAATAAATAAGAACGTGTGCAGGATCATGAGAAGGTACTAACTTTACGTTACACTTTCGTAGCGTTGCAACGAAACTATATATATATATAAAAAAAAAATATATATGTATATGAACACAAATTGTTTGTTATGATCGTAAGACATTGAAACAGAACGAAATGAGATCATGTACTTAATTATACGAAAATACTAACTGTACGATGCACTTATACTGGATTAAAACAACCGATTTTTCAACAGATATCTATCCGTCGCTTTGGTACGAGACTATATATATACATACATCATATATGTATATACATATCAACACAAATTGTTTATCACGATCGTAAGTCATTGGAACATAAAATAAAATGAGATCAAGTACTTAATCATGCGAGAATACAAACTTTACGTTACAGTTATACCGAAATAAAACTCTCTCTAAAACATAAAAAAATATATAAAAATACATAAAAATGTATATAAAAATGAAAATTAAAACATAAATTGTTTATCACGATCGTAAGACATTGAGACAAACCGAAATGAGAACGACTACTTGGATCACACAAGGAAGTACTAACTTTACATTGCACTTGAACTTAAATGTATGTTTGATCGGCGTATATGTTTTCGTTGATCCTTGGATATGATCGTTGGAAAGTATGTTTGAGAATGCAGGCTTTTTTATGGCGGTAATAGCTCGCCAGAAAAGGAAACCGTTTGCCGCATATTGGGCAAAGATGTATCCGGCCGCAGTCGTTCGACTGATGCGACTTTAAGGTGGCGATACGCCGATACAATTTCCCACACTTAATGCATTTGAAACGCGGTATATCGTCCGCGTTTATTTGGCTGACTGTTAAAACATCAATTCGGTCTCGTAGAAACCCTGAAACAAAAATAAAGCATACGTTCTTTTACATGTGCCACGAAACCTGCTTCGCCCGATATGAGAACAGCGTGGAATCAGATCAGACTTTACAGACTTTCTCTTCCACGTTGATCCATTCTATTCTACCACACTCCCATTTAAGCACACATAGTTCTAACACATATATATATTCTAGTTCTCATTGATAACACATAAATTAGCACAAAGATACTTGCGTTCAACCACGATCTACTGGTAATAATTTCAATTCATACTGGTTCCGACGCGGAACTCTAAGCCGAAAGTCCCAACAAAATTAATCAATTTAACTTGTAACCACCTGGCTTGAGCCTAGCTCGCCGATTGATGAACCGAAACAACATTTCTAACCGGTAGATTCAGTCATCGGACACGCTGTAGCTCTTCTCGGCATTCCTCAAGTGTAAACAATTAAAATGAGTCACTATCGACTACTGTCTCCTTCTAATCACTGGTCGTTGATTCAACCGATGATGACGAGCACATCTGAAAGTGTCTTTCACAACAACGTCAACGTTGCTCCGCCGAAAACGTACTCCCTGTGAAAATGTTCATAAAACGGAATCTCTGTTTCGTACAGAAAAAATGGAACATGGAGAAGGTGTTCTATTAAATTACTATAAATTTATTAGTCCATATATGTAACGATCGCTTAAAAAATATACGGTATCGACGATACAGGAAAATTCTGATACATAATTAACGTAAATCGAGTACGAAGTATGTCATACGCGAAAACACAACGCTCCCAACCGTAGAATAAGTAAAAAATTGTATAAAATCACTCGGTTGTTCGAATCGAAAGAAAATATTCTTCCCACGTCATTTAGTGAAGTAATTGTACCAAAAACTGATCGTCCTTTTAAAAGAGTACGAATATTACTGATATTCGCTGTACAGTGTTCTCTCCGTAACTGTCGCGAAGGTCTCTGCAGTAACTGTCACAACTTTATCCCCACCACTGTTATGCGATTTTGAAGAGTGTGCCAATATTAGTTGGAGTCACTGTATATCACTATCGGGCAAAACTTTCCGGTAGACCTAATAAATAATTACTCGTGGCAAAAAGCGATTTGAATCTCGCTACCGTTCTCTGTGTTCGGCAAAGAATGTGGCAGCTCCGCTATGATTGTCGCTCGGCGACATTTACGGAGAGACGAGCGTAGCAGACGAATCGATCAGCGTTCTTTCTGGTCGACGATCAGAAACAGATCCTCGCCCTTGTGTCTCCGTCTGATGTGCGTGTAAATGTTGGGCGCGTGTTTGCTCCTCAGATCGCAATAAGGGCATTGGAACTTCGGCTCGCGGCCGCACGCGGTTCGCAGATGCGTGTCCAGAGTTCGTTTGTTCTTATAGCCCTGCGAACACCTCGGGCAAACGTGGTTCCTAGATTCGATTTGATTCATCGTGTGCCTCTCCTCGATCCGGAACGCGGGATCCATGAAGCATCCGAGGGTCAGGTGCCGCTTCAAGTGGCTCTGCGTCGAGTAAGGACCGTTGCAGAAGTTGCACCGAAACTCCCCCGCCGTCCGGTGATTGTCTCGAGGCAACGCTGTAACACACAAGCAACAATTCATGTACGAGCCGATATTTTGCCCTTCGAACTGCTCGAAACTCTCTATAAGACAGGAGCAATGTTCTTTTGCAGGCCGAACCCGAGAAGCAATGGGTCCTAGGGACACCCTATGGAGCAACAAACTTGCTCCCTCGTTTCGGCCCTGCCGAACAAACAATCAACCCTCGTCCCGTTGTCCGTTGCAGAAAATTTCATTGCCGAATTTCATAGCTTTCATAGCTGAAACGTGTATATACATATTTTCGATTTCTTCTAGTGTGCTTCACCACAGAAAATCGTTTCTTGATTTTATAGAAGATCTGTCTATGAGAACAAATTAATTCCAGATTGGAGAAGGTGGCCGAAGGCTTACCTTCGAGATACCGAATCAATTTCGAACGGAGTTTCCTACTGAATTCAATCTTGCTTGTGATCTTACCTGAACGAGAAACTAGTCGTCGTCTGCTGTGTTTCTTTTTTTTTCTCTCTTTAGAAAAATTTGAGCGATGCCGTGTGATAGTGAGCTGTCCAATATTCGGCTGCGAGTGTCTACAAGCAAAAATAAAGGCGGAGGGGAGACGCAGAGACGAGAAATGTTTCCTTCAAGGTTCTCTTTATTTACATTTGATAAAAATTTGCGGTATCCGATGAGCAACAACTGTGACACGATATATTTCTCAACGGTAACGATATACCTTTAGTCCCCTCATTGTTGTAAATCGACATCTGAAATTGGCCTCTCTCTCTCTCTCTCTCTCCCCCTCACACACATAGAAATATATCTCTTTACGCACATCGTATCGCGACTAAAAAAATAACACTTTGCAACTGTAACAATCGATCTCGTACGTATGTATATCTTAATAAATCTATTCGAAGAATCGATCTCCTCCGGTCGAGTTAACAAACTTTCGCGTTCACGCGAGTAGGTTCGATGTAGAAAGGTGTCCCGCAGTCCGTAGTAGACACAAGAAATAAAAAAATTATTTGTTCTTTTTGGTCTTCGGTTTGTTCCTCGTCTAACGAAGAAACGATCAACCCGGTAAATGGATCACAGCTTGCGAGACGGTCAATACGTACATATATACAACGTCACACGCACACGCACACGATCAACTTGCGCGCACACGTACGGTCGTTCTATCGAATAACTTACAAATATATTACCGCGCTAAGCTACAAAAATAGGAATATTATTCATTTGGCATTCGTCATCAAATTATTTGGCAGTTCGTATGTACACGCGAGACATACACCAATTCCTTAATTCGTCGGCACGAGTACACCACTCTCTTTTCTCTCGCTGTCCTCGTGCAGTTCTAGGTAGAAATTTAGCGATTCAGACCCGAATCTCCTTAAATGCAATGCAAATATATCTTAGGAACAATCGTCGCCATATTGCGATTGCCAATAGAATTCGAATTTATCGGTCATCGTTGTTCAAACGACTCGTAACAAGAGAAAAACGCTTTGGCACCTCTTTTCATTTTTATATACATATACAGGGTGTGTCTCGCTTCACTCTGCCGCCCCTAATAATTCTGTTATTTACACGGATATCGAAAAACGTTGATGAGGGTCATCTTGCGATCATATTTTTCGACATCTCACGAACACCAATGTTTCTGTTTAAACGGAACGATATGATTGTTTATGCTTTCTGATTGTCGATATATCGCCGTAACCACGTTCAAGGTCGTCGGTTTTAACACTTACATTACCAGTGAGTGTATTTAGGGACATAAGTAGTCGAAATTGTTTGAACAGCGTCCCTGAACAATTTAGTTCCCACAGTAATTGTTCTTGAGTGACCTTGCATGGACTTCATAACAGATCATCGTATTCGTCTTGAGATGACCTTGTCCGTTAACTTTCTATTTTCTGTCTGTATAAATAACATGGCGGAGTTGAACGAGACGCCCCTGTATGTACGCAACGATCAATCGAACGATTTCTTACGTAAAAAGTATCACACGAATTATACAAACTCCACGGTTCCCGTTCGCTCAATACAGAAAAATTAATTTATAATATAAAATATAGTAAACAATTGACGCGTTTGTACGTACGATTTAAATCCTATCTTACAAATCCCTTTGGTATTCCTTTGGATAACAACAGGTAGGAAGAAAACAGTGACGGAGAGTATTACATACAACAGCTGAAAAGGAAACGATACTCTTCGCATCGAGAAACTATCTAATGATTTTCCAAAAAAAAAAAAATACGAAGTACAAGCAAACGTATACCTCGTAAGGCCGGGTCTTTAGTTTTCCAGTTATGCGTGATTACTTTTCAAGGACCCACATGGATACGATACAAATAAATTAAGGAATCTCCCTGCCTGACAAAAATGAAGTTCCCGTCTCGAACAGTTGGCGCGTTCTCAGCTCTAACACTATCGACGAATATTTGCCAACAGTTAAAATTAATATAAAAAATCCTTCGGAGAAAAAACTCTTCCAATAACAGTTAATAAACGTTCTAAAAAAAAAAGAAAAAGCAAAGGCAATCCTACGGTAAAATAGGTAACAAGACGTTTCCGATCTACTACAATCCATGTGACAATCAGAATGCGGATTTTGTGCATTTATAAGAAAAACGGGTGCATACAGTTTCAACCAGTGGACACGTTAACACGATTTAAAGCTCAATACGACAACTGATAAAAGATAGAAATATTCACAGTCTTTTCTCGATATATGTCGCGAATACCTGGCTGATAAAACTATCCCCACTACCGCTCGGCCTCGGACGCCGAGGAGTGTAAGGTCGCGTGAATCAAAGTATCTCCTGCTCGATGTATGTCGCTGGCAAGACCTGTGATGTTGACATACAGGGTGGAGCAATAACTATGTCCAGTTTGAATATTGCCGTTATTTGTAATAACATGGAAAAATGTTATATAGAAAACTTACAGGGTATAGGGGGGGACATATTGTGACACAAACATTTTCTGCGTGGGAGGAGGCATAGAGAAGATTTCAAGGTCAACTTAATTTTTTTAAATGGAATGCTATGTTTTTTTCATCACGATGCGATAGCCAGTGTTGAGACGAATTCAGCGAGTTATCATTGACAGTCATGCAAGGCCAAATATAGTAATAAAGTAAACCATTACGAGAGATGCTCGAATTGATGATTGTTTGCGTCAATGCAAAGTTGCAATCTTCGTATCCCTGCATCACGTGCATGTCTTATCGTTTCTGAACTTATTCTAGCACACACATGCTGCATTATTTCATAGACCCTCACTTTTACATAAACGAGTGGTTTTGTAACACGGACAGTCGGACAGACCGTTTTCTTTCGAAGAGCAAGTGGATACGATCCTGATTTATGGAGAAACGCGACAAAATTGGATAAGAGCCCAATCCTTGTATGCGTTAATGAAATTACCTGTACGGTAATTTTAGTTGAAAAAAAGTTGAAACTACCTGTACGGTAATAAAGTTTATGTTACTACCATATTTGGCCTTGTATGACCTTCAATGATAACTCGCTGAATTCGTCTCAACACGTGGTAAAAAACATAGCATTTCATTTAAAAGAAATAGAGTCGATATTGAAATCTCCTCTATGACTCCACCCACGCAGAAAATGTTTCTGTCGCAATATGTCCGCCTTTATACCGTGTATGTTTTTTTTTCATATTATTACAAATAACGGCAATATTCAAACTGGACATAGTTATTGTCCCATCCGGTATACGAAGAAATTTATTTCGCATAAATTTCCGCAGTATAGTGATATTGGGAATATATGGCCCCTTTCGTCCGAGAGCAGCCAGTCGTCCAGCAGAGAGAATGTTCTAAAGCATGATCCTCGACAGGTGGTCGGTCAGAGCTGAAAAGGCGAGAACGGAGTGTCCGAGAACGAGAAAGTTTCCACGGAAAGAGTCGTGCGTTGCGACGTGAAAACGAACGCGTGTATAGGTAAATTTCCAGGAAGAGCGGAAGCTAGCTATTTAGCGACCGAGCCGCCGTGAATATTCAGGATGTGCTGCTTTAGATGATCCGGTCGGCAGAAGCATTTTCCGCAGAGGGTGCAGGCGAACGTGTACCTGGACCCGAGTTCCCCGCACTCGTACCTGGAGTGTCGCGTCAGAGAGGAGCGTGACCTATATCCGCGTCCGCACATGACACACCGAAATCTCAGCTCGCTGGCAGAGACAGCCTCCGTCATGGGGCTCGCTGTAAGCATACAGGGAGGCTTTTTACATATGGGTTCTCCTCTTCACCCGAAATCGCCGCGTGAACAACCAACAATCTTTTTCCAACCCGGTCCGCGCGTGTCCTTCGTCCGCGTTTTCGTCAACATTTCTATCGCACAATCCACCCTCGCGCCCACCCCTATATTACCACCCCTTCCTCCCTCCTCCCTCTTTCTTGTACATCCCGGTCAACCATTCTCACTCTCACGACAATGCATAATAAACGACAGTGGAATTTCGAAGCGGGTACTCGATCTCTCGACAACGACGAAGAGGGGAAAGCTCGAGCCAAGCATGTGGACGATATACGGTCAAGGCTTAAGCTCGCTCGAGAAGAAGACTGCGACACGAATGAACGTATTCTCCTGTCACGACTGGTGTCACATCTTGTCATTGTAGAATTACTCGAATTACTAAGAACGCTTCCATGAGGAATTTTATTTACGTACGATTAGCGTTAATGTTCGGCGGTTCAAAGGGATTCTACGAGTTTCAAATTCGACTACTCGTGTACACGGGAAATGTTTTCTAAGAAATTGCCTTGAAGAAACGATTGAATGATGTTTTGAAAGTTGCGAGGAAAAGTTGGTGTGAAAAAAATAAACCGTCACAGACAACCAGTATTGATTTTTCTGTTGCAACGTGTTCTCGCGCGCGCAGTCTTCTTGCATTCCGAGCCATTGTTATTTACATGCTGCTCCAAAAATGAATTGCTTTTATTAGTTTCTCCATTTTTTACACCCGTGTGATACTTCATTAATTCAACCCAACGTAAAAAATGCCTCCTTGTATAGTTTCACCCAGCACATACGTCCATGAGACACATGAATGCGGACAGAGAAAATATGTTGTCGTGACACGAAAGTTACGCGAGTTTTGAGAAAACTCCACGTCGATCAACAAAAGAAATGAAAAAAAAAAGAACAACACTCGGGGGCACGTTTCTATTTCATTGAATTTCAACTCGAACGATAATTACTGCGCATTACAATTAATGATTCAAGCTTAAATTCGTGGCAAACCATGAGCCAGCATGCAGTACAAGGTCAGACGTATTTGCGTGTCGATGGTTGATACACCAACGGAATCAAATTTATTTCTGATCGATTAAAGTAAAAGCAACGGGACCACTTTCGCTCTCGCTCTCTATCTCTCTCATACACACACACACACTCTCTCTCTCTCTCCCTCTCTTTCTCGATTCATTAAGACATTGTTGCGTATACGAGCGTCATGGTTCATAAATGAGAATTAGTACACAGGAATTGAGAAGCTGGTACCGCGGAATACAATAGAGACCAAATTAAAATTCCAAAGGTACTCGCCCGTGGACTGAACAAGTATGAAATTAAAGGACAAACTATACAATTATATACAACGATGATCTGTTATTTCCTATATGTATATATACGTGTATGTAATAATTACAAAATAAAAGCGAGATTACCTGGATCTTCGAACATTTTCGAGAAGAACACATGAGTCGACAAAAAAAACAATGAACGAACTTTTGTTAGAATAGAGAAAATTTTGAAGAATTAATGAAATGAAACCGAGAGACTGTGCGTTGGCGTACAAAGGGTCGAACGTCGCCCCTCTGTTGCGGAACGAATGATAAGAAAAAGGAAGGGAACAACGAAACATAAAAGTTCGCGGAGAGTTTGTTCTTGATAATGATAAAAACAAACGTGCCTGGAAAAGTAATGATTTACGGCGTGTCCAGGTGTGGCTCCTAGGTGATCCACGCTGCGGTCCTGCGCTGCGATCCGACGTCGTAGCTACGGATGCCAACTCTGAGGGACCTCACAGCTTTTTCAACCCTTTGGAAGCGGACGTGGTCCAAGAAGACCGCTTCGATATTTCTGACTACAATTCGACGAAGATAATGCCGTGATAATCAGAGCTCGATCGAGTAATTTAACAGTCGACGATGATCGGTCATCTGTCGCGGCCCGATAACCAACAATGTGCGTGAAACAAATTACCACGTGGATACAGAAACAATGATTTTCTTCGGAGTAAAAACTCTATGCGCAAATTCTTTTTTCGTTTTTTATTCTTCGCTACAGACAAAAAAGCTTCGAAGCTCTTATACTGGAAACACAATAGTTTGTGACTGAACAATTAGAATGGCGCCGGCCATTTGTAATAAACACTGAATATATATGTATATATATATATATATATCTTAGCAGTTGTTCTCAGAGTCTGTTTGTACAGAAATTTTCAAAGAACTTTTTCGTTTTTTTTTTGTAAGACGAAATTATATCGATCGTTTAAAACAAATCCTTCTGAAAATGGGTGTAATGGCTTCCTGAAACGTGGAATGTTGGAGGGGGATCTCGCAGAATGACAAGAGACAAAGTTTCTGATAAAATTCAATTTATTGTTCTTCTCAAGGCTCCACTCCATTGGACGATCGCTGGAACTTACGACTCGGCCGACAGCTTGCATTCAACGACCAAACGACGTTCGAGCGGAGATAGTTCGGAAAGGAAAACCGGATGTCGAATCCCTTCGGCGTGGACGTTTCAAAACCCTTTTACGCGCAAGCGAGGAAGTTAATTTGCACGCGAGACGCAGGTCTTCGAAAAGAATTTTAAAAAGCAGACATCCGGAACGGATGTTGTGTTCCGACGGAAGATTTGCATTCGAGATTCCTGCTCAACGAGCTCGGCTCGCGGGTAAACCTATCCGGAAGTCTAATTTCTCAACGAAATCGATCAAACTCGACTCTGATCAGAGATTTTCTTTTTTCTTTTTCAATGTTACCCGCGAACCGGTCGAGAGTTCTTCGAATTCTCTCTCTTACAGACAAACAAGACTGACGTGAAAAACATTACTGCAACACATGCCTGGCTAGTTTTTTGCAACAAACGATCGTTTATTTTACAACAATGTTTCGGAACCGTAACTCTCTTGTAGGATTGTTTTACAAACAGTAACACGGGATTGCGCCGATTGTTCTCGAGAGAAATTACGTGTGTGGCTTGTACAATTTTGAATTTGGACTGGTTACAACAATTCGGTTCGCGTACGATCCCAGATCGAATACAAAGTAACGAGGACGATGGAGGGAAATTTTGAAATTATCCGAAAAATAATCTACAAACTCGCATTTCTCATTTTCAAATGTACACTACACCCTAATCGATTCTCTACTTCGCGTACTGCGAACAAAAATGAAGACGCGATACGCGAGCTGTAAGACGACGATCGCAAGCCAAGATGTCTCTTCCCTTCACTTGACCGTGTGCACTTGCAGATTTTCCGAATACCGACCGCGCGTCACAGGCTCCGGAAGAATCGCGCAAACCAAACAACAACCGACCATAATAAAAGGCGCGTTCTTTCTCGCCGTTAACTTTCCAAAGATTCTAGCAACCTCTCTCGAACCCGAAGAGCCGCGATCGTTCCCCCAGACGTGTTTACCCCACGGAAAAACTAGTGCACGGTGGACAAGTGAAGGTCCACGGATCTACCGAATAATCGATTACGAATTCCAGTTGAAAACGCTTGAAAATAGACAAAATGGAACATGGGGCGACATACTGCGACGAGATGACAAGAAGGTTCTTGCTTCGACGCCACACGCCAATAGTTCGGCTGAAATTGAAAATGCGTGTGGAATGATCCAGTCTGCCGCACCCCTGCCAACAGCCTTCTTGTCATCTCACCGCAAAGCCTTGGCGTGCGATTTTCTCTCCTTTTCCAGTTAGATGAGCAAGGGAGACACGAGGACTAAATGAGAAAAAGAGAGAGAGAAAGAGAGGCAAAGCGAGAAAGAGAGAAAGAGAGAGAAATACGTGTTACGGAGTATCGATCACTCCTGCGTACTTCGCTCCTCCCCCGAGAATCCTGGAGAGCTGCAGCTGCGACCCTGGGAAACCTTTCTCCGGAGTAAGGGCGCCACGCGATGGTCGGTCCGTTTCTGGTGCACCCTCGTCATGTCCAGCCGTGTGAAACGCCGGCAGCATGTCCTGAAGACGAACTGCTTCTCTACTCCGCGCTCATACCTCCGGTGCGCCTCTCCTACGAGTACTGGACGGCGCAACGCCGGCCGCGTCGCGAACAACAATAGCCGAGAATCGATTCTGAAACACCGTGGCCCTCACCACAATCACGCTGACCCCAGTCGTACCGGACGAGGAACAAGGAGTAGAGGCTTCATCTGGTTTCCGATTTTGTCAGTTCTGTAGCAGGAAAATCTGTCTTCCCGTGTGGTCTTGGGAGCTTCGTCAACGTCGATGGACATTTCGGAAAAGTCGAAACGCCGCCGCTCAGATTATGAGTGCTGCGCAGCAAACATTATCGGGGCGACAACGATCGGACCAGGTGTGAAGGTTGCTCGTTGGCAGGTGTATTGTACAGAGAGAGAGAGGGAGAGAGAGAGAGAGAGAAAGAGGAGAGAGGGGGAAGAGGTCAGTTTCTCTTGGCAGCGGATAGCCGTCAAGAAAAGTCCGTTATCTTTTGTCTACAACGTGTACAGAGACAAGGTTCAAAGCTTATCGAACGACGCAAACACTCTGTGCAACCTCCGAAAGAGTTTCTCATTCCGTTTGTTAACACATTCGTACGAGTTTCGAATATTCCTACGATATTGTCCAGGAGGATCGATCAAGGTTCAAGATGACCGCGACGTTTCTGCGAAACCCGCAACGAGAGATCGTGTCAAATTGAAGATCGACTTTGCGAACACGCGCGTAGAAAATTCGCAATGGATCTGTGAGACCTGATTATACCAAATCCATTGAGAACCGCCACGCGATATTCTGTGACCCCCATGGAGAATATCGTAATTAAGGTATTTCTCTCCTTTAGACTGTTTGTATCTCCAGCTTATTTTCCGAGGGGAATCGCGATCGATGAAAGAACAATCCCATGATCTTTCATTGCCCGGCGCCATTGAGCATGAAAGACGCGGATCGGACAAACATCTATCTCGCGACTCCCCGGATTCTACACGCTTCGAGAACACTAGGCGTTTGAACCAACAATTTCCATTCATTCCTAGACACATACACACAGTTTTCCAGACACACGAAGAATAAACGAACGAGAATTTTCGTCGGGCCGCCATTGCTGAGGGGAGGAACCACACGTTGGCCTGGAATTTACTTGCACGAGCATGGCTAAATAGAAGAAAGGAAACCACAGAGAGCCGGCGCCTTGAGGCTCCTCGAGAATACCGTTTTCTCGCAAAATAATTGCAGTGTTCGTTGAAACACGCATCGTATGAGAAATCAATACACTAGGCGTTCACAACAAGAATCGGTTATCGAAGGAAAAACAAACGAAAAGGAGAAATGAATGAAAACTAAGAAAAAAACGAACATCCTACTTTTGATCAGGATCTTAAAAGGCGTGTGGAATAATCTTAATAAGTAAAGCGAATCCTTGGGTAGTATCACAAAAAAGAAACGAAAAATACATGTTTAAATATATGTGTACCAGGAGAAATTTTAGATCTAGAGAATACTTTGCAGTAAGATGAGAATGATTGTCTCTTGTTTTACCGAGGTCACGAAGAAGGACTTCTGGTCTTAATTAACGAATCGTACCGATATGTGGACAATCATTTTCATGCTTCTATATCAAATATTAGAAAATTGAAGGCATCTCGCGTGCCGATACAACACGCAAGATAATGTACTTACGCACATTACCTCTTTACCTTTTACCATTTTTGTACGGATCGCACTCGAAACAAACACTATTTTCTTCTCTCTGCACTGAACCCCGTATTTCCCGAAAACTAAAATCGTAGTTTTCGGAAACATCACTTACGCGAATTCACACCTTTTCGTCCCGAGTCGATTCTCGTCGAAAAGATCGAAAACTTTAACGTTGATCTTCTTACGCCGAAAGAGCGTGTCGCGTGCAATTGTTAACGATAACAATAATTGTATGAGTAATTATTTTCGAAACGGGACAAAGCAAACTTGCTCCGTGACGATAATAATGAAAAATGATAAAAGATTACGGAAAATTGTAGAAAAATTGCTGAAACTCCTGAAGATAATGGTTACAGTATACATTGCATAGATTATCATATTCAATTAAACAATTTACGCGTCAGTGTCTGCAAAGACGTGTTAACGTCTCAAAACGCCACTGACGACACACAATCGAACATAAATGAATCAATAATCGGTCAAATGGTTAATATAAAAATGCTGAATACAATACAAATTTAGAAATCTGAAAGTATCAAGCACACAAATAAAAATGTTGACATTCAAAGAAGAACACACAAATAAAAATGTTGATATCCCAAGAAGACAATTTTAAAAATGGTACCATGAGTCGAATAAATGTCTTAATCTAAACCTTAGCCTAGTAGTGAAATATATTTACCAATACTGTACCATTTTACCATTATTTTGTTAGTGTAAAGCTGAATCCCACGATGATCCTTCGAACTTCTTCTGATCGAATCCGACACCAGAAGTCCAAAAGTGAGAACTTCTGGGCAGAATTTTTATCACACTTTTACCATTGAAAAGCACCAAAAAAATATGATACTTTTCGACAAGTGAAAATCATTCGAAACTCGCTATGAAATTTCGCCTTACCAAAACCTGAGAAATTCAAAGGCAAAGTTGCACATATCGAAACTCCAAAAAGGTCGGAATTTCGTACAACTTTCCTCGGAATGTTCACCATGAATCTTACCCAGAAGAGCAGGAGAAATCCATAAAAATCTTCGATCTTCATTCTTCGCGAACCCCGAGTCTTCTTTTCTTCGACAACCGTCAAAAATGGTCACACTCGATCGACTACCGATCGATACGGGCAGAACAAAGAACAGCACAATGTCGCGGGTTCAAAATGCTGTCGACGACAACGAGACCCGCGTCAAATCCTGCAAATCTTTGTTCAGAAGTATCGATAAGTATTCGACAACAATTCGCGATCGAGCTGCGTCGAACATTCACGCAATTCCCCAAATGTAAATCGTAAAACGCGAAGACGAAGCAGCAACTTCGCGCGTTCGGTAACAGGATGTCACATTTTAGAATTGCATAAATGCGAGCAGCAAAGAAAAAGTAAGCAGCTGCATTCTCTTCGGAAGAAATTCAAAGAAATTGGACGATTGGAAAGAATATTAACACAAAATTACTTGTACACCTGTTCACCTCCACCGAACGTTGAAATCGGTGAAATCATTCTCTGGAAAAAATTCTCTCATTCGTTCGACACTCAAAAGATTCATTGCAAAGAGAAGTTTGTTGCTCTCGGCTCAAGGGACAACTAGTCCTCTTACCATAGACTAGACTGCCCGCTTGGTTCGAGCCAAACTTCGTTTGCAATACTCTCGACAAAATATCAACATCCAAACGTAAACAGATCAATTGTACACAATATAAGAAGAACAAAACAAAAAATTACGAAACACACTTGTTCACGTAAGGCCAACTCTCTTCGATATTACCTTCTCACCATATTTACCAGATTTTCTTACAGTTTTACCATTTTTACCATTCTTACCATTTGTATACCTTTACCTTCTTACCACCTCTTCTTCCGGAGATTACCTCGCACGGTGCCAACCTCTTCTTCAGTCTGATCTTCGTGCAATCGACGACAAACAGCCCAAGAACGAACCGAGCAAAAATGGCCGATTCGTCCGGACAAAAATTCACCGTGAACCGCGAATCGATCCCGATACGAAAAATCGGGAAAGACGTTGCACCTCGCGACGCGACATCGTTATCCGAAAATTCGTGTGACGCGAGTATTCTCGCGGCAAAATGGCCGACGAGCATACGAAATCGATTAACCGCGGGGGTGGGGTGGCCGATCAGTGCGCAAAATGGCACACTGCTCGGCGTTTCTATCTCTTCTCTCTTCTTGCCTCCGTGGAACTCTCTCGTCGAACTGGGAGTGTGTCGACGATCGAGAAATCGCTCGATCGCGATCTCTCCAGTTCGTCGTCAGGACTTATTTCTTCTTCGACTCTTCGTAAATCGTCGGCTAAACACTTGGGGAGGTAAAACGATGTGACAAGAGAGAGAACGTACAGAAAATTATGAGAAATGAGAACATGGTATGGTATTGGTACAACAACGAGAAATCGAAATGCGGAACAGTACAATACCATGAGCAGAGTACTGACAATAATATCAATGTTCTTGATACGCAATGGTAAATATAGACGATCATAGTACATATGTGTGCGTATATATATATATAATATATATATATTTATATTTATTTATATATTTATATATATATATATATTTATATATTATAAAATATATATATAATATATATATTATATATATATATCTCGATGTAGAGAATGTGTATAGATAGGTGCGTGTGTTACTTCTCTCTGTATATATGTATAGAAAATGCATAATACATATATATATAATATGTCCATTTATACATACACATGTGCATATAGCATGTATAAATACACCTCGTAAAAACACGCACTCGTTCCGCGGAATTCCATCGACATACGTATCACCGTACACAAGCATGTATGCGCGCACACCCGCGAGCGTGCGCTATACACACACGCGTAAACCGGTATGCATAAAGGATACGTGTGAAACAGCGTTGTATACATGTATATATAAATCGGGTTAATCAAATATTTGATGTTTATATGCGTTACGAACAAAGAAGCGAGTTATGTACACATGGGTTAGTTAAAAAAAAATATATATATAAATATTGGAATGTGTGCAAGCGCGTACGCCTCGTATTCGTAGTGGTAAGTATTATTCAATTGAATTTATATATGAACCAAAATTATTAGAAGAGGTAGTTTGTGTGTGTGTGTATGGGCGAGTGTGTATGCAGTAAAGTGTTTTCGCAGAACGAGCACCACCACCATGTGTGTACGTATGTGGATGTATGTGTGCGTATGCACGTGTGATTATGTGTACGTGATATGCGTGTACGAGAGACTACCCTGGATAATGAAACACGTTGAGTTTCAGGCAGAACACGCAAAAATAAGGGTACTTTTTTCGCGAGTTACCGTGACGAGAACGCACCGCGCTCGCTCACCTCCGCAGAGTTAAAGAGTCGTAAATTACACTACCGAAGGAAGCGTGGCATGCAAGACGAATTACGCAAAAAATGGCACAACGCAATGGATTAAAAACTATCGAGTGTACGCATACACGGATGGACAAAGAAAAAGTATGTTGATATATCACACATCGTATCATATACATGTATATATATAAATATGTATATATAAATATATATATATATATTAATATATATCTATGTATATATATATATGTATAGAAATGTTCTGTTTGGTACGCGTTCAAGAGCCCATGTGACACGCGAGCACACGCGAATCGCGTGCGATACGCGGACGGTGTGAATTGTGCGTGGAAGCGCGCGTGTCACGCGTGCCGCGATTACCAAAATGGCCACGTGCTTTTTTTGTCTGGACAGGTGGATCGGTATCTTCATCTTTTTGTCGGTTGATCCGCGAGAGCAAACAATACGACACATTGCGGGCGGGAGGAGAAAAAGAGAACACACCGTGGAGTCGATGAAGTTCGGTAGCGAGAGAAATGAATCCCCGTGATTTTTCAATTTCGGAAAAGATATTTTTCGATGATCGACAGACGTATGACCAGCCACCGTGCTCGCCCCGTCAGGCACGAGGAAAGAAGCGTCCGTTTCGGAGAAGTATGGCTGGTGTGAGAGGCAGAGGAAAAATTAGATAGAGGCGCCAATATAGAGAATGAGACTATATATATTCCGTGAGCGTTTTCCGCCGTGCAAAGATAGATCGCGACATACCCTGATGACCTTAATATATAATGTATATTTATATATGTATGTATATTAAGAAAAGAAGAAGAAAAAAACAACAGAAAAGGTAGCACCAGCGGCGAGAGCGCAAGGGTTGGCTTTACGTCTCGTCCGCGTCTCTCTTCTCCTCTCGTGTTGCGTCACACGCGAGTCTTTTCATCATTTTTCATCCCTCCCGCCCTCCCCCCAACCCGGGGTTTTCGCTTCACCATCACCGCTTTCGCTCGACAAAAAAAACACGTAAACAACTACAATGGGTGGTTCCTTCCTTTTCTTTTTCTTTCTTTTTTTTTGTGTGTCTTTCTGTTCTTTGCCATTAGGATACGAAGGTTGCCCTCCTCCGGTTGTTATCGAGGCAGAGGCGAACGCGAAACGCCGAGGATGCCCGAGAGAGCTCCAGGGCTGCCGGATAAACGACGCGATTGTTATTTTATATCCGGAGGATCTCGAAGCCGATAGCCCGGAAGCCCTCGGGGAGCAACCGTCGTCGGGGCAGCCGCCTCTACCTTCACCCACCGGCACGTATATTTGTTTACACAACGACAATTATAGGAGAATCCTCTACGTACTGCAAATAACGTGGCGCAACACCGGTTCTAGGCTTCGTCGTCGTTGCCACCGGAACACAGATTTCTTGGTTCAACGGAAAATTTGCCCATGTGTGCGCGCGAGCGTGTGCACGTGTCGCGTACACACACGTCGGCGAAGAAATCGAGCGCGCGCGCCTCTCGACGAGAAAAACTTCGAAACGAAGCGGACAACGATAGCGTGTGTCACGAGAGAGCGTACACCGCGAGACGATGAATTTCCCGGATTCATTCGTTTATGGTCTGCGGCGTGCTGTTTTATCAACCTTTTTTATTCTCTTAAGTCAAGAAAGAAATTTTTCAAAAATGGGTAGATTCGTCAACACGTTTCATGCCGCGAGCAATCGGTCCCGTTACTTCCGTTCCCTTATCGTCGACCGCGAAATTCTGACAGTGACTTTTTTCGCGACGTACCGAGAGCATTCTCGACGGTTCCCCCATTTTTTGAACTCGTACGACAAGAACGTTCCACGCTCTATTTCAAATAATTTTTATACTCGGCTTTTTTTTAACACAACGCGGCACAGATTTTGCGGAGAAAGATAAAGTTACCACTTGATCGTATCGACTAATTTGTGTCACTTTTTCCGCGAATGAACGACAGAGGCGGCGGCACGGAACGTGTTAAGATCGACAGTGGAATCTGGAGTTTACGTTTCGCTCGGAAAGCTCGAAATGTGAATAAGAGAACCGCACGAACAATCGATTCAAGGTAACAAGTCTCTGACGGTGAAAACAACGACCATCCCCATCAATGCGAGCGTTTCGTAAAACTTTCTTTTTTCTGTTCTTTTCGCGTAGACCGCGACAGAGAAAAAATGTATGAAAAGGAAGAAACAAGGAGCACAGGAAACGTAACGTAACACGGTGTTGCCGTAACAAGTACGATACAACGAGATTACGAAATCGCGATGGTAGAACACCAGCATTGACGGAGAGGTCGCTCCTCTCTCTCCGATATTACCTTGTTTCCCGCGTTGGATCACCTTTTTTCGGGGCGATCGTAGGTCCTAAAACTCTATCTCTACATGAAAAACGAAATACCGCGGCGTTGTTCAACACCTCCCCGCCCGTTTCCCTAAACCGAAAGGTCTCTCTAGGCGTCCCGTCCCTCATTTTTCCTACGCGTTTTCTCCTTCTACGATGTAAAGATAAAAGAAAAACGGCCGAACCCGTCCGGGCTGTTTCCATCGAAATTTCTCGACCGGCGTTGCATCTGCCAACGACAGCTGCGCGCAGTTGCAGCTAGCAGATGTGCCGGATTCGAGGAAGCCGACAGCTGTTGCCGCCCGGCGCTCCTCTCTTTTCGGCTTCTCTTCCCCGCGCTCCGAAATTAGGTCTTTGTTCGGCGAACCGGAGTATTAACGAACCCCGGCCGATAGAATCGGAACGATCCGCATTGGAATCGTCGCGCGTTCAACTTCGTATCGACCGAGTTGAACGACCCGCCGCGATTATGGGCATCCGCGAATCTGGGTCGACTACTTCGGGAATCGGCTTCGCTTACCAGCGGCGGAGGAAGCGACAACGATCTTCCGACGACCGCGATAATGTTTCATTGCTCGAGAGAGCGCGAATCGATACATGAATCGTCCGAGGAGGATTTTTCTCGAGAGAACGCGTCGATCGGCGGGGCGCATCTCTAACCCGTCGCAATTATGCTTCTCTCTCGGAGACTCTATCGAGCTCAAGGCCGGCGGGTTTCCGTGGGAACGGTGGTCTCGCGGCACGAATCGTCTGCGCTTCGGGGCTCGCGCCAAACTGGACACCCGCGCGAGGAACGAACGCGCGAACTCGCCGATAACCTCTCGCGACGACGGATATAATCTGCTTCGGAAATTCTAATGGACGTTTTGACCACGCGTTTTTCGCGTTGCTCGCGACGCGCGTAACTGTGTCGCGATATGAATTATGCATACGGTGCGCGCGTGTTGCATCTTCGCGCTCGGTTATTCTTTTCCCTCTTTTTTTGTCCCCTCCGCCGGCTCGTCGCGAACCGAAGCGCGCCTTTTTTCGTAATCGGATTTGCGTGCGATGCGCAGAGTCCCGCCGCGCACGGTTTCCCTCGCACGATGTATATCACGCGAGCGTGAGCACGCGCGCGCGCCTTCGCGATCCAATTTCTCGAAAGAACGGCTTCCAAAGTGGAAAGGAAAACTGGGACACGGCGCAGCCGATCGGTCGGCTGACGGACTAGGTCTCGCGTTAGATCCTTTTCTCATGCTCTCGTATTACTCCGACGGCTTCAATTTCTCGTGGCAACAACGCGTGATCTCGTATCCAACGCGCCTAGACACGCCTTCCCTACGGCTTTCGGAGCTCGCTATACTATATTCCTTCGAATATCGCTTTAACCCTTTGCACTCGGTTACTCTGATGAAAAGCGAAATATATCTTTATTGCATGAAAAAAAAATAAAAAAATCCATTACAACCGAAAGTTCCGATTGTAGATGTCTATCGTATATATAGAACTCGTATATATAAAAGTAAGTTTTAGTAGTGCTCGTACGTGTGGTAACGCTCGAAACATTGAATCCTGCATAGAGGAACTCTACAATACTCGCACATGAAGCATGTATCCTTACGTTTCCCGTGAAGCCTACAGACCCAGCACGATCTTTGCGGAAACTTTTTTCTTCCAGAATATTGAATTTTTTGAAGACGGTGCTGCATCATGTTCATGGACAGTCGTTGCGGCGGATCCTGACGAGGCATGCGTCTTCTACCACCTAATTGTTCAAGGATCATTTGCGTCTACTTCGTAACACTGTCGTGTCATTGATCCTTTTTTTTTTGTGGATCAATGAAAGTCGCGATTTAGTGCAAAGGGTTAATTATCCTACGGTATTTGAAATAAAAGCGAATTCTTCAAGAAGGAGAGGACACCATCGAGAGACCTGCCTACCATACGATCGATAATCATGTGTTGCACGCTCCAGAGTTCGTAAATAATCATTTATTAAACTGTAAACCGTTATTTCTCAAATAAAAGTTAGCGTGTCAAACTACCGTGAAATGTACGTTCTTTAGTTTCGTTGCGCTTCTATTCTGAATTGATTCGTAGCACTCTCTCTCTCTCTCTTTTTTCTTTTCCCTTATCATTTTTCACTCTCTCTCTCTTTCTCTCTCTCTCTCTCTCCATCTGACTCTGTTATTCCTAAATATTTACCGATCTGCGATATTGGAAAATATTTGTCGCAAGATACGAGGACGCGATAAACGAAGAGAAAAAAAGATGCGTCTCGTGTTTCCTTTGGTCAGTGGTCGGCGGCGGAGCAGCTCATCCGTCCGCGCGGTCGACTTTTTCCTTGCAGAGGAGAGAGAGGTCGCAATATCGCGTCCCGAGGCCAAACGATAAAGACCGGCCACGATGAAAAACGGGTGGAAAATTGCGGGCACGATCGACATATCTCGGGACAACGTGCGATAACGAGATAGCGAAGGACAAACTATGTAAAAGAAAAACAAACTCGGTGAAATATATATATATATATATATATAGTAAAAGTTCGCAGGGTTTCGTGGCCGAGTCTTTTTCTCGTGAACCTCGCGGCCCGGTATCGCAAATACAAACAGAAAACGACAACTAAAATAGAGGAAGACGAAAAGATAATAAATAAGGAACTTAGAAGTGAACGGAAAGCTACATGCCCTATTCATAGAATATGAAAAGCTCTTTCAGAGACCGTGCTACTCTTGAACGTACCGGCGTCTAGGTTGAACCACGTTATTCGACAGTGAAAAAACAAAAAAAAATAAGTCCTGGCACGCCTGCGCAACGGGCACTTCTCACTTCGCGGCTGGAAAGATGGAATTCTTTTGTTACGGAGAACCAGGTGTGTCTTGGTAATGTGTCGTTATCTGTAAGAAGCCACTTTTTTTGTTTCCTTCAAGGCATATATATATATATATATGTCATATCTCTCTTTCGGAAAATTCGAAATCTATATTTTGCTTCTTAAGAACGAACACATTCCCGTGCTTTTGTTCCCGTTCATTTCGAAACGAGATTACTCGTTTAATCGTATCTCTTTTCTTCTGTTGCTTCGTACGTCGAAGCTCCAAAAATGTCGGAGTGCCTATTGTTACGGCGAGCAGGAACTGATGAAAAATGGTGCGGGTCAGCCTACCTTGCGAGTCGCGGTGGGCCTGTGCGGCCTCCTGGGCTGCAAGAAAGACTTCGTCTGTCGTCCCTGGAGCTCCTGCCACCGAGCCCACAACTCCTCCCGCATTACTCCGATCTCCAGTGACATGCCACGCGCCTAGACCTGCTAATGAAACAAAAAAAACAACCGTACTCGTCACACCGTTTTCTGCTAAAGCATAGATGAAGAAGAAGAAGAAGAACCAAGAAAAGTAAACGAATCGAGTCGCTAGATAACGGAAAATAAGTGAGCCGAAGAAAGAGCTTTAACGTCATTTGGAATAAGGGGTTGATAATACTTTATTCGCAATTTAGCCTCGTCGAGACGAGAACAAAAATACCTTCGGATCCTTGGACAATTCGAGAGAAGTAGTGAAATACAGGGTATATCGTCGTGATCGGAAGTGTTACACATTATCGATTACTTTTTTTGTTTTTTGTTGTTTTTTTTTTGCTTACAGAAACGACAATCCCGACATTGTTATACAAGAGGTACATTTTATTCCTTCAATTATCCCTGATGGCTATTATTCGCGGGAGAATATTTGGCAGATAAACACGGAATATCTCTTACATTCCTATTGTTCGCAGAGCCGTACATACACCACCATCGTCTACACGCATACAAACATACGTCGAACACTTTACATGCCTCGAATGATTTTCCTAAATTCGATCGATCCTACTGTTAAACACTTAGAACAGAGAGATAATACTGATTAGTTGTCAGGTTTTGTACACCACTGGATCGTACACGTTTGAAAACTCGCTGAACAAGGGTTCGAAGCGAATCGTTAAACACGGCTCGTCCGGAGCACAAGGAAATACGACCGATAAAATATATTACTCTTAGTCATACACAGAATGTAAGCACATATAGACTCCATGTATCCAACAAGAATTAAACTTATAAATATATATATATATACTTTTCACCGTTGCGGCTCTAAGCTTCGAAAACAGAACCTTTGAAAACCCTGTATACGTCGGAGCACGCAGTACAAAGAAGCGCCCATTTAAAATTAAGCGAGACAAGAAGAAAATCAGATAAGTAAAATTACTGAGCAATTTGTTGGACTTGTTCGCAAAACCTATGGCGATACACAACCTATCGCTCTCTGCCGCGATGCACTCCGCGCCAAAGATGCGCTTACCAATTTCAGACAATTGGAGCGAAGCGATTACGAGAGACGAGAAAGGAATAATACTATCGGTATTAACGTTGATCGCAATCGTATCAAAAGGAAACGTTCTCTCCTTGTGGAGGAAACGAGAGAAACAAGTACACGTGTCGAAATGAAAGGTTATAGCTGAACAAGCCTTTGTTTCGATATATTCTTTTTTCTTTCTTTTCTTTTCTTTGTTGCTTTCTTCTCTTTTAAATCGATTAATGGGCATTTTCTTGCCGGCGAATCTCGGAAACATTGAACATCGGTTACGCAAACTACTTTCAGCAGGGCGTGCACACACTAAGCCTGCCTAGGCTGGATCAGGTTACTAGGCTGTTGTCTCCATCTCCTCCTGCTGACGTTCAACTTTTTCAAATAGAACTGCAGGGTCGAGCGATTAATGCCGTACATCTCTGATGCCTGTGTGGTGCTAACCCCCTGCTGCAATATTGCTTCCAGGGACATTTTAACCGAGTCTAAACTATACTTTCTGCCATGTTTGTTCTCCAGAGATTTAAGCAACGCGCCTACGTCAGCGTCTGGGCGTGGCCGCCTCGTATTCGGCCCTTTTTTACATTCGAGGAAATGGGACGCCCAGACGGCACCACCACCACCACCCCAATTCCCTCTCGACCGAGACCGCGCTCCCGCCCCCCCACCTGCAACGAGGAAACCCAAACTAGTGTCGGCCGATCATCGCACGACCCGTTTTAACACTTAACAAACAAATAAACGCGGTCGCGCGATCAAGCTACTGGGATTAACACAAACGAGTCAGTGTCCCCACCCCCCTTTCTATTCTTGTTCGTTCCGTTCGACTTTCTTTCTTTTTACTTCACGTTATATACGCTCTTTCCTACGTATCGTCAATGAACATGAAAATTTTTAACCGACCGCGAAAGGCGCGATTTCCTCATTGTTGATAAATGCCAGAGATAGAGAGCACTGCTTCGATCCAAATGATTCTTTTGGATGGAAGAGTTGCTAACGCGTCATCATATCCGTCAGACGATTTGCTTACTGGTACACGCGCGGTGTAGTTTTATGCACGAATTCTCATATATATACAATCTATATGTACACATATATATATATGTATGGGCAAACTAGAATTTATCACGTTCCGGGCGCTTGTTTCTCGCGAATATACCCTGTATTCCGCTACTTTACGAAACAATTGATTATCGTTCAAGATAGAAGCATGTTCAAACTTACCAGGATGTTGGGAGGGGTCGTGAGATGGTCCAGCTCTGTTATTATCGCCATCCATTTCACTGAGGTCATTCATGTCATCATCGAGCGTCAGGTCTTCGACGCTCTCCGGGTCTTCCATATACTCAGACTTTGGCTCAATGAGACTATCATTTGGCTCGGGCTTTTCGAGCGGTAGCTGCGAAAAAATTCGATAATTAACAGGCGTTCCAAGGATTATTGGATGATCGGAAATGTATAAGGAAACGCAACCAAGAAGAAGAAGAAGAAGAAGATAGTGTGTATCGCACTGTTTCCACTCTATAAGGTCAAACAGATTTAGAACAAATAGAAGGATAAAGTACGACCGATCGTTGTTCTGCCAACGCGCGAAAGAAACAGTTTAGTAAAAAAAAGCAACAGTCTCCATTATACGTTGGTCGAAAAGCAGGAAAAAATAATGGATGAGATTCTGCATGAATTACCTGGAGCATTTCGTCCGCGGGTTTCGTCAGCTGCGTCATTAAGGCTGACCTACCGAGCGAATCGGTCGGATCTGCGTGGACCTTCTCCTCTGCGACCGGAGAGATACCAAGCGCAGGAACGCCCATTGCTTGAGGCATGTCGCTGGAGTTGGACTCGTGATTTTCAAGCGAATTGTCTTCACCGACGCTTCTTCTTCGGAGTCTTTTTCTTTTCCTCGATGTTGGACTTAGGGAGCCCTCTCTGCAACAAACCAATCGATTTAATACCGACAAAGTTCACGACCGACGGCAGCAACATCCAAATCCTTCGAATCCCGTGTACATTCTCTTACCTCGAGGAGAGACCCTTAGGTACTTGGGGACTGGCCGAGTCTTCAGGAAGGTCCCCTATGGAACCTTGTGACATACCCTGCCTAGGAACTTTGTTCTTCTCTATGGTTAGCCCGGAAGACGCATGTGGAATGTCTAACGACGCTGCCGTTGCTTGTGGAACGACCTTCTGTGGCCTAGAGTCCGTCTTACTGCTACCACTCGTTTTGCTTTCAGATAAACCCTTAATTTGTAAAGACTCGGCAGCTTTTAAAAGCGCTGCCAATTGGTCTTGGGAGATGTTTACTTCTCCCCTGTACATGTAGTCCATCATCGCTTTCAATTCTTTAAACTTAACATCTTTGAGTATGAAGACGGGATGTTTGTCATAGTGTTCGCTGAGGAGGCCCTGCAATGAAAACGCATGCGTGTAACTACGAAGCATACAAATCATAAATTTTCGAAAATATTTTATCGACTAAAATGTTGTAAGTTTTTATTTCCATGGTCGATAAAATCTTCTTAAGCAACGGTACACCAGAAACGAGTAAACCAAATAATTAAATGTTAATACATAGTTGCGATTAAAAAGACAAAAAAGAAATTCCGCGAACAAAGTATATATTTCCATCAGGTTCAGCATAGTGTTCAACGCGCGAAATAATATTAATGAATTTCATTTCATCATTAAAGTGACGAGGCTGTGGCTGCCTCCTCGAACACCCCCACCCGCCCACAGCAGGGTAAAATCCCAGGGCAAGTGCCCTGGAAATCAGCCATCTTGCTTTCTCTGTATTGATCACGAGGAACCAGGAGGGGGTTTGGGCTTTCATTCCCCCTTTCCCCTCTCGGGCTTCAGCCAAGGCAACGTCCAACAAAGGCAGCCATCTTGTTTCAATTCCAGGTTCCCCTTTTCCTCAATTCCAGTTTCAATTCCAGTATCGCCACCGCGATCTCTAACTATGCTCAACCGATAAAACTATCAAAAAAGAAAAAAAGGCGAAACAACCTTCGTACGAACTATTGAGGTCTTCTCATTTTTGTTTTTATACTTTGATCTCGAATATCTTCTACGTGGACGAAAATTTGCGGAATCGAACGCTACGCGATACAATTAACCGATTAGACTGTCGCGTTAACTTGGTCGATGCACTGTCAACGGTTAGCGTACTGTCATATATCGAAATAGAAGAAGAAAAGAAAATGCACTTACCTCAAAATAGGGACTGCAAGCGGAGAGAACTACCTTATGGGCCTTTAGGTATTTTCCCTCCGCCGCCAGGGTGCAGTCGACCAGCGTCCCGCTTTCGAGAAGAGTGTCGAAATTTTGGATAAGTGTGCTTTGGTGGTTGTTCCACCTCAAACAGAACTGCTGGTCGTCTTCCATTATGTGTCGGTTTCCCTCGGTCGTTTCTGAACAATCAGACAAGAACCCGTGACGATGATCAGAGAAGAAGCACAAGACCGTGCCCTAATGCTATCTAATTATCCGGCTATCTACTAACGCGTACATCGAGACCGATGACACGAGATTGTACCGCGAAAAACTGGTAAAATGTCGTTCGGTTTCGCGGATCGATACGTAGCCGCGGCGAAAGCTCCGCAAGGAAGCAGCGAAGCTTCCAAAATGGCCGTACGATGCAAGCGCGTCGGTCGAATCGGTCTTCTGGCCTTTTCCTTTGTGCGTGTCCTCATAACGGTAATGGGCGACTTGGTGGGGATGATGCAGGAGGACGCGCAAGCACCACGCATGCGCAGCTGCGCCCGAGAGCTGCGCGCTCGACTTGCGCGCTAGCTCGAGGCCCTGGAATTCAGGGGCGTCTGCTGGATTCTCCGGTGCCCTAACCGACTAAACCGAGGGGAGCCGCGAGACGAAGTTTCTCGTGGGAAATCGAACGGGTACGATTTTAAAATTTGAAATTTCAGATTTGAAAATTGTTGATTCGACTAACGAGGACGAGTATTCCGCCGGAGCGCTCTCGACGAATCGTATATATTAATTTAACGAAAGCGATTAACGTTTCGATCAAAGTACGATTAAGTCGATCCGAAACACGTAGTTGAAATACAATTGGAAATTCATTGATGTCTTAACATGGGAATTTATTCGTCGACTATGACGCAGCGTATTGTATCGTGCAAAGAAACATGGATATTTAAAACCGCGTCCGATTGTAAAAGAATATATAGAAAATTGTACAAAGTTCGACGAACAGGGCGAAGTATAATATAGTTTACGTCATCAGAGTTTACATCATTGACGCGCAATAAAACGGAAAATCGATTACTCGGCTCACATGCGCAACGCGTAAGTTCGAAACGTAGGTGGGTGGGGGGAGAGAAACGATAATACAATTATAAATGTGGCAAAGATTAATACGAAATAAAACGAACAGCAGCGTTCATTGCTTACGCGCGATTGCGTAATCTATTTATATTGTTATCTTGTATTGGATGTTACGTCAGATGGCGCCGAGCAACGTGTGCGCGAAACAAAAACAAGTTGGCGACAGATAATTTTTCCAATCGCATCAACCGACCGGCGAAAAAGAACGATGCACTTTCCTCGCACCGCCCCCGGAAACCACGAGAGGAGAGGAGACGTGGATCGCAATATGGCCGTCTACGAGGTCGCGCCCGGACAAAATGGCGATAGAAGAAAAGCTCGCAAGGAAATGTATATCGATCGAGAAATGCGTATCTCCGATATTGTAATTTCCCGTGAAAGTATCGTCTGGACAAACACACGAAAATCGCAAACGCCATACTTCATCGGGAAAATTCGGAAAGACGTTGATAAAGCTAAGATGATATGTTTTCTCGGAAATATATATATAGAGAGAGAGGATCCGCCCGCGCCATGTCACCCCACCTCAAGATTTTCCGGAATTTTCTTAACGGTTTCGCGAAGAAATCGCAAATTCTACGATTAAATAGTCTACGTGTTGTAACACTCACCTAATACGGGGTATAAAACAATCTAATATCACAGCAACGGGATCGATGAAAAGTGAAAAACTGCGTAAGCGTCCAAGCTCGGCGTGCGCCTCGAGCGCTGCCCTTTTCAACAATGGCGTAGCGCAACGCCTGCTGGCTTGCCCGAACGCCGACCGTCAGAGAGCGCAGGCTTCCCCGGAAGAGGGCACGAGAGAAGAAAAAACGAAGGAAACTATCGAGCATGCGCTCTACTCCCGAAAGCTAGGATCATCTCGCCGCGATTGGAAATTGCAACTAGAGGACGCTAACAGATAAAACGCGAACTTTTGCGATTTTCATTGGATAACGGTACGCCATCCTCGAGATTTCGACAAGATAGTTCAGATCGCACGAATATTATAATTACGATGTTACAATCGAACCAATGATATTACAGCGACACTACTAAAGATGAAAAATAAATGCTACATTCCAATACCATAAAATCATATAAAAGCATGTCTATCTAGATTACTAATTTTACAATCCAGCCAAAAATTTTCAGCATAATCGCGGAAAAATGTATCGATTAATATATATAGCGCACCGATAATTCTATAGAATATATGTGACATAAATCATCGAGAGACACTATTCCCATTTCGACGAAGAAAAATCTGACAAACGTTGATATTTCTGTACGAGTATATACACGGCGAGGAAAGATCGTGAAAATATACAAGCGTCTTCAACGTCATTAACCGGCCCTGGACCGCAACCTGGCACGCGCGTACGTAATGGCCGACTTTGCGGACTTGGCCAAGGCAAAATGGCGAAAACTGTCGAAAAAAGCTCGGAAAATCTGGACTATTTCGTTGAAAAATCGACCCGATTCGTCCGAATCACGGGAATTCCGATGAAATTTCGCGGGTTGTTCAGAATTTGGTGCGAGGTCGCACGGCCGAGATGACAAAACAGCATCGCTGTTGGCCCAAGCGAGGCGACCTGATTTTCTACCGAGTTTTCGCGACGTCGAACAGACCGCGTAATCCCGAAACGCAAGCTCAAACGTAAACGTGCGTGTGGTACTCACCTCTATTGGCACAGTCTAAATATCACAAGAGGAAAACTTGGAAAACTACACCGTCCCGTCCTCAGCGTGCACTATCCGAGCGTCGTGGCTTCTTTTTACACAATGGCCGTGGTGCTGCGCGTTAACGATCGACCCGCTCTGCGAGGGGATAACCGGGATCCACGGAAACAGTGTACCCCTGCGAGGGGAGACGCGGCGCAGAGCATGAAAATCGATCGTCTGCGCATCACGGTGCGAATAGTGGGGCGAGGAGAACGGCTGTCTAGCGCAGGGTCGTCGACAGACTTTCGGAACCTAGTGACTATTTTTGCGCGGCATTCCGACGCGAATACGAACGCACGTCAGAGAAACCCACGCTCCTGATCTCTTCACAATTTCCCCAAGACGATCCGAAAGAAACTAAGCTGATCCGTTCGCACGTATTTAAAATAAACACATGCGTATCACTAGCATCAGTGTGTCTTCTGACCCCCCTGACGAAGCTAGCTGCAATGCTTGCGAAACCTTGGGAAATTTCTTCCTTTAGGACACGGCTTACACCCGAAACAGACAAAACTGTATGATGCCGGGCCGTGGAAGTCTCAAATCTCTGATTATTTAAAATAAATTTCAGATAAATAGAATCGCCGTTGTGGTCGTGCGAAATCGTACGACACGAAGTTCGACGAGAGAACAATATCTGTTGACGCGGCTTGTAGGAATATCGTCTTTAATTTTAGGTTAGGCCGTATTTTCACGGCGAAAGGTTGGCAAAGCTGCGGACCGATAAAAGTTGATACAATCCTGATTTTTGCCGGTCTAACATCGCAGCAATTGGTGAAGGTAGGGGTGTCGGTGGTGGGGAGAAAGGCAGATTTCCGTTGAGGGGCGCGTTTACCGCGTAGCGCAGCCGTGGAGACTAGCGACAGGAGAGGCGGGAGAGACGGGAGAGGCGAAAGGCGGCGCGCGGGAGAAGTGGAAAGCCGGGAAGAGAGAGCCGACGAAGGGAAGAATCGGGGTCCACAACAAAATCGCTTAATCGCTTTGCGCCACCGTCCGCAACGGAACACGGCCGTCCGCCGCCGCCACCGCCGCCACCGCCGCCATCACGGTGCCCCCTAGTGTGCATTTATGTCTTTCTCTTTCTCCTTCTCCTTCTCCTTCCCCTTGTCCTTGTCTCTCTCCCCGTGATTCGCTACGCCACTTCGTGCCGCGACGTTTTCACGGGCGAACCGAGAGAGTGACAGCTGCCAGTCGTCAGCGCGCGGGTACGTCGTCGTTTACGCGACGACTGACAATTCTCCCCCGTGTGTGTCATCGCGCGAGAATACGCGTGTCGTTCCGCGCGCGCGACGATTCTTCTCGCCGGAGAGCAGTCTTGTTCGTTTCAATCGTGCCGTGTGCTCTCTTACTCGATACACGCCGAGTGTCAGAAAACCGCAGCAAAAGTGAGTGTCTACCGCGAGCCTTGGCACAAAGTTGCCAAGAATCGGCCGGAGTTTTGCTCCAGCGGTGATTTCATTCGAGCGTCCGGTTGTCATGGTAAGGTAAGTGCGACACGACAATTTTACCTTGTTTTCATCTACGACGACGACGACGACGACGACGACGACGACGATGTACTCTTCCTTTCCAGCGCAATGACAACGCGTAAAACCGAGACACGTAAAGTGTACACAGTTTTTCACGCTCGTTTGTTGCCTCGACGGCGATTCTCGAATCGTTCGTTGCTACACGTACCGGATCTCGGTCTTCTTTCCTGCCGGTGTAGAAAATATACGCTGATCTTTCGTGTTTCGAGCGTATCGTGAAATTTCGCGAGAACTCGTTTCCTCGAGCGGATAAGAGAAATCTCGTTGATCCGACGATTTAACGGAACGACGTGCCCGCGTAGCGTCGCGTCGCGTCGCGTCGCGTGCTCGCACGTATTGTTTTGACTTTCGACTGTTCCGCCGTGTCTGTCCCTCGGCTCACAGCTGGTCAGTTCGCGTGTGCGTACTCCGCGTAGGTGTGCGTGACAATGATCCACGACGTTTAACGACCTGTCGTACGGAGCCGAACCCGATTAAAACAACGTTCCTCGACGGCGCGCCTCGTGGCACCACCATGAGGATTTGGAACACTTGCCGCGTGCACGTTCGAAACGCTGTCTCGCCGATTACGGTAGGTCACGTGCACGATAACTGTCCAATAATCAACGATTACGTATGCGCAGGAAACACTTATTTAATGTGTTGCGCCCGCGTATTATACGGCTAAACACAAAGGAAAACATAAGCCGGTGTCTCGGGTTCCCCTCGGCGAACCGAGACGCACGTATGACATTGAGAATAAGTATGTTTCGGAATTTCGAAAACAAACGAAACCCAACTACATCGTGACCGTTCCTTCGGACCGCTTATTTTTCGATATATCGAATAACGAGAGCGTCATATTTTCGATTGTACAAGGCGAGAGGAACGATCGATTATTTAAAAGATCTTTTCCGTGACCGCGCGCGCGAGGGTCGTAGGATGGTAGGGGAAAAGGAAAAGGTAGAGACAGAGAGAGAGAAAAGGAAAGAAGGTCGAGCCCGTCGTCCGAATACAAACGGTAAGGACGAAAGTTGACGACGCTATTTACGAACGATGTACAATTACGAACGAGAACGCGTGTTATTTAATAAATCATTGATACGAGTATTATTATTAAAGGACTGACATGCACGTTTCGTGCAGCTGAGATTTTCTCCGGGATCGTGGCAGCGAGCAACGTTTACCTATACATTGTGCTCGGCAGTGCCGATGATAAAGAGAAATGCTGCCTAGAAAGCAGGTCTTGACTGAATCTAGGCCACCCTGATGGCGCGTACACATTCTCCACAATTTTACTGTTCCTTCTCTCGGCCTTGCCGCGTTCGTAATCATCGGGAGAACTGCACCTTTTCTCTTCTCTTCTCTTCTCTAGTTCTCCCTCTCTTTAACCGCGCTCTCTATCCCTACCATCGTCTCCCCGTTTCTCTTTCTCCCCCACTCACTCTCTCTCTCTCTCTCTCTTTCTCTTTTTCTCTCTTTCTTTCTATCTTTTCTTTTTCAACTTAGAATGACTCAAGGATCGTGTTCCGGAGGACGACCGGCTGTAGGAAAGATAAAAAAACACGTTTGAATCATCTTTAACCATCGATAACGTTATCGAACGCGTGTGTACATTCTTCCTTCTTGTACCGCTGATAAAACGTAATCTTCGAGATCGGGGGATACCGAAAACGCCGAGAGGAACGCCGCGCCGGGCAGAGAACGATAAATGGCGGCAAACAGAAATTTCGACAACGACACTCGCGCCGCGACAACCTGTAAGGGATATTCGGCGGAGGTCTGTAATCGTAACAACTATGGTACACGCGGGCCGGGATATCCTTAAAAGAAAACGATGATGCGATCGGCGATTTTCTTGAGAGCCGGGAGCGGAATCGCGTGTGTATGACTGACAGTGGGGCGATCGAGAGCGACCTAGAAAGGTTTCAAAAGACATTTTCCCGTTCACCCACGTATAAAGCTGCCCTCTCGCCGCAAAAGCATAGAGCCGCATAACGTGAAACCTCGTATAGTAATTGAGGTGGCAGAAGAGAGGATGGTAGAAGGATGGGTTGGGCGGGAGGAAGGGGGCGGAGGTGAGGAGGAAGAGACGAAGAGCGAGAGAAATAGAAAAAGTCGCGTACAAGCGGTAAGAACGGAGACAGAGGGAATGAAAGGTAATGGACGCAAAGGAAGACAGAAAAGAAAGAGAACGCGGGTGAATGTATATTTCTCTAGATAGGCTATACCGTACCCGTCTCCTCCGTGTATACACGTGTACAAGAGAGAGAGGATACGAGAGAGAGACGGGAAGAGTTGTGCGCGAGCGCGCGAATGTCCTCGCGCGGCTGTGTACGTGCATGTAACTCGGAACACGCGCGCATAGGAACAACGGAAAGTACGGAGCATAATACGGAGAAAACGCTGGTAAAAGGAAAGAGGCCTCTCTGCCTGCCTTTCCAATCGAATCGAACGCCCCTCTCGCCTTTGTCATTTTCTCTTTGTCCTCGTTTCGGGCTCGCCGTTCTCTCGGAGAGTTCTTCTCCATTTCTCTCTCTCTCTCTCTCTTTCTCTCTCTCTCCTCTCTCTTTCTCCTCCGATCTCTCTTTTTCCCTCCGTCCGTTCCCCTGCACTCTCTTTCTCGGTTTCTATCTTCTCCGATGCCCCGCGGTCTCTGACTCACACACAGAAACAACCAAAACAGCTTCTCCTCTTTCCTTTGCCCATTCTCATTCGTCTCCCCGCCCCCCGCCCCCCTTCGCCTTCCGCAACCGTCCACGCGAACATGTTTCGTGCACACGTGAAAAGTAAAAGATTGAAAAAAACGAACGAACGGACAGACATACAGACGAGAAATACAACGGAAGAAGAGTGGAAGGAGACAAGGCAAGAAATTTTTCTTGCTCCCTCTCGACCTCTCCTCGTCTCCCGGCTCTTCTCTTCCTCCCTTCACCCTCTGACTTCCCCCGTATAGCATCCTGTCTACCACCCTAACCTCGCTTCTTTCTTTCTTGTGTTTCGATCTGCTGCCTCTGCCCACCTTTTCCTTCTCCTTTCTGCCTCTCCTTCCCGTGCTCCCCTTCCTCGACCGTCTCCTTCGTCACCTCCACCTCCACCCCCATCCCCGCCCCCGCTTCCTCCTTCTCCGTCTCTATCCGCGCCTCTGCCACCGCCACCTCTTCTTCCTTCTTCTCCACCGCCTCCTCCGCCTCGCTCGTTCATCGTCGTCGTTGTCGTCGTCGTCGTCGTCGTCGTCGGCGGCGGCGGCGTCGTCGGCGTCGTCGGCGTCTCCTGCTTCTTCCCCCTCTCCCCCGCTGCCCCTTCCTCCCTCGCGCCGCTCTTTTCCGCTGGCAACCCTCTCGCCTTTCTCTCCCTACTCTCTTCCTCGTTCCTCGTTCCCGCTCCGCACATCCTGTTTCTTTAATACGACCAAGAAGAGAGGGGACACGGGGAAAGAGAAAGACAAACAGCGCCGACCGAAGCGGATGGAGAAAGAGAGGGTCAGAACACTGGGTCGGTCGATTTTCTCCTACTTTTTTCTCTCTCTCTCTCTCTCTATCTCTCTCTCTCTCCCTGGCTTGTTCCGCGTAAAAACCTTCCACATTTGAATCGATTGTAATTCCCGCGGATCATGCTTTTGCGCTCGCGCGAGACCAACATCTACCGAGCGTGTAGACCGAGAGGCGACCGAAAGTAATATTCCTCTTTCTCCGGTATCCCATGATTTTCACGAAGTTTCAGCTTTCCGACGCTAGTAAAAGGAGAAAGGTGTTCCCTAGGCGACAAACGAAAACAGAAAAGAAAGAAAATTACTCGAATAGCGTGTCGCCGTGTACGAACATTAAATTCCGAATCTGTAATTAACATCGTGACAGTATGTTGTTATCTACGGAGATTTATTTTGTTTTTTTTGTTTCTCTTGGATACCGGGTTTCGTCGCCGAGTAATAGCGACGCAATTCGGAAATTCCCGATCGAATCGGAACATATTATTCGCGGCGTAGCACGCGGGGTTCGATCATTGTTAATTGCGTTGAAAGATCGACCGTAGAGAGTCCGTGGCCGTGTCTGACTCATCCGTTTTCCGTCTTTTCTCCTTCTTGTCCCTCTCCATCTCTTTTTTCCCTCACGATTCCACCTTTGTCGTTCTCGGTCTCCGTCGCCCCATCGTTCACGGCATCCCTCTCCGTCGCCGGCTGCCTGAAAAAAGCAGTTTCGCCTCCTTTTCTTTCTCCTGTCAACCTTTTCCCCGCTGCTCTTTCTCTTCCCTCCCCCCTCCCCTTCAAGTTCTCGCTCGTATTCCCCTTATCTCCGGAGTTTCTCATTGTCTGAAAGGGCCATCTGTCCCCTGACTTTTTCATCCTCCGCTTTCATCCCTCCGTTGTACACGACACACACAAAGAGCCTCTCTTATCCGTCGTTCGCCACCCTCTCTTCACCCTTTCTCCAGCTCCCTTCTTCGTCGTGACTTCCGTTCGGTCGACCACTCTTGCGCGTCCTCCTCTCCCGTTGCTCCTTTCTCCTTCCTCGGGAAAGTTCGCCGGGGTTCCTCGGATGCGTCCAGACAGGACTACCATTACGCCGACTATTACCAGAGGAACGATAACCGGAATCGCGATTCGAATTCGAAGATCCCGATGACGATGATGCCCCTCGTTGTCCTGAACTCTGCTCGCGGGACAAGTTGCGTCGGTTTCGGACAAAAAGAAAGAGAACACGGCGGAGGAAACGTTTATTCTCGTCGACGGTATCGGGGACAGTTTTGTCGACGGTCCTAATGGGAACAACACAACAAAAATTTTACACCCTCGATACTACACGGAGAAAAAAATATATGTCCCTCTAGGCGAGCCACGTGCGACCTTGGGCAAGTCCACGTCACCCTCTTACGTTGCACCCTCCGAAGGGACGCAACCCCGATCACGTGGATCTCGGGGGTGGTTTTCAACCCTCGTTTATCTTTGCTCCATAAGAATAGAGTACGGAGCAGTATAGCGCTGGTTCCCAGGATGGTAGACGACCTAACGCGTTTCGAGTTTCTAGCGAATGTTCAATTCCGTTCGGTAATCACCAGCTCGTAATGATTAAATAGTTGTCGCGATACATACAAATATCGAATACCATTGCTGTTACTGTTCTATATGCATCCGTCTAGCTGCACTTCATTCTAGCCTGCGTTGTTCTTCGATATGTTCGAAAAACATGAAAAAGTAATACTGTTCTTTACAAGCGACCTGTGGGTCAAAATAGACCCGGCCACCGCTGTCGCATAGTTGACTAATTTGTTCGCTGTTTTAACCATTCGAGTCCGAAGCAGGGACTCTTTTTCATCCGGCAAACTAATGTTAACACTAGATGTACGGGACATCCGTCAAAATGACGCATTCTAATATTTTTAATTTAATATCATTCAGATTCTAAGGATGCATACATGAGAAATTATTTAGCAAATGTATTTCTTCGGATACATATTATTTTTAAAATATCGCTAAAAATGTGGGTAGCACGTTCTTGTTATTTTTATGAAGTAATGCAAAATAATCGCTTTTAGTGCTCCGTAAACCTAGCGTTAAATAGCAGCTGCACATTTTCGTGACGAATGCATAAAATCCGGAGTCGAGTGATAACGTTAGACATTCGCGATCGAGTTTGCTCGAACGCCACCGGTGTCAGTCTCCGGATCGCGGGCCTTTTTACGAGTTTCCAAAGAGCGATCAATAACAGGACTATCGAAAGCAGCATCTACTCTGATATAGACCGTGTCTTTCCTTTCTCCTTTCTTGCGTCTCCACGTGTCGATTCCGCCACTCTCCTCGGTGGTTCCAGTGAAATTGGCGTTTCCGGGTCCGTCTCCTCCCTCCATATCGGTGCTCGTTTCTTTCTCCTCTCCTTTCTTTCCCTTCGAAAACGACCGGACGGTGCCCGATCGAAATGGCGGGAGGTACTAAATGTGGTAGGAAGAACGGAGCCCAGGACTTGGACTATACGCGGGACTACTCTTCGAAGTGGTAGGGCGAAGGGGAACAGGTGAGAGGCCGAGAGAGCCCGGTTCTCTCGGAAAGGTGAACGGAGAGAAACGAAGAAACGAAGGGCATTTGGAATGCGGTACTGTTATGCCTTACGGTACAGACAGGACGGAAATTAGGACTGCTCCGACTTGTTGACCACCGCTCGTTACTCTGTTCGTTCGTAAGTCGACTTTTCTCTCTCTCTCTCTCTCTCTTCTCTTCTCCGTCGATACGTTCCCCTCCCTCCGTCGTTTCCGTTCATCCGCCTGTAGTTCTCTCATGAAACAACTAAAAAAAGAATTCCCCGTACAACTCCATACAGGCTCAAACCGAATTCCCGCCAGAATTCAAAATTTGATCCTTCTAGGCGGTACACGCCTTGTCCTCCACCGATCTTTCCTACCATTTTCGCCCATAAAACGGGGACCCTCTTCGCCGCTCTCTCTCTCTCTCTCTCTCTCTCTCTCTCTCTCCGTCTCTGTCTCTGTCTCTCTCTCGACGGTGGAGCGTTCATCGATTTGCTCGCATTCTCGCGGGATACGGAAGACGCGTTTGCACCGGCGTAGATCGATGCGGACACACTGTTTTGATGACGAAACCGGGTAGGTAGCGGCAATCGATGCGAGAGCATCATTGAAACGTTTGCCGACGAAAGACACCAGACGGTAGCTGCCGCGTATGCGAATCGAACGACCCTCGTGCGGCATTATTTCTCTCGCCTCTAAATTCTTTTATCCTTGCGACGCCACATGTTCTTCAATGCAACTTATTCTTATACGCTCTCGCGTTTCCGATAAATGTAAACATTGTCGGCGAGACGTCACGAAATAATCCGATCGGAACACCGAAGAACATCGTTTCAATCGAGTTTCCACCGGTATTTCGGTAATCCAAAGATACTCGAGAAACGCGAAATAGTTATATTCACACATTGTTGACCGACAACAACAGAGGAACTATCTTTTACGCAGGAACTATCTAATGTCACCAGATATTATTTCGTAATTAAATGTGGAACTAAAACAATCTAAATAAGAGTCAAAAAGTTAAAATAGCTGCAAATGGTTAACATTTGGTCCCGGGATTGCAGGCTGAACTTCTGAGCCCCTACGTATTTTTCGAAATCATATTTTTCGGACTGGTACGCGAGATAAGTGAAAAGCTAATTGACTAAAGTTTCGTCACTTTGGTACACAATTGTCTACGGATTAATTTTTCGTGACGAAAAAAAAATTCCGTCATTGCTCATCGTCGACCGAACACCGTTTAAAGAAGGACGTGGAATCAACGCTGCCGATGAGTTCGAAATGATTGAGTACGAAATGTTTAACACTTTGACTGACACACTAGTTAAAGAGCATTTCAGCAGTTCCAGCTCGATCGTCCGGATGAATCGAAGCTGTCGAAGAGTCCCTCGAGATGGCTCGGTGAAAATCGAGTTAGTAATGTGCTTTGTTTACACAAGATAGTTGAATGTACGTTCGACGCGGCGCAGGAGGGACGAAGGGTCGACGGTGACCAGGAAATTATGTTGGATAGCGTAATCGGCACTGGACAGCGTAGTCGGCGAGACCGATTCGGCCACGGCCGCAGAGATTACAGAGTTTTCTCGTAAGCGAGCAGGCAAATCATCGTCGGCGTCACGACGATACGGAGGCAAGGGGTCGTGGCTCCCGGGTATGGTTTATGCAAAGTTCGCCAGTAGTGATGCAAATTTTATTAGTCCCGCGTTTTATCATCCGCATCTACGCGTAAGAAAAGAAAAGGGATGACGACGGGGTGGGGGGAAAAAAACGGAACATAGAAGCGAAGCGGAGAAAACTGTTCTGGAAGATTTTCAGAGTGTTCCCTGGAAACGGGGTTCTGGATGGAAGCTGTCGGGCGCGGGCGGCGAGAGAGAGAGGGAGAGAAGAAGAGAGGGCAAAGAGGGAGAGGGAGAGTCGTTTCCGCTTACGTTTTCCCGGAGAAAGAGCTGGTTGGTCGTCTCGAGGACGGTACGACGAAAGGAAAAAGTCCGGGAAGAGCCGAGGAAGAACGTCGATAACGTTGGAAAAACGTAAAATGCGCGGCCGTCCAGGAAGAGAAGGAAACGCCGCGTAGTATAGGGAGAGGAAGAGCGGAGAAAGAGAGAGGGTGAACAAGCTTCCCGACGAGCGAGAGAACGGTGTGCTTCGGAGAGAAGACAGGAGTGCGTGGGACAGAGAGAGAGAGCGAGAGAGAAAGAGAGGGAGGAGACTAGCGGAGAGGAGAGAGGAGAGGAGAAAAAGAGAGAAGGGTGGCGGAGACCGTGGAAGAAAAGGGGCCACGAGAAAATAGCGTCTTCGCCGTGGGGAGGGAACGAGGGAACGAGTAAATGGAGCCAACGCGCGGAGAAAGAGGGAACGAGAGACGCGGCGCGGAGGGTCGAGAAAGAAACGATGAAACGACCGAGGGACAAGGAGAGGGCGAGAGGGAAAAGAAAAGAAGGAGATGGAACGTGAACGATACGGGGGTAGAAGAAGAAGAGGGGGAGAGCCAGCGCGGAGCGGAGCGGCGCGGCGCGGCGCGAGGAGCCGCTCGCTCGCTCGTCTACTCCACGAATGGCAGAGAGACAGACGGGAAAAAGAAAGAGGATGGGATCCGAGGGAGGCGAGGTGAAATTGGACACAAAAAGCTCGAAGAAAAATTGAGATGAATCGTGGAAGGGAAGATGGGGGAAGGGAGGATTCTCTGAAAGGGAGAGACCAACGCAGTGTCCTTCTTCGAGGCCGCGAAAGAAAGCGCGAACGCGCTTTCGAGGGATGAGCCGTGTACACGTCGATACGATATTATTATTTCTTGCTGATTTTTCGTCGGTGAAGTAAACCAGGATCGTTAGCCGACACACGCTCGTCCATTACACGCGATTACTTTCCATTTCGCAATAATCAACTTTCGAAGACCGAACCGTTCGATATATGTAAGTGAAGATTCCGCCTTTACGCACCGTAATTCACTCCCGGTTTGTATTTTCGTGCACGCGGCTCTGTCGGACTCGTTTAGCGTCACGCGCCGAGAGCGTCATCTCGTAAAGTAGTCTCTCGGTACTAGCCAGCCAGCCAGCAAGCCCCCATTCTCCCGCGGTCAACCGTTTTACATTTTTCGCGTTCCAACGTTAGCGCGGGCATTTCGAATTGTTACGCGGCGCGGTGCGGCGCGGCGCGCGGCGTGTAGTGGTCCGACCGCGATCGAGGATGGCTCGCGCTCGTTAATTCGCGAGCTTCTGTGCGCGCACCGTTCGTCAACGCGAACCTCGGGGGCTACCCAGCTGGCGGATATCAGTGAAAGTACCGAGAAAATCGTTAGAGGATGCCTATATAACTCGGGAGAAACCCGCGTAGAAGGAGACTCGGGTGTACGCGCGAAAGATCGACCGTCGAGAAAGCGTATCGATCGATTCGATCGGGTTGGCAATAGCCTGGCAAGTAGAATCGATCAACGCGATCCGCTGGTTGGTTCGCGTTTCATTCGCGTTCAAGATACTCCCAACTATCGTCGGCGTTATTTCGTTTCTCCCTGAAGCTTGTCGCTTTCTTTTCATCTTCTTCCCACCCTCGTTAACACTAGATTTACGGGACCCGTCAATATGGCGGATTCTACTATTTTTACATTGCGAATATTGAGATTGCAAACATTTATCGGCGAGAAACGTACGGGTCTTTATGCAAACGAAAAATTGTCTGCGCCAATTGCAACAGATGGGAGCCAGACACACGCTTAATTCTTCCTTGAATAATTCCAACACGTGGAAAATAATCTTAATTTCTAGTGAAATCCGCAGACTAAGAGGTAAGGGACCCAATTAGGAACCAATTACTGTGCCTATATTAACACCAGATTTATGGGATCCGTTAAAATGACATAGCGAAATAGCGAATATTGAGAGTGTAAAAATGCATCCACGAGCAATTATTTAACAAAGTGATTTCTTTGGGTATATATTATTTAAAAAATGGCTACAAACTTTCATCGATACATTCATGTTGTCTATACAAAGTAATGTAAAATAGTCATTGTTAGTGCTCCGTAACTCTAGTGCTAATCTCTAACAAGCCTGAGCGCACCGCCGCGCCTTTTCGCCGTACGACGAAAAAGCTCGGTCACCGAAAATTTTTTCGTTATCCGTTCTTTGTTCTTCGTAGAGGTACGAAAACAGGCTCGAGAGATCGATTATTATCGATTCGGTCGCCAATCTTCGCTCGTTATCGCGTATTATCAGTTCTTCTTGAAACGTTGTGGTTGTAACTGGTTAACCCAATTCTCGAATATCGATACGTATGTACACGCATACCCGCGACGTGGTACATTGTATCGAATAGGCGTCCGACTCGTAACGAGACGGGAATGGGCGTGCGCTCGCGCGCGCTTGTGAAACGCGGCTAACGAATAGCAGGTAAAAACCGACAGGTAAGTGCACCAGGTGCACTCGTGTATCGCCGTGCTACCTGCGTGATAGATTCGAACCGTTGGACGGAGCAATTCTCTGATAATGCACGAGCGACGCTCGCACGCGTCCGCGATTATCCGGCGTGTGTAACACGAACTAACGTTTACATTGGTAAACGATCGTTAATCGATCGACGGATCTGTAGCTGTGAATAGTATAGGTGATACGGAATCGGTCTTGTCGGTCTTCGTCGTTATTCCGTTTGTGCGACACAAGGGTTAGCTGACGTAGCGCGTTGTATACCGTGGTAATAGCGTTCGTTCTCGCTGACAGAGGAACGAACGGCACCGAACGAAAAGAATCCGCGGTAGCCAACGGATACAAAAGAATCGACAAGCGGCAACGCTTGGTGAAGAAGCGGGAACGGAAAGCAAGACAAGAAGGCGAGACACGAGAGCTTAAAGTTTTTCACGTTATCGGCGCGCGTCTAAGCAACTGATAAAAGTCCGTGTTCTTGCGGATAGATAACGCGGAATGGCCCGTATAAAGAGTCGTACATAGATAGAGGCAGATAAAGCACGGTCCACGGAACAGGTGAATGTTACGAGACAGACCAACGCCCGAACTTCTTCGTTTACTTTTCTGGTGTCGATTCGCGGCGATACGTGACCGTCGCTCGTCCCGCGCGCGTCTCTACATCACCGGCAAAAATTAACGACATCCGGTCACGGATAATACGGGCCCGATCGTTCGCGCTCTCCTTCCTTCTCGTTTTCTTCTTTCCGGCCCGGTTTTGAACATTGCTCCGTACGCCTTATCGCAAACTCGAGGGAAGTTGGTGTCGGTCGTCGATCATCGTTAACCGTTCTCGGCTTTGGTCGAAATCGCGAAAGTGTTCTTCTCTTTCTTCTTCGTCTTCTTCTTCTTCTTCTTCTCTATTTCGATAGACACCGGAAACCGGGGAAAGAGACCGATTGTGCTACTAGAGTCCGTTTTCCCGTGAACCACCGTATCTCGCCTTTTCTTTTCTTCCACACGATTTATCTTCTCTCGCCGTGTTTATCTTCGATTCTCTACTCCTCCGGTTGTCTTACCCGCCGCCCCGATCTCTTCCTCGACGTTCCCTCTATCTTTACCTTGGACTATACCTTATCTTAACACATAACCTTAATACCCTTACCTCCCTTGCTTCGCTCGTGCGAACGGCACCGATATTTTCCACTGACCGTCACGGGAAAGACAACCGAAGAATATTTAATGGAGACAGATCATTATTGGGGCGTGCACTACAGGTACTGTCCCGCTTCACAGATCGATCTCGAAAGCGGAAGGGCACCGAGGAATTGTGCGTGTGCATGTGCGTGTACATGACTCTGCGTGGCTGCGCGTGTGTCTGCCTATGTGCGAAGGGTGGGTGGGATGTAGGACGAAGTCTTCGACGACTTTTCGACGAATGTAAGAAGCCGGGAGAGACAAAGGGAAAGACGCGGAGCGTAACTGTATTGGTCTGGTGTTTTTGTTGTAGCGGCGGCATGGCCGGGCAGCACTACTGCCTGCGCTGGAACAACTACCAGTCGAACATGACGTCCGTTTTTCACCAACTATTGCAAACCGAAGCCTTCGTCGACGTCACACTGGCATGTAACGAAGCCTCCTTGAAAGCACACAAGGTGAGCCATAACCAAATTTCAACGCCCTCAAAATTAGGACCCGTCTCAGCTTCTCTCAGTCTTGAAAACGTCGAACGCCCAGAAGGAAATTTAGCTCCTTCCGCGTATTCTCCTTTACGCTCTCGATCGACTCGAAACGCCTTCCCTGAAATGGTAATTTGAGTTTAACCCATTAACGCCCAAGAATTTTTTTAAATTTTAGCAAACGGTGGACAAAACATGTAGTCAATCTTGTTATCCTGTACTCAAGCGAGTACAATGGGCGTTAATTGGTTAAGAAAAATTCCGGCGTACGTAAATCGACGCGTGCTTCTTTTTCCATTGGAAAAGTCGCAGAACAGACTCGAGGTCGGCTAGCATAACTGCGAACGTACTGGTCGATGGATCGCGGGTCGACCTCAGCATCACAGCCGAGCATACTGGTCCCTGCTTACATGCAAAACATTGTTTCAATCGCCGGGACTCGCAAAGAATACTTTTCCTTGCATAACGTGCTCCATTGTATTCTACGAGTATACTCATTTTTCCTCCGACAATGTCTCCTTCGTGTATCCTAGCGCCTAATACGTTTATTTCTTTCACGCAGGTAGTATTGTCGGCGTGCAGTTCCTATTTTCAGAAGCTTCTGCTCTCGAATCCCTGCAAGCACCCGACCATCATCATGCCACAGGACGTTTGTTTCAACGATCTCAAGTTCATCATAGAGTTCGTCTACAAGGGAGAGATCGACGTCTCGCAAGCAGAGCTTCAGGTAAGAGAAACTCCGAGTGACCGGGAATTATATGGAACGTTGTTCTGTCTCGTACCCGCGAAGAAGCGAGAAAATTTGAAGAAATCACGACAACGGTTCGCAGTGCGGTATTCTCTCTCCGTAACTGTCGGAGAGATCTCCACCGTAACTGCCGAAATTTTTCCATACGAAAAGAATAAGCCGATGGCGGGCTCGTCTTTGAAATGCGTTTGCAAAGTGAAACGAATAGCCGCGATAGCAACAAGACGATACAGACTTTCTCTTGGTTGCGCATTATTTTCTGCTCGCTCGCATCGATCGCGAGCCAATTCTGTTGAACGAGTTTACCGACTGCGGCGATTCCCTGCTCACCGGGTCACGCGTGTTCCTGCCTCCCTGCACGTCCATGGGAAGTTAACCCTTTCGCCCTTCCGTTTCGACCGGATGTCGCACGGATTCGCGTTACAGTTACCCGTTTTATCATTCGACGTTCTCCCGTCTCCCTGTTTTACCGATCCGTACTCGCTACTGGTACGGTAGATTCGCTAGGGATTTGAGATGGCGCACACTGGTCCCAATCGACGAATTAGCAGGAAAAAATACTAAAATCATTTTTTCTGTTGAGCACAGTACCATTATTTATATATTTTTTCATTCTAAATTGGATGAGACCATAACAAAGTCGATGCTATTAATAGTTTTCGAGATATCGTGATGCATTTTACGATTAAAAAATGTATAACTTACCGGGACAGATGATTATTTTTCAATTTAGCATTCCTCCGATGATCATTCAGTATTCTACTTGCCCCCCGTTCCACTTGAAAAATTTTGACCTCCTGCACTTTCTAGATCGTTCTCTAAATATTTGACGAGCATATAACGATTCTTGATCATAGTCGATTGCATAAGGTCTAATTCCTTCAGGTGAATAACCATGTCTCGCCGAGTTATAGCGCGCATTCTAAAAAAAAAAATTATTTCTCACAAAATGGCAACTAAAGGCGAAAAGCTATTGAGTTTATATCGAGTACAGGATTGTGTAAAAAAACTCACCGATACTGTTGGATTCCGCGTTTGGAAATCGAGTACAACAGTTTATAATAAAATCGAGAAGAGTTTTATTTAAGTGTATACACGGTGGCGACTTTAAGGTACAACGATGCAACCTTCGGCACTGAAATATGCAAGAAGAAGCTCTGAGTCTGTTTCAACGGGCTGCTATATATATATGTGTGCTTTTTGAGAGGAAAGTGTGGAAGATAGTAGATAAGGCTTGTTGTGGAAAGGATCACGTGGAAGAGACAAAGTCTAAGGGTCTGTTTGGTCCTGATGATTCAAGGGTTTTGGCTGACTGACTTAGGATTATCGGGTATACAACAATACGTGTTTTTCTTTACCTTTAAATTTGAACTATTTTCCTCCTAATTCATCGATTAGGACCACCGTGTGGCGCCATGGGTCCCCCTGCATACGGGAAATCCCGCCGGGTCTCTCTCCCTATCGCCCTTGTCCCTTTCCTCTTCGTGCTCTTCTTCCTTATTCCCGTCGGCACTCGCTATAAATAACGGTGCACTCGCCGGCCGAAGGAATCGTGCGCGTTTCAAATGTCCACTTTCCCTTTCGCGCACTTTAATTTTCAATCGGGAGACCTACTGCATACGTACGGTTCACCGAAATCCTTCTCGTCGATGCTCGTCGGAACCATCTTCGCGCGCATGTTCTCAAAGTCCCTTCCGGGCGACGAGAAAAATCATTCTGATGCCCAGACCATTTTAACCCTTTGCACTCGAAGCCATTTTAGCTCTGAAACGAAACATTTCTTCCGACATAGAATGTTTCCCTTGAATATATATTTTTTCATACTATACATACGAAAATGGTGCAATTTACTCGTAGAGTACTGAAATGTTTAGTAATTTATTAAATACAAACAAATTTAATAATGTAAAAAATATTTTTAATAACGATACAGCAATTTTTAGTGGCGCCTTACAGTAGCCATTCGAGTGCTAAGGGTTAAAAGTCTAGTCTCACCGCTTAAACGAAATGTTTCGAAAGTGAAAGGCGATGTTGAAATCGACGATTCATTTTAGGAAACGCCTGCTTGGATATTAGAGGTTAAGGGCCCGCGATAAGGTAGAGCGACTACGTTACCGTTGAAAAATGGTATTACGTGCCTCAAGTTTTCGTCCTCGTATAAGAACATTTCGTCGCTGGTAAAGGGCTCGTTCGATAGAGGAAGGTTCGATCTGGTGCGCGATGGTCAGAAGCTGACGAGATTACGTGGATATTTCGTAATATAAGCGTTCTAAGTAGGCCAAAAATTGAGGATGCATTTTTATGCTGTTGGATGAGTTTTCTGTATGAAATTGAGCTGCATTTTGTCTTGATTCTCTGCGAAATAAAGCAGAAAACTTGGAGCACGTTTCTGGCGTCGGAATTCATGATATCAGAGCAAAAAATATATATTTCAAGATATAATTCAAGATATATACAGAGGAAAAAATGTGACAAGATTAGTCACAGACTGGAAACACGTCGGATCAAGTCCAAGACGGATCTTAAGTCTGTGAATGGAAATGATTAATTAAAAGATCACGTGACTATCCCGGGCCCTTGACGATAGTTTTCTTCGAACGGTTCGAGTAGGTTAGCACGTGCCTGCGCCGTTGCACTTTTCCAACCTCGGTTAGCTATTTGAATCGTAGAACGTCGGACGACGAACCTGACGGTGCACCGTGTTTTGAGTACGAGCCAAATTTAAGTGTACTATTAATTGTATCGAGAAATCGTATAACTCGGCCGAGAGTATGTGGAATCGCTCTCTACTTTGACACGAGAATCTAGAACTGTGTATCTGGAATCGTGTTATTGTTCACCGGTTTGCGATGAACGGTAATCAATTTTGAGAAATTTCTTCCTTTAGGACACGGCTTACACCCGAAAGTCTCAACAGACAAAACTGTACGATGCCGGCCCGTGAAAGTCTCAAATCTCTGAATAGGTAATAAAGTCACGCGTTTCCGTGTATCGGTACGTTCGCGAAATATTTATAGTACACAAGTGAGAGATGCTTAGGGGATTCTGCAATCCAGTTCGGAAAAGCGAACTGTTCGCGATGGTTTTCAGTTGGTCGCCTCTGCTCCGGCGTTTCTTTCAATTAATTACGAACCGAAGCCCATCGGCCCGGTCCGCTCTTAATGGCGACGCCGACAGAAAACTCGTTTGAAAGAATTCAAGCTGAAACCCATACATGTTTTGCTAAATCATGAATGGACGGTGCCATTATTGTGCTTTCCACTTTCGCGAGATCAATAAGACAGTCTTCAACCCCGTCTCGTTAGATTCCATTGTCCAGCAATCAAGCTACTACTACTACTACTATGTACGGTACCCGCGCAGTGGCACTCAACCATTATCACCTTGACTGTCGATTCCAATACGTTCGACTCGCAAACTAATCTTACAACAAACCGGCATATTATGCGTAACAATTACAGGTTAGCTGTCCGAATTTAGAATTCGAAGGTCACCGAACAGTGTCGTATCTTCCGTTTCGTTAAGAAAAACGAAAGATGGTTCTTGTTCCGATTGTTTTATCAGTTAACCGTGACAAAAGCTCCGTCGGGATCTAGCTGCTGCGATTCGATCGAATCGATCGAATATTCATCGGCCTCGTGTCATCGTCTCTCTCTCTCTCTCTCTCTCTCTCGTCTTTCGTGCGCGAAAATATGCCGCCGAGAACCGCCTCGCGAACGATGCTTCGAGTTTCGTTATTTTGCCATTTTTTACCTCCCTTTTGCCCCGCTCCGTGAAGCAAAACGTGTTGGCACGCAACGATGCTCACGCCCCTGATTGGTGTTCTTCGTTCGGAGTTTCGTATCTCGTTGCCAGCATATTCGCCTTGGACATAATTCAGAGCCGGCCGAGAGAGTGAACTTGCCGCGGCGATATTCAGCTCGAAAGAAATCCTTCTAATTTCCGCGCGCGCTATTCGCCATTTTCTCGTGGTAATTCGAACCCGTTTCCGATCGACGAACAGCCTTGTCGACCGTTCTCCGGCCAGGCGCTACGGGAACGTCCGTAGCGGATACGTACGCGACACGTACCCAGTCCAAGTAGCATCTTGTGTTTCATTTTTCGGAGAAAAAAAGTCTATAGATACGCGCACGTGGTCCTTTGACTCGCTGTCCTTGACACGAGAGTCAAGACGACGTCACACGGAGAAAACACATATCGCTCATGTGCATCAAACTGCAGGTACTTACATGGTCAGACGTATATCCAGAGTCCCGATTGCACGCTGCTGAATTGTCGACGGCTATTAGGCTAACGGACCCAAGTACTGAGCCTATATTAATTATATACTTCAAAGAGAGAGAGAGACATTAACTGATTTTAACGAAAAGAAATTTAATATCGCTTCTCTTAACACTAGGTTTACGGAGCATTAAAAACGAGTATTTTACATTACTTTATATAAATAACATGAATGTATCGATCAAAGTTTGTAGCCATTTTGTAAATAATATATACCCAAAGAAATCAATGTATTAAATAATTGCTCGTGGATGCATTTTTACACTCTCAATATTCGCTATTTAATAATATTAGAAACCGTCAAATTGACGGGTCCCGTAAATCTAGTGCTAATATAGGCACAGTAATTGGTGCCTAATTGGGTCCCTTACCTCCTAGTCTGCGGATTTCACTAGAAATTAAGATTATTTTCCACGTGTTGAAACTATTCAAGGGAGAATCGAGCGTGTATCTGGCTCCCATCTGTTGCAATTGGCGCAGAGAATTTTTCGTTCGCATAAAGACCGGTACGTTTCTCGCCGATAAATGTCCGCGAAGAGTTTTCTGATTGATCGGCGTTAATTTTAATTCGGTAATCGTGCGAAGAGATCGACTAGTACGCAGACTCGGCTCTTCTTTATCAATTGTACCTGCGGTAAGGAACATCCGAGCACTGCAGGGATAAGGATAATATTCTCTACTGACCTCGTTCTCGATCGGTATCTCCTTTCATCGAGAGTAGTTCGAGAGAGAAACGCGTCGCGTACAGAGGAATCGAGAGAACGAGCGAACGAACGAACGCACGGACACACGCACGCGACCAAGTGCATACGTGCACCGGTATCATTCTTATCGAAACCCGAGATTTCGCGTAATTTTCATGAAACTCGATCGCGTCCGGCAGAAGGAAAATCGGCGAACGTGAACGGCCGCGCGCGCGTCAGAAACACAACGTAAACGATGCGTCAGTATCGATAGAGCTGATTTACAATGCAATTTAATTCCCCCGTACCTGTATGTAGTACCTGCCGCATATTGGCAGTACACGCCAACGCGAGAGACAATCGATACAAGTGGTTGTGACTGCTGCGAGACAGTTCACTTGTACGTTTTAACTAGAGATCGAATCAATAATGCGCCGCTACAAATGCCTTTCTAAACAACGATTGAACAACAATCGGTTTTCTAGCAAATACGTTCGACACCGCTGTAATCTAGATCATATTTAAGTCTCGGCCAGATAGTTCCAAAATCCCTACCACCTTCCGAACATAATTAATAATCGCGACGTTGCTTCCACGCAGAAAATATCCGAATAGATTCAGACTTTTAATTTTTATAAAACAACGTATAACAGTGGCATTTTGTGCTCGGTACGGTCACTGTTAAATGTAAACGTCATTTTGTCTTGCTCATCTTTTTTACCGGTTAGACTTCGTACCATGTTTAAAGAAATTCTATCTTATTAGAATAATTGCTGCCGCAACTTCCGTAGCTTCACGTGATCAGATTTTAATAGGTAGCGCGCTGAACCGTGTCTTTTTACCAGAAACACGAAAGATCGAATAGAACCGGAACATGGTTGTTCGAACGATGTAGCTGTGAATGCGATATCGTTATACAGCTGACCTGAAGAGGGGAGTGGGCAAGGACAAACGGTAGACAATTAGAAGAAAATTTCGTGGGCATAATATCGTCCTCGGCGGGCCGCTTTCTTCCGTTTCAATGCCGTCTCGAGCCTAATAACTTTCCTCTGTTCTGGCAACGACGACGGCCGAGCGAGGGGGTTAGCGGAACCAACCGGTGTTAGCCTACGAGAGTAAGCAGCGTTCTTTGGGTCGTTCGATAGCATTCGTGACCGTGGACTCTTTATTCCCTTCGATAGACGCGAACCAGAGACGCGGCCGTAGACCCGGAGAAAAAGAAGACAATCACGAAGAGAGGAAGAAGAAGAAGGGGAAATAGAGCGGCAAAGTCGAACGCGGAGAAACAAGAGAATTCGCGCTTCCTCCGTCGACTGTACCCGCGGTTTCTGCAGTGGCGTGCATGCGTGCGCACGGTTGCACGTTCGTTGTGTGTGCGTGTGTCGGCGCGGCGGCATGGCTACGTGTGTGTACGTGCGTAGAGAGACGACTGGAGCCGCAGATTCCCTTTGTCCGGCGAGCACGAGCGCGCGCGCGCGCTCGCCCGCAAACTCTGCATTTCGCGACTCGACTCCAGAATCTCTTCTTTCTTCCTCGAGCGGGCGGACGAGCGAGTGAGCGCGCGCTCGCTTGCTCCCTCTTTCGCCTTCTTCCATCATTTTTCCGTCTTTTTCTCTTTTGAGACGGTTTCTATCCGCCCCTCCCCGCCGATGCTCGTTCTCCCGAAACCGACTGTGTGCCCTCTTCCCTCGCGGCGCGGCGCGGCGCGGCACGGCTCGGCTCGGCTTGGCTCGGCTCAGCTCGGTGTGGCGCGACGTCTCTCGCCCGTTCGCGAGTTACGTCGCGTCGGGTCCAAGTCTCGTCGCAGAGCGTCCAGCCGACTCGGACTCGAGTCGGATCAACGCAGGGCCGGCCCTTACGGACCCTCCGGGTGCTATGGGGCCCGTTAACGTCGACGGAAGTGGGGGTAATTCGATCTCTCCCGGTGTGTCCGCCCGACGCTTCTTAACATGGCGGGTTATTAAACTATCGTGTTGGATTTACCAACGGCTACGAACACGCACGCCAGCGATTACAGATTGCGCATTCCCCCGGCTCTGATTACAATTGAACGCGTCATCCTTTCGGAAACGCGTCTGCCCCCCAAACTATTTCGCCGATTTTGACCCACTCCTCTTTGTTCAATGTCTTCGTCGTCCAACAGTTTTCGCCGGTCAAACAGCCGGAAGTTTGCACGCGGAGCACGATCAGTTTCGACGCGTCCACATTGAAAACTTTGGACAAAGCAGCAAGGTATCGATTATCAATCTTTTCGCGAGAGTTTTCGAAAAACTAAAAATTTCCTCGATAAGATTTACTTTCGCGTCCATTGTACGGACACGGTGGACGGCGAAAGAGTAAATTCTCTGACAATTTATCGACGACGCACGTAGAAACCAGGGTCCTAACTTTAGGGATACACCACTGCGACGGTCGTCTCGCTCTCTATCTTTCTCGTGTATGCACGCAATACACATATGTGTATGTACACGTATACATATGTATATAAACATATATAAAATATATATATACACATAGGCATATGTATATACACGTGTACATACATATATATATACAGGTATATACAGCTAGATATACACGTACAGTCTCGATCAGCGTGTTCACGCGAGTACATAACGCTACCCTTGTCGCGCCGACGGTAGATCGGCTCTGTCCTTTCCCGTTCTCCCGCGAACCTTGTATCCGTCTTCGTCACGCCGTGGCCGAACGCGTGTTCCCGCTCTTCGTCTTCTCCGTTCCGTCTCGTTCGTTTCCGCGCGCAGACCGTATTTCTGTTTTCGTCCGGCCTACGGGGAAGTAGACGGTCTTCCTTCCTCCCGCGGGAACCACGGGCGCGCGCTCGCGGTCTCCGTCGCACTCCCACAGGAGACACGAACTCTTGCGTTTCTCTCGGGCACCGCAGACTTGCGCCTCCCCCGTTCGCCCCGATCCCCACCTTTTCCACCCCCATGCCGCCGCGCCGCGCCGTGCCGCGCCGAGCCGAGCCGAGCCGAGCCGCGCTGTGTGTGCTGTGTGCATCGTGCTCTCCGTCGACCCCTCCACCGAATGGACTCTCTTCTCCCCCTCGCCCCCGCATCCCGCCTCCCCGCATCCCCGCCCCCTGAGCCGCCAACCATGCCGCTTCCCACCGACCGACCGTCCTGCCACCCGCCGGTTTTCAACCCCTTACCCCGCTGTCAGGGACTGGTCAGGTGCGCTGGCTCGCTCGCTCGCTTCGTGCGAACGCTCAATCGTTCTCTGTCCACCGTCGAGCACGCATCCCCCGCGAGTCTCTTCCTCGTCGTACGCGCTCGAACATTGCCCGAATCCGTCCTTGTTCGTCGCGTCGGCGAATTTCGCGGCGTCCTCCGCCTCCACCTCTTTCTCCGCCGCCGCTACCTCCACCTCCTCCTCCTCCTCCTCTTCCTCTTCCTCCTCCTCCTCCTCCTCCTCCTCCTCCTCTAGCTCTGGCTCTGGCACTGCCTCCTCCTGCTCTCCGCCGCGTCCTCTTCATCTCCTCGCTCCTCCGAATGCCGTGCGCCCTCAGCACGGAGCGCCGAATGCCATTTCACTTTCGTTGGGCTTCGCCGCGTAGGAGATCGGGCCCTGCCAGGAATTATCCTCTCGTTCTACGTGGTCGTAACCTCCTCGTACACGGTTTCGTCTGGCTTTTTCACGACGTCGACTCTACTAACGCCGCCGACACCAGATCGTTTCCTCGTCGTGACTTCTGTGCCTCTTCTTCTTCTCCTCCTCCTTCTCCTTCTTCTTCTTTCTCTTCCTTCACCTCCGCCTCTTCCTTCTTGTTCTCTTCTTCTTCTTCTTCCTCCTCCTCCTCCTCCTCCTCCTCTTTCTCTTCATTCTCTTTATCCTTCTCTTTCCGTGCCTCTTCCTCGTTTTCTTGCCGCCGCACATCGTTCGCCCGCCTTTGCATTTCACCCTCCGCTTCCTCTCTCCTCTCTTCTTGCCGTACTTCCAACTCTGTCGTCGTCGCCGTCGTCACCGTCGCCGTCGTCGTCGCCGTAACTTCACTGTTCCCTTCCTCCCTCTTCTCCACCCTGTCCCTTCGCGTTTTCCCTTCTTCCTCGTACGTCTCCGCTCTCTCGACGAGGGACCGTTCGCCCACGGACCATCGTAGCCAGGTGAGTGATAAACGATACAACTTCGTTCGCGCGCCACGATGGAAGAGAGTGTGGTCTGTCTTGCTTGCGAGCCGCGTCGCGTTATTACACTGGCCATTGCTCCGATGGACTTGTTTCGACCGTCTGCGAACCGGCGAGACACGGAAAGACTGAAAGAGAGAGGGAAAGACCGAGCGAGGGAGAAACAGAGAGATAGAGAGACGAGCGAACGATCAAGCGGGAGAGCGAGAGCGCGCGCTAGAGAGAGAGAGAGAGAGAAAGAGAGAGAGAGGGATTACATGCGAATCAACGAACAAGAGAGGCAAAAGTTTCGAATGGATAGACGAGTGGATGTGCCCGCCGAATGTCGGACGACCGTCTCGTGCACGTGAGCCGTCGTGTTTCCGAGATATTTTTGTGCGCCGGAACGGTTTCACGTGGATCCCACTTTCACGACTCGCCCGAACGAAATTCGCTCGTGTGCTGTTAATTCGAGACTCGACGACGTGATTGCATGCGAAGAGGTGTCTTTTTCTCATGAATGAAACACTGACGCGGCGACGGCGACGGCGACGGCGACGGCGCCGGCCGCGTTCCCCCGAAGTGTTTTCGAAGTCTGCGACGCTTGAATATAATCCGCTCCCGGAACGAACGCGCCGCGGTCGCGATACACGAGGCGTCGATCAAACGCGTGCAGTGTGTCGCCAGTCGCTGCGCGTTGAATAAATCATGCTGTACGCGTAAACGTCGCGAACGGCACCGGCCGACGGGTATCCGCACGGGATTAATACGTTTTCGACTTACGTGTTCGCGAGATCGAATCGCGGTGGTGTTCGGTTGAAATTTCTGTTTGACCAAGCCGGCCGTGTGAATTGTGTTAATTGCGATTCCTTCGACGAGACGGAAACACGTTTACACGTACGGTTCACGTTCGCGTTCCTGGTGGGCTCGTTCCGATCGAAAAATCATGCTCCGGAGCGTTCGAGCGCAGAACGTTCTCGCGGGGTAGGCCGCTCGTGCAGAAGAATCCTTTGGAACGCCTGCGAAACTGCGCCATCAACATTATCAGGCTTCTCCGTTTCACATTCGTAAACATTCCCGTCACGCACACGTCTTATCTTGCCGGTTTAGACCATGCCGTTAGATAATCAAACCGCCTTTCCGATGATCGCAGTTCGAAGTCGCGTTCGACGAATCGTTGAACTCGATCTCGTCGTTTCGATCGTACACGGGGGTACGCGCGATCGCCGAAGATTAAATTTCGCCCGTTTCAAATCGGGTCTACCGATAGATCGATCGATTATAGACTCGAGCATAAAAGTAGAGCGTAACACCGAGCATAGAACGCGACATATTGTTCGGTTTCGAATCGCGAAATTAAACGGATCCGTCGAAAAAATGGTTCGGAAAAGTGCAGGTTCCGCGAAAGGTATGCCACTCCGATGGAAGACGCGACGAAAATACTCGCATCCTCGGTATCCGTCGTATTCTCGCGTTTGTGCTCGAGGAGCACGTGGTGACCGGAGTAGTCGCGCTTCCATTCAGAAAGGAGGTTATGTAGCGTGGAGAAGAAGAGAGGAAGGTTATGCTCGTGACGCCCGTTACATTATCAATTCCGTTATGGCGCCGTATTCGTAATAGTGGAGACCCTACGACCATCTTCGGGGATTCCCCTGTGCGTTCTCCTCTCCGCTTTCCTCTCCCGGTTTCTCTCTTTCACATCCACCTTTCTCCCTCTGCCCCATTCTTTCCTCCCTCTTGCTCTCTTCTTCCTCTAGCTCACTGGGTCTCTTCCTTCCTTCCTGCCGGGGTATGTCTCTGTATAATGTACCTTTATACCCGTCTTACGGCGAGCAGCCCCCAGCCACCCCATCGTGTCCTTCCTGTTCCCGTGAAACGATTCCACGCTCGATCTTTTTGCGGATTTACACCTGTTGGACTTCTCGTTCTATCGTCCCCTTATTTCTTCCTGCGAAAGAACTCTCTCTATCCGACCCCACGGTCGCGTTCGCGCCCTGACGCGAATATCTTTCAACGATTCAAACCCGCCCCCACCCCCCGCGCTGCTTCCCTCTTCGCTCTTTACGCTTTTTTTTCTTTCCCGCCTTGAGGACACGCGTTTTCTACCACCCCCTTCCTCTCTCTCTCTCCCTTTTGTCCTCATCTTCGATTCCCACGGGAGAAATCGTCTCGAACCTTCGTCTCGCGTCGCTTCTCCGTCTGGACGTGGCCAAAGGGTGGACAGGGCGAAGCGGGTCTGAGTGAAATCTAAATCGGAGGCGATCCCTTTAGTTCGTTCGCGACGGAAAAACAGTTTCCGTCGAGTTTCACCCGGTTAGGTTTTTTCGGCCGTTCGAACGGAGATATTTTCGTCGAGCATATTCCCGGAGACGTTCGGACACGTCGAAAGGCGGTGTTGCCCATGGCGAAGGCACAGATCGGAAGTACCCGACAGAGGGGTAGAATTTTTTTCTCTCTCTCTCGTCTCGCGTCAATTAGTCTGGGATAATTGGTCGGGCGATGCCCTTGAACCCTAAGTATTGATTGGTGAGGTTGGATTCTGCCGGTGGCTTTCCCTCTTGCCTCCGAACCGATGGCACCACCCCTATGCATCCACCGCCGAACCAACCAACTACCCACCCGCTCCCTAACCCCTGCACCGACACCCGCACTACCCTACCAACCCATTGCCTAGCGTCCGTGGTTCTCCAAGTCCCATCGTCATCGTCGTCGCTGTGTCGTTAAACCACTGCTTGCCACCGTTCTTCCTTCCTTCCTTCGCCTACTATATTTCGTTTAATTCAACTACGACCAGTCATTTATCTTCCGGAACGCTCTACATATTTCGTACATCGTTCGTCGAATCTTTTTACCACGGAGAAACCTCGTTTCTATTGATATAGCTGATTCGACCGACCACACGACTATATTTGTTTGTATACTCTCGACGTTTTTTCCCGTATTTGCCGGGTCTAGCCAAATAATAACACGCGCGCACACACTTATCAACGATCTACGGAGAATGCGGTTGACGGTGCAGAAGACTTTCTCGTCCAGAGCCTGCTCGTGCGACCGACTCGGCGTGCTCGTTGGTACGTGTCCGGCCGGTTGTAAATCTGAAAAATCAGTTAAAAAAAAAGAAAAAGAAAGAAAAACGCATAGCGGTCGAAGCATCGTCGAGAGTCCTAATTACTCGAGGGAGCCCGGGTTCGTCGCGCCATCGCTGTCGCCGTGGCATGCACGTCCGACAGGGAAGTTCGATCACCCTGCTGCGACCAATACTACGAAACTCACGGATTGTCGAGCCCGAAGATTCGCGGACATTTCGACGCGGTTATACGTATCCGTTCACAAGCAGCACGGGGTGAGAGGAGGCGTGTGAAGGACAGAGAGGGGGACGCGACCGGGGTGCTGGAGAGAGATGAGTGGAGCAACAGAGAGGGTAGGATGTGTGCGTGGAAACGGTTGGAAGTCATCGGTGTCGGTGCCGTCGCGAGTGCCGTAGAGAGAATCGGGGGTTGGGGGTGGTCGATACGGCCCTGGGGCCGCGACAGCCGCGTCGGAGGCCTCCCCATTCTTCCTGCGGGCGTTTTTGCCTCTGCATCTCTCTCCCACCTCGGGTCTCTTCGTCACTCCCGCGGCTGCTCACTCAATCGCTAGCTCAGTCAGATTCCTTCTCTCTCCCTCTTTCTCTCTCTCTCTCTCTCTCTCTCTCTTTCTCCCACCCGCCCCTGCTCGCTCTTCGTCTCTCTTTCCGTCGCTTCGACTCTCTTCTTCTACACCGCTGTGAACCTAGTCCTACCCACCGCCACCCAGTTTTCCACCCACGCTCCGCTTTCCAGCCGCCACCGACACCCCCGACGCAGCCTGCCTAAACCCCCACCTGAACCTCTGCTTCCATCGCCTAACTCTTCCTCTGCTTCCTCACCCCCTCCCCCCAAGCCGCGTCGTTGCCGCCGCCGCCACCGCCACCACTGCCGCTCTCATACCGCCTGTCCCCTTACCGACCCCGCCTAATCGCACCACCCCTGCCTTGATTAAAGAACAGAGAGCCTCAACTTCAACGCGGCCCTCGCTCTCGTTCATTCGCCTCCCCCGCCCTCTTCCATTTCCCATCGTCTCTTCTCTTTTCCGTTCCTTTTTTCGATCGTTTCTATTTTTTGACCGACTCTGTCCATCCGCTCTCTTCTCTCGATCCACCGTATTTATCTATCTATTTCCTTTTTGTTCTTTCTGTCTCTCTTCCGCCCGAAGATCGTCCGCGCTACATCGACGACGACCGAGTTCTTCGCGGGTCCTCTTTCTTCCTCTCGAGTAGTTACGCGGATCGTTCCCGGAAACGGAAGCGTCCTTTCGCCGCCACGTGGTCGAACACAAGCCGCCCTGAAAATTCTTGTCGCGACTCCGTTCCGTCATGCGGAAGTCGCGCGGCGTCCCTTCTTTTATTTGTCTCCTTCTCTCCCTCGCATCGCACCCCTTCCGACAGCCAAGTAACCGTAAGCTCGTTACTCCTTTTCTCTTTCTTTAGCGCGATCTTCGCTTTCCTCCTCTACTTGTTCTTCTTCGTCTTCCTCTTCGTCTTCCTCTTCGTCGTCGTCGGTGTTTCCCTCGTGCACCGGTCTCAAGGTTAAGATCACCGAAGACGGGAGGGGGGAGGAACAGGGCTGGGATGAATGTGTAGTCGCAGGGAGGACGTCGCCGCGCTGCTCGACACGGGTCGACGCACTACCCCGATGAATCGCTGCACACCGAAACTGGATCGTGGAAACTGATTTTAGACCGAGCCGCCGCGACGGCAGACGGCCACTGCAAGATGAAACCGTATCCGTCGGGGACGGAGCGTAAGGATGACGGGCTTTTACCAGGAATATGCAAATCCGTCGGCCTTCGCCTGCGTCTCGCCACTCTCTTCTTCTTTATTCCCCTCGGATGCCGATTTACCGAGATAGGTTATCCCTCGTTCGGTCTCGTGCACGATCCGCGATCCCTGTCCTGTCTGTCCATCCGCGCCCGTTTTGCGCCATCGAATCGCCGCAATTTCCCCGAATATTCTCGTCCGTCGAACCTGAATTCCACCGACAAAAATCTAGACGACCCTCGTTAAGCGAACGTCTCCTAGCCGGAAGTCTTCCGTCGACGTACCGGATGATATCCGAGAAAACTCGTTTCCGCGATGTCTCGTCAACATTTTTCCTCAAAAACCGTGCACATTTGCATCGTGAAACGTTGGTCGAGCTTCCGCGCTGATTTCAGTCGTTCCGAGATACAGTATCAGCGTGTGGAAAATTTGATAAACACCTGCCGTTTGTTTCGTTGATCCGGGGAACGTCGGGTACGAGCGTCTCTCGCGAACGGTGTATATAACATTGAATCGTCAACAGCTCGCGACCTTTCGCCCAGGTCGCTATCGCGCGTGTTAGACTTTATCGAAGAGAGCAGGCTGCTTACAGAAGGTGTTTGCGATTTTGTTACAGTCGCTATTGAAAACGGCCGATCAGCTGAAGATCAAGGGCCTCTGCGAGGTGCCGGAGAGCAGGGACGGTCCTCCATCGGTGAGTCTGAGCTCGCCGCCACGGGAACCAGGCACTCCCAGGATAAATTTCAGCAAGTTGAAGAGACGGTACAAACGAGCGAGGACCACGTTCGAGCCTCGCGCCACGGATTCGAGGCACTACGACAGATACAAAGAGGAGGAATCGAACGGGAATTACAATCCGGAGAACAAAGAGGTAAGTTTTATTACAGTGTACGTTTGTGACGGCTGTTTACGAGGGGAGAAAAAAAAAGAGCGAAAAAGGCGAGGGGGCGGGGGGAGGGGGCTGGGAACGGGATGCAAAGGGAAAAGCATGAGAAACGTGACAGCCGTCCAACGAACTACCATCTCGTCACGGTCGTCGCTAAATTTGTACCGGATATTCCGCAGAATCACAGAGACTGGCAGACCGAAGATGAAGATTGTACGGAGGGCACAACAGCAACAGTAGTCTTGGAAACGTGCCAACGGACCAATAACAATAACAACAACAACAATAACAACGGTAACGGTGCGAATAACAATAATAACGGTAAGTTGATGGACCGGAGTCTACGCCCCACACCTGAACCCTCGCATATTCGAATCATAGGGCTAACTTCTACAGTTTCTCTTCGTGGTGTTTCTCTGTACTCCGTTGTACACCTATTGGTTATTTATGTAGAATATAGGATTATTTCTGAAACGAGAAATAACACGGTTGTACCGTGTATCCGCCCTTAAGGGGGCCGGCAGGCATTGGGCCTTGACTGTCACGCTATCTTACGCTGTGCCTTTTGTTCTAGACATTTTACGTCTTAAATAAGTAAGTAATCAATTAAAAATGCATACCACCGTGTTTGTACGTGTCTTTGCTACGTCTGTATGGAGCCTTTTCTTCGATACGAACACTAAATCTGTCGAAATTAAGAGAATCTCTCAGTGGCAGCCATCTTGTGACGTCATATTTGCTTCAGAATTCGAATTTTCTGCCGAAATCACTCCACGATGCGGTAGAAATTCGCAATTTGGGCTCTATACAGACGTAGTTTGGACTTTTAGGAAACACAATTGACCTCTTCTAAACTGCTCATTGCAATATTGAAGCGGCAGTTTGACTAGATTTTGACCCTTGCATACGTATATGGATTTCAAACCATGCCGGCCCCCTTAAGTAATACAGCGAATTGTCTCGCGGTAAGTATCGAAGATGCAGATAATTTTTCAAATAAAACTTACCATTAGGAGGGGGTGTATTTGTTAACGCTCAAGGTACGCAGTGAAGAGGTTTGCGATGAGTTTCTGTTAAACGATACAACAATGTGAGTAACCAATCACCAACAAGTGCACCCCTTTGTATTACACGTATGACTTTCGTTGAAAAATTTGTCGCATCCTCGCTACTTTACGGGAGAATGTGAAATAACTGTAAGGTGCCACTATATGTATACTTTCCTATTTATGTATAGCAACCTATCGTTCCGCGAGAATTTTTTTAACACTAGGTTCACGGGACCCGTCAAAATGGCGGGTTCTAATATTTTTAATCTACGATTATTGAGAATGTGAAGATCCAAGTGGAATTACTCAACAAACTTATTTCCTTGGGTATATATTCTTTAAAAAATGGCTGAAAACTTGGATGGACACATTCCCATTATTTTTATAAAGTAATGTAAAATACTCCCTTTTAATGCTCCGTAAATCTAGTGTTAATGTTTTGCTATGCAGTCCAAGGGCGCGAAGAAGATTGTGATGGTTCCAAGGTGTGGGGCGGTTCGCCACTTGAAGAAATAACGGGACAGACTCTTTTCACTTGTAATTAATAGGTGACATGTTCTGTCATACAGGTCTCGGACACTATGGACACCACCCGGATCCTGGGGAAGTCGACCTACCCCCAGAGACCCAACCCACCCCACCCAGCGCCACGTTGGTCGGCACTACGATCACCCACCTGAGGGATCCGGATCACCATTCCACAGGTGTACTTTCGTTCTGGATTTAACGTGGTTATTAGTCGTGTAATCGTCACCATCGACATTTCGTACTGCCCTAAGCAAGAAAGTATTACACTCAATATTATACTTTACTCTGATGTCGCGTACAGAGTGTCTCAGGTTTATCCGGCCAAACGTTGTCAACGTGTGCACAAAAATAAGAAAAAATGTTGTGTTAACGTTGACCAACGAGGCTAGTTTTCTTGCTGAAAGTGCCCAAAGTTTTGCAATTTATATAATAACTTTCATGTATACATTTTGTTCTGAACTTCGTGCGTAGAATGCGCCGAGAACGTTTGTGCGGAGAACCTGAAACGCCCTGTACAGTATCGTTAACGTATACGGATATTAATTTGTAAAAAGCTATATTAATTTTTGCCGAGGTGCTCTTCACCGGGGGTGGGTATTGCGCGTTGAATCATGCCGGTGGTGAATCGTTAGGGGGAGTAAAGGCACAGCCGCGCGTTAGACGGGGAGGGAATCAAAATAATTGGTCTAATCAGGCTTAACTAGTCGCGATTAGATTTGCGTTGCTCGGTTCGTAACAGCCCACGCAACCTCATTTGGTGCACGCATCCAGCTTTGCCTTAGTCGCCGCTTCTTTCGCGAAATTCAGGTGGTCGGTGAGAGAAACGGTACCGCTGGTGGCTGGTTATCTGTCCGCGAAATCATCTTCGATCGTCACGGTCCAAATGGGAACAACAGCGTCATCGTTCTCCGCGTGTGCTTACAGAGATTCAGAACTGTGACAGTGTCAAGATAAAGTTCGAAACGTTGCACACGATGGACTCGTCGGACACGATCGACATCGACAGCCACATGTCGGACCGGGCGAGTGTCAGTTCGAAGAACGCAGCAGACAGTGACAACATGATGATGATCACGCCGGAGCTGCTCGGTTTAATGCCCTCCGGAAGTTCCGTCCACTCGGATTCCGGCGAAAACAACTCGAGAGGCCATTCCGGACAGTCGAGCTCTCACCATCACGGCTCGAAATCCTGGACCCAGGAAGACATGGACGCCGCTTTGGAAGCGTTGAGGAACCATGACATGAGCTTGACCAAAGCCTCCGGTAATTAATCATCAACTGATCTCTATGAATCTGTCCAACCCAGTTCCAGACATCTTCAAAATATTCTGTTTTTGTATGTATTCAAAGCAACACGAGAAACAAGAATATCCTAACACATAGTTTCCCGATGTGGGCGTTACCGCGTTCTTCGTACCGTAGATACAATAAGAGGAAGCGTTCAAGAGCCAATCGAAAAACAAAAACTCTCTGTCTAAACTTCATTTAAACGTTTACATAGTTTTACAAACACCGCGATTAAACGCCGAGGGACACGACGAACGTTAGAATTTCCATTTATTTTGGTTATCGTCAACCTAGCTCTGTAAGATCAAACACGTACTCACGGAACCACGGTAGAAAAACGTCAGCCGATTCATTTGGGAAACTATGACCCAACAGGATGATCTGATGCTTGCATGACTTTGATGTGTTCACGTTCGCTCGTTCATCTGCGGCAATTTGTTTATTTCTGGCGTTAGGGTACTAAATATAATTGTGAACATGTTAATATTTGTCAATACTTGCGCGACTTTGGCTAATTCTCGACCGAATCGTTTCAGCAACCTTCGGCATACCGTCGACGACGTTATGGCAAAGAGCGCACCGGTTGGGCATAGACACGCCAAAAAAGGATGGACCGACGAAGTCGTGGAGCGACGAAAGTCTGAACAACGCCCTCGAAGCGCTGAGAACCGGCACGATCTCGGCCAACAAGGCGTCGAAAGCGTTCGGCATACCCTCGAGCACGTTGTACAAAATCGCGAGGAGGGAAGGCATCAGATTGGCCGCGCCGTTTAACGCCAGTCCTACCACTTGGTCGCCGGCCGATCTGGACCGCGCTTTAGAAGCAATAAGGTCTGGCCAAACGTCCGTGCAGAGAGCTTCTACTGAATTCGGCATTCCAACAGGGACCCTGTACGGTAGATGTAAGAGGGAAGGAATCGAGTTGAGCAGAAGCAATCCCACGCCGTGGAGCGAGGATGCGATGACAGAGGCGCTCGAAGCCGTCAGGTAAAATTCTCCGTTGATGCGATGCCTCGATTCTCATTCGACTCTCGCTTCTTACGATCGATGCGGAAAAATTTGATTTCGCACAAAGATCCGCATAACTGTACGCTCGAATGATAGCAACAACTGTGAGCTTACAGTTGTGAGCGTACAGCTTGCCTTGTGAGACTTTCGGGTGTAAGCCGTGTCCTAACCGGTATCTCTGTTGATGTTCTTGGGAGGAGTGTGAGCACTCGAGTCAAGGAACACGAGCGGTGCGCCAGGCTTTTTCTTCTTTTTTATCGTGAGGAAATGATTTTCGCATACTCCGACTCCCTGGGGGAAGCCGGGGTTGTGTGGGACTACTCCTAAGGGCTACCCACTAAAACGTCACGCCCACCTAAGCTACCGGAACGAAGGGCCGTCGGAGGCGCGATCCGGCACGCCCTGACCCTTCCTACCCGAATCCCCCTCCCCTAGGGGAGGAACGAACCGGCACCCCGCCACACCGTGAAATTTAACCCGGTGGGAGGGGGGCGGTGCGCCAGGTTGGGCTACATTCAATCAGCCATAGCCGAACACCTGTTAACCACAGGACATACCATCCTTTTTAATGAAACCACAGTTCTAGCCAGAACAAAAGGATATTTTCCCAGAAAACACCGCGAAACATTGGAAATTAAGAAACACCCCAACAACATCAACAGAGATACAGGTTGCAACCTTAGTCCAATATGGCACACGTTCTTCCCAGTTTTTCATTGTTCGTTTAAAAGTCTACTCTGATTGGTGCTTACCAAACCGGAAAAATGAGCAAAACCCCACTATATAAGTGGAGCACACATTAGTATCAGTGTGTCTTCTGACCCTCTGATGAAGCTAGCGAAACGTTGGGAAATTTCTTCCTTTAAGACACGGCTTACACCCGAAAGCCTCAACAGACAAAACTGCATATCTTAATTCTTATTTGTTTCTTCTCCTCGCGTGACATCACTGGGTTTAAACAATAGTTCACAATATTCGTTGTATTCTTGCGGGGACGAACCACCGGACGTGGCAACGTCCATAAAGATCGAAGTTCAGATTTATTTACTCGATTAAAATCTAGTAACGAAGTGGTTGAACGTTGAGGGTTGAACATACACTCAAACCATGCGTTATCGGCTTTGTAAACCAACGGGGAATGCGTTCCGTTTCCATGTTTCAGATTGGGTCATATGAGCATCAATCAGGCAGCGATTCACTACAATCTGCCCTACTCGTCGCTGTACGGTCGGTTCAAGAGGGGGAAGTACGAAGAGCCGGCGGTCGGTGATCTGTCGCAAGACGGGAGCAATCCGCATTTCCATCAAAGTCCGAATCAAAATCATTCGTCCGCCGTTCCAGATCAAATGCCCTACCAAGGCAGCTGAAACTTACCCCTTTATTAGAGCATTAAGTTAATTTAGTCATTAAATTCGTCTGCCGCTGCTGGTTCGATCCGATTCAGTCTCTCGGCGGAGGACGCAAAAGGAAACGAAAAAGGAAACGGTACAGAGAGACGAAAGAAGCCACCGACCAAACTTGTGAGAGAACGATTGGCTGAGGAACTGCTGGAACGCGTAACGGGGTGGGGTTTCGACGTGCGAGGCGGGACGGGGGGAAGATAAGGGTAGGGGACACTCAGTATTAATGGTGGATTACCGTAAAAAGAGAATATTATGTAAATTGTACGTTTTTCAATGTCGAATCGAAAACCGTAGGCTAATTCTAACTTATAAGAATTATTTATAAAGAACACTTGTACAGTGGGATGAGAATCCCGGTGAACCTACTTCTAGCGTGTAAGTCGCCCGCGGGCTGATCAGCGAGGATATAAACATATTCTATGAACGGATATGTTTTTACTAATTTAAATAGCGGAACGTAACAGGATCGGTTAACTTAATTCTCGCGTTACACATCTCTGTTCGTTCACTTCTTCCTTACGTCTTGTTCATTGTTTATTCTTTTCTTTCTTTCGAAGCACCAGCCTGGTTTCTTATAATTTCGACGCAACCGAAGTCCGTGTATCCTAGATGCAATGTGAACGATGGTTTATTTTTCGTGTATTGATAAAGAATTTATACATTTGCGAAACGTTTAGGTAAGATTGAAAAAAAAAGAATTATAAACGCACATGTATATCTGTGTGCATACACACACACACCTACACACGCGCATGTATATTTATCAAATTAAAATACGTATCGGTGAAAGTGATGTTCGATAAACCTTACCAAAAACATTGAGGTCAATTGTGTAACCTATGTTAGAATCATTTGCGAAGCTGGAATTAGAAAGTCGTCTGAATTGCATTCCGAAAAAGAATTTCGGTTCGAGACTTGTCTTTGAATTGTATCGGAACAGTAACTTAGCTTTCGTTAGTTCGCACTTCTTTGTACTCGTTCGGAACAAATATGCGTGAACAAGTTGGATGTGAAAAAATGTAAATCTAGAAAGAATACTGAATGTTTTGTAATTTCGTTCCGTCGTTTTTTGCGTATTGTAAGTCGATTGTACAACATTGCATTTCTGAGTTTCATTTTGTTTTTGTTTCTTTTTGGAAAGGACTGAATAGGATACATTAAATATAGAAAATGAAACAACAAACTCCGTTTGAAAAACGTGAACAAGAAAACATAGAGATAAAGCAGGGCTTTTGTGAATTTTATCGTTTCTTGGAAACAGAGAAGTTACTTCTCGTTGACTCAACTGCCACGTGTAAAGATATGTTAATGTATTATTAATTTATCATGCTCACAACTATTATATAAAAAAACATACAAAAATATATATATATATAGATATATATATACCACTTATAAATATATGTACAGTTTATATATTTTAAATTAAAAAGTAATGCAATTAAAAAAAAGCAAGCATATAGTTAATGTCCACATCTATCAGATTTAATTTTAACAATTGTTATTGATTGAAAATAAATATTATTATTTATAGAAATATTTCATTATCATCCATTTAATAGATTTCCGTCTTTTATATTGATACTATATTATTTCGTTTTCTTTTTTTTTTAGGTTTTTAGTTTTTAAACAGAACTTCACAAACTTGCACTCATTATCTACACATATGTTAACGTATTCTTTAAGTTCCAATACATTTTAGTATTTTTTCTAATGAAATAAAATACTTGGCTATATGTACGTGTTATCTCTGAGTTTAATTTAAACAAAAACTCCCGTATATAAGTTGACGCAAAATACACGGTGCACCCCATTTTGAATGACCCTGTATTGTGTGTATACCCGTGTACACGTAAGTATAGTTTAAATACACACAAGTTTAAACAAAATTCCAAAGTCCAGAGTGAATGACACTGGCAAATTAAATATCTACATTGGAATGACAACGTGACTGCTACATACATTACCACATGGAGACTCATTTGGAAAATTGTATATTTTGCAAAATTATTCATAACAAAGCACCAAGCGAAAAGATTTACCAGGTACGGAAATCTTAACCTCATCTGTCGAAATGTGATAAACCGTATGTAAAAACAATTGTTTTATAGGATGATTACGTAACGTGCATCAAAGACATCAATCCGGCCTCGACGCATCATTATTTAATACTGCCAAATAAACATATACGTAACGCAAAGGAACTTAAAATCGAAGATGCAGAACTTTGTGAGTCCTGTAGAATTATAATGTGTTTAGTTCACCTTTTACGCATCGTTTTCTAATACTTTAAAAACAATGAAAATTTTAGACGACGCAATGGTCTCCACCGTGGACAAAATAATAGAAAAGCAATGTCTGGAACCCACAGCTACACGCACAGGGTTTCATTGGCCACCATTCAATACAGTGAACCATCTTCATTTACATGTTATTTCTCCTGTAAATAATATGAGTCTTTGCAGAAAGTTTATGTTCAAACCAAACTCCTATTGGTTTGTCAGTGTGCGTACAGAATATATAAAATGCATTATTATTATTCAGATTACTAGTACTAATTATATTGTATTTTACAGACTGATTATGTGAAATCGACCCTGTAGTAGCTTAGTTAATGCCTAACGTTGTTAATGGAATTGGAAATCTTGAGAAACAGTTCTTACTGGTTCAACATTTAGATTATTCATTTTTGGGAAAGGGCAAAGCTGTTGTCACTCGTATACATACGTAAGCAATGCATAATTTTTAATATTGCAATACTTCTTGTCTTTTTTGTGATATATGTACATTCATGTTGATATAACAAACGTGGTATTAACGTAAATCACAGTACTAATTATGTTGTTTTGTGAAAAAGTCCCTTTGCGTACAATTGCTTCCACTGCTCACCATCGGGGTGAACATAATTGTTCAGACAGTTGTCTGTTAGTTTAGTAGAATATCCTGGCGACATGGGTGGCATATAACAAGCGTTCTGCATTTTCACAGGATGCACAAAATGTTCATGCTGCTGGTCAACGTATTCTATCATACGGTTCTCGGTAGTTCCGCTAAGGGAAATGAAATCCCACATTTGAAGGTGTTGAACCATTTCGCAGAGACCTATTCCTCCAGCATGTGGACACACGGGGACTGCAATAAAGTTTGTTGTACAATTTAAATGTTTCAATGATCAGTAGTCTCTATGCACCTAACTCACCTCCCAGTTTCTTGGACATGAAGTAAACCGACAATATCTCGTTAATTCCCCCAATTCTGGCCGAGTCGATCTGGCAATAATCAATCGCCTTGGCTTGCAACAATTGTTTAAACATAACGCGATTGGCGCACATTTCGCCGGTAGCGACACCGATACCGTAAGGTTTTAGTGCTTCCGCGATTTTCGCGTGACCCAAAATATCGTCCGGTGACGTTGGTTCCTCGATCCACATTGGCTTGCACTCTTTCAACTCTTTCATCCATGCTATGGACTGATCGACGTCCCATACTTGATTTGCATCCGTCATCAATTGATTTTTATTCCCGATCATATCGCGTACCAGATTGCATCTTCTAATGTCGTCCTGTAAATTCTGACCAACCTTGACTTTGAAAGACGTAAAACCGAGATCCAGGAACTTTTTACAAAGAGTTTTCACTTTTTCGTCGCTGTACCCGATCCAGCCCACTTGCGTGGTATACGCTGGGTAACCGTTTTTCTTTAACAATTCTTCCCGCTCCTTTTTCCCCTTTTCACTGTGTACCTTGAGCATTTGTATGGCTTCCTCTTTGGTGACGACATCGGTGCTATTCGACGAAATGTAAGTATAAATACGAATTATATTCTCAGAACTAAACAAATTCCAACTTACATATATCTGAAATCAATCGTTGAAACTAATTGTTCAGGAGTTAGGTCAACTAGCAGTTTCCAGACTGGCTTGTTCTCCAATCGGGCCCACAGGTCCCACAATGCGTTTACTATAGCCGCTGTAGCAAGATGAATAACTCCTTTTTCTGGTCCCAACTGTATTTCATAATATCTCAATTTGATTTTATAAAGATACAGCGGCTTACATAATTGACTGCGCACGCGCACATTTTTTAAATGTTCGTTACACGAGTAAATAGTACTAAAATTGCTTTATCTTACTCGCGGATACCAAAATGGCGTCCTTTTTAGTAACTGTATAAAAGCCACTCAAAGGCTTACATAATTGACCGCACACGCGCACATTTTTTTAATTTTCGTTATACGAGTAAATAGTACTAAAATTGCTTTATCTTACTCGCGGGTACCAAAATGGCGTCCTTTTTAGTAACTCTTTATATAAAGCCACTCAAATGTTTTAATAGTATTAACTTAATATAGACAAGATTTGATAATACTTGCCCAACATAATTGCGTCTCGCCAGTCAGTTTCCTCCAAAAAGATGCAAAATCGGCAAAAATTTCGGCAGTATTTTGACCCTTCAATAGATATGCCATCGATTTACATGCTTGAACAACTGAAAATACATGTGTATAAAAATAATCGTGAATATTGAAAGAATCATCCAAGAGTATTATTACTAATAAATTGCGAATTTCATGTAAGATCGAATGAAACTATCCGTTGAATTACCAATTTCCGTTCCCCTGCCCAAAGTGAAGGTCAAACCATATCCCTCGATCCCTTTGTCTGTCTTTATTGTCACGTAGGCACAAGAATAATCGGGATCGGTGTGCTGTAGATCAAATTTTTTATTTAAATGGTATTAAGTTTCTTGCATACTAATTAATTTTTAATATGATTATACCCAGTCAACCAAACTTGCTTCGAGCAAGTCTTGATCAATGTTTGTAATAATACTTTGCGAACAAAAGCTGGTCATTTTGGTGTCAAAAGCATGCTGCAAAATTCCATGCCAGATGGAGAGCAAATTGAGACCAAACCTTGGCCTACTTATAGAGTAAATATCGGGCAAAATTGGAGGAAGTCTTTCTGTAGAAGGGAAAACGGAATTCGAATTTAAATAATTTTAAGTTTTATTTATTTTTTAAGACTAAAATATTTACAGATCTTAAAATTATAGTGTTTTCCCTCCTACAGCAAGTTTTCCTCCGATTTTGCCCGATATTTACTGTTAGTGCGACCGACCTGCCCTATGTAACGAAGTCAAGGTTTGCTCTCAATTTGCTTACCATTTGACATAAAATTTTGGGTGCAAAGTTTGCACTCAATACCGCGTCCAATGCGAAAATAGATGAATCGGAATTTGTAAACAAATTTTGGTTGCAAATTCAACGCAAATCAAGAGCAAATTGTTTACTGGGTAGCTTTAGTTATTATGTATAAGTAATATAATTTCATATGGTACAATTTATACTTACCATAGCATCGCTACCATCTGCCCACAGGGATGTCGGAAACCTTACATCCTTTACATCGATATCTGTAATTAATACAGTCATCATTGTCTGTCAGAGTATCTTTGTACAATTTCCGAACGAAATTAATCGAACAGTTTTAATAACCGAGTGATGCGCGAGCTTCCGCACGGGCTTATTTAAACCCGAAAATATCAGTTGTGCTCTTCTTTTATCATATATTACATAAACATTCGAGTACATACGCGTTATCTCGGAAACAGTATAAAATTTCATACACTGCAGATAAATGGATAGATAAGTGACTTATATTTAACGAAAGCGATGATTACATTGTAATTTTCATTGATCAGCTCGTATTCCATATACATTCGCTGATGAGACCCACAGCATCAGTGATATTTTTGATGAAATATTACACATCGATAATTATAATTATATAGCAGCAAGTAGCACCTATAATAGCAAAGTAATGACTGTATGTTTTAAACTTTTCACTTTAATCATATAGTATAAATGTATATTACTTATTTATTATTGCTTCGAACCAAGTGATTTGTATGAATTTCATTTTATATAAAGCATAACATATTTTTTTAACTAATTAATATTCGATACTCACGATTTCGAATATGCAATGTATACATTACCTAGTAAACTAATACTTGTAACATCTCAAAACAACTCGAGTGGTGTTGGTCCAATTTTAAAAAAGCTACTAAAGGATTTAAAGGGTGTCTACTCAATTTTTAAATTTTCCTTTACATAATTTAGCACTATTTAACCGTACGGTGGTACGAAGTATTTTATCGGTAGTTTAATTTCGTTTTACACAGATGGCGTTATAGATTCCTCACATTTTCTACAGAGTCGGTAATTCAGAACCGTAGACCGTTTTTTTCACTTATTTGACCGCCTATACTGTTCGTATAGCCACGGTAAATAATTTATTCAGGATTTTACTATTACAATAAAAACATTCTTAGCTGAAAATAATATAAATATGAGTACTATTAAAGACAACGAGGAATACTGGAACAGTATTGAGAAGATATCGTTCTCTTTCGAAAACAATGAGGTGAAAATGAGAAATACAATATATTACTGTTTATTTTATGTCTTCAATAACAAGAACTGAATTGAAACAGACGGGCCAGTTGTTTAAGGTGTCAAACACCGATACAGACAAATTATGGGCTGATACCTCTAGCGTCCCAATATCAGAAGGACCACAAAAGAGGACCGATGATTATCAGGCGTTGAAACCTTTGTTGTCTGTAATATCGGAGAAAACACTTTGCAGCAGTACGTTAGAAAACTAATGGCAACAGCGATAACTGTGACATCAAACCTACATATAAAATATTTTATATTTCATAGTTTTGGCAACCGATAAATCACAGAAATTTCAATCCGAAACAATTCAGAAACCGGAGGTTACACTTCGAAAGATTTTACTTGGCGAATCCTACTCATTGGAACCGTATAAATCGCTTGCTAGTAAAACAGCATTATTAGATGCAGCTATTGCAAGCGGAAATGGAAATGCAATTTTAATTGTAAGTAGTTTATTCTCCATTGCTACTTGGTCCAATTTATAGGTGTCATACATTGAAAAATATAATGTTTCAGATTGTTCTGTTCCTGACAAAAACACTTAAAAGATCTTTGATTCAAAAAGTATTAGCAGAAAGGACAGATGCCGTAAATGTATACATTCGATATTTATCCACAAGATTGCAGATAAATGAGATTACAGACATTTTAACGTATGTACAAACATAAACATGTCGTTCTAGATAACATATCCTCATGTTTTTATCAGTTTGAACTTTTTGTAGCATGCTAGGCCAACCAGTAGATGCTGCTGTAAGTTTCCACAAAACTCCAATTACGTAACGAAGACAATATATTTGGCATTTTATTTTAGATGAAAACATTGCATATTATTATCAAAAACACTCTTGATCCAGATAGGCTATTAAACAAACTTCGTAATTGCTACAAGACACAATTCTCAACCTTAGCCGACTGTAGGGAAGCATCGTTTGTTCAGTCCTACATTAAGTTTCTGGGTATATTACCTCTCACTCTTGAAAAGTCATACAATGCGGTTCATAAATAAAATTGTGTTAATTTATCATTAGAATGGCAAACAACGGTCAGAAAGATACATGGAAACGAAGAATTAGACTTGAATACATCTGTTCTCGATTGTCTAAGACATGTTAGTAAAGGCCAATGGAATTCACCGGAAGGTACTCTAATGTCCCCTGAGATATTGTCTCAGGTACACAACATATCTCCTAGACAATACCAGAAAGTTGCATTAGAGGTCAGAGCATCGACTGGTGAATGGGATGATGTGGATGGACTCCTCCTAACAAAGGTAATAAGTCGTTGAGCGTAACTAGCACATACTACGTCCCAGGTGGGACAGTCCCATAAGATGGACAGTCCATTGTTTCAATAGGATGTTGATTTAAGAGTCTAACTTCCTAGAATTTTTAACGCATATCTTAATTCTATTTGTTTCTTCTCCTCGCGTGACATCACTGGGTTTAAACAATAGTTTACAATATTCGTTTTATTCTTGAGCGGACGAACCACCGGACGTGACACACAATAACGTGGACGGAAAGAATTTATAACATGTTTTTTGTTAGGGCTGGCTGGGAAGTAAAAAATTACAATTACATCTGCCAATTGAAGATGTAATAAAAATATTATATAAAAATAAGGCACCGTCTCACGTCTTGGAAAAGTATTTGAAACATGTTGATAACATAGAAAGGAGGTTGGAATTAGCTAAAAATATGCATTGCTTTAGGACGGTAATAGATGTAAGTACAACGTTACTGGATTATTTACAAGTCGTAAAAATCATGAATTAAGTTTCTTTCCTTTTATTATAGATTTTTGTACAGCAAGCAGATCGTGCCGCATTAATGGAGTACAAGACTAAACTACAACTACAATCAGAGGAATACTTTTACGCCGAGAATGCATTACGTTTACCATCGGCTAAATGGAAAACTTAGGCCGAAAGGTTCTCTTATTTCAGAGAATCACAAAAATACTTCAATTCTGTGACATTTTAGCAAATTCAGTATGTTCAAATAAGATTAAAGTTTATACGAACGTACGCATAATACTATCCTTGGTAATCAGTTTCCAACCAAGTACAATGGTACGAACTTTAAAAAAACCAAATATTTTTTTTACATAATACAATACGATATGAATAAAAATATTATAGTAACATTAAATGGATTTAGAACAAAAAATATTGTCATATAAATTTGCAGTTAATCTCCTAGAAAATAACCAATTCATACTATCTAATACTCAGTTACATTTTCACATGTATGGATGTTTTCCAAATTTTTGTATTCTGTCAGTGTGATTTTATTCCACGTTGGGATTTTTTTTATATAAAATATCTTATTCTTTATTCTTTAATTGATTAGACTTAAGAGTCAGACACTTAAGTCATCATTTTGATCAGTACATTGTTTTAATCTTATTATCGTTCGAGTAATCTTGTGCTTTCCTGTTGCGGCGGGAAATCGCATTTCCGGACTTCGGTGTGGAAATTAAAATTGTGCATACATTTCAGAATTGACAGTTGTCCATAATATACACAGTGTCCTTACAATTCGAGCCGTCGAGCAACTCAGCATCATGTAAGAATTAAAATATTTAAAAAACGTCAACTTGAGACAATGGTTATTTGGAAAAATGCGATCTTTGGTAACGAAGCCGACTTATTATTGTTACATTTATTGGAGGTTAAAAAATGTAGTATCAAGAGAGGAATAAAGAAAAGAAATATTTCTCTTCGCGTTCATTATTTCTCTCGTTTTTCTTTTCATGTATATACACCACTCGTTTATTTGCAGTTATATCTAAAAATAAAAAAAGTACGAGCCCTAAGTTAAGATCGATAGAAAATTTGTGTCCAACGTGAAAGAAGTTAATTTATATGTACGGAGAAATTGTTCTTCTCTGGTATAACTTTACTTCTGAATTATAACAATTTTTCTATTGTACTATAGTTATTCGTGTATCTTCACAGAAATTGGTCGAAATGTTTTATGTTTTAAATGTTTTATTTGACCTTCTGGCTTGTTCGAAACTGTCAAGGTGATTTTGTTCAAATTCGTTGGCAACCACCAATTATCAGTGCGTATATACAGTAGATGCTAAAGGTTCATTCTACGCTACACTAAAATATTTAAAATATGAAATATCAACAATACGATTGAGACATCGATTCGTTATTATTATTAATCGTTTTCTAGAATATCGAATCCGAGGGTATTGGCCAAGAAACAAGGAGAAATTGCAACAATAAACTTCGCGACAGTTCGACGATCTTGTCCAAGATGGCCGATTTGATTGGCGAGACCGTAACGACTGGCGGCAAAACGCGACACACCTTGTGAAACAGGGTTAAACATTTCATCTCCACCATTAACGGATATCGCGAATTCTTCAGTTTTGAACGTATCTCGGAGCAACGAACTTCCCTAACGCCGGTTGAAATTGTTCGGTAAAATCTGGCACGGTACGTGTGTACCATCCAATCATCTTTGAAATAACCGTTAGAAGTTTCCCCTGTGTGCGCATTTGAACGATCTACATATAGTAGTATACATTTGTCATCTGCGTGCGGGAACCACTCCCGATTGGTGTTACAGTGTTTCCGTGTTACTCGGTAAGTCATTATACGAGCATTTTAACGTTTTCACAGACATCGAAAGCCCCTTGATACGTTTTTACAAGAAGCAGCGGTTGGCCTTGCATTTCGACCAGAATATGCGCGCTTTAACATCTTTGGTGTTACGTATAAGGAACCCCGAGCATGAACAGTTTCGAACCAAAAAAGTGAATGGAACGTTGTTCCTTTTAAGTCTGACATGGTCTAAACCATTTAAGGAACATCGCGCGATTGTTTGACCGTTCTCGGAAAGATTTACCGTATTCTCCTGATACACGGTTCTTGTCTTTTTCGTTACGAGCTCGTTACCATCGTCTCCACCATTTCTATTTATCAATCTCGTTCTCGCTTATCTTCAACAAAACGAAAAAGAACCGCCACGGATCAGCATCTCGTTACGAACTCGCAGCCGGTGCCAGACCCGTGCATTCGCATTCAAAGATTTCTGTGTTGCATTCGTTGATTGTGCTTCAGACGGACTTTCGAACGCTGTAATCTTGCAATTAATACACACATATCTTTCATTATTGATAAGGCACGTTGCAAGTGTTAGCTCTTTGTAGTCTTGTAAATAGGTGGGCTCGATGTTAGATTTAATTATAGTTGTTATATATTTCAACGATAATCAAATGCCCCTCTCCCACAATATTGCAATCGTTGTATAAATATATTTTCCAACAATTAACTACTCGATTATAGTTTACCAACCACGTAAGTCGTTTGTGTGCGTTTGAACAAGTAACGCATTACAGTGCAAACCAGTGCAAATTCTGTTTAACCTTGCGATTGCGAAAAATGTATGTGCACATACCCACGAGGGCCTATTAAATGGTCAATTTTCGGTCAGGTCACCTCACGTTTATTCAGTTGTAATCATCGAGAAATGTTTCATTCGCTTTGTGTTCTCGACTATGTATGCAAGTTGTAGGTTATAATCCGAACATGTTGACGATTTTAAGTGAACTTGCCACGACTGAAGGTCGTGCATAATCATTTTCCTCGTCAGCGGGAACATCTTTACGACAGAAAAATAATTCCTTCGTTGTTCGATTTCAGACTCTGACGATTTAGTCAACAGTACCAATATGGCTGTTAATGTCTACGCAACAAATGTAACAGCGGAAAACTTGAGCCGACACGATATGTTGGCCTGGGTGAATGACTGCTTGCAAGCGTCATTCGTCAAGATCGAAGAATTATGCACTGGTGCGGTTTATTGCCAGTTTATGGACATGCTCTTCCCAGGTAGCGTACCTTTAAAGAGGGTCAAGTTCAAGACAAATCTTGAACACGAATACATACAGAATTTTAAAATTCTGCAAGGTGGTTTCAAAAAAATGAATGTAGATAAGGTAAGTTGGAAATCGTTTCTCTCGTTTACATCGTTTACCAAAAGCACTTTAGACGAGCATAGTATTATTGGGACCTGAAGAAAAGTCTCTTGGAAGGAATGCGGCAAGAAGGGTGCGCATACTATGCAGCATGTGTCGTCAAAACCTAAACATCGAGACTACAGAAGCATCTGTGCCGTTTCAGGAGATTTCTTTTCAGCTCTTAATAATATAAAGTTTTGATCGAAGAATGTTATCTGACAATAATTGTAGGATTTGTGATAGTAAGGGGTCTTTTTACTTTATTGCTTAAAACGGCAGATCGGTTGTAGAAACAAAAAAAATACAATTTTTTCAATTTTTTTTATTATAGGAAGACCCCTTACGCTTAGAACTTAATATAGTTGAACAATAACAATAGATTGAAATACGCATTAATGAAATAAGAGACTGGTATCAAGGTAAACTTCAATAATGAAATCAGATACCATGTCAATATAGGGAATCATATTTCTCCTCATAAAACAGTTTCATTGTATGAACTATGAAGTACAGAAAATCATAATCTTTTATTGTTCGCAAAATGGTTCAGGTAATACCAGTGGATAAGTTAATAAAAGGCCGCTTTCAAGATAATTTTGAGTTTCTGCAATGGTTCAAGAAATTCTTCGATGCAAATTATGATGGCCGCGAATACGAAGCGTACGAAGCTCGTGGTTGTATACCATTGGGGTCTGGGGTCGATGGAACTCATAACTTGTCAAATCCTCAGTTGGTACTTTTGCCCCCTCAAACGAAACAATCAAATATGCCGCAAAAGCATACACAACAGCGTATTGCCCCTCGCCAACAGCAGGGTATTGCAATATTGTGTCAACTTAATCATGTTACTTTTTGCATGCTATCATGACATTGATAAAGTTCAAAGAATCATTTGTGTGCCGCATAAATAATTATCCTAGCTGTGTATTGCACTTTACATGTACATCTAGACAGTTTAGGTGCAATTGTTGTAAAGTAGAAAGCACCAGCTTTTGCAATTTTAGTCACACTTAAACGCACAGTTATGCAGTCTTCTGATCATACGATAGCACAGTATCACTTTATTGTTCATCTATTTTAAGTGTAAGAACATTTTTTCTGTTTTATTGTTGCATTATCATTAGCGACGTATACAAAAATGATATACCTATTTCAAATCTGTGATCATATGCCCGATACACGATTCAAATATACAAAATGCTTATTTACTACATAGGCAGAACGCTATGACTGTTTGTTATTTTTAACGGTCTATAAATACCCCTAAGTAGGGGGTAACAGATTGTCTTAGAGACACACAACAGACTGAATTTTCTTTAATCTTCTTATGAAATCTATTATTACCATAGTACTTTCTGTAGTGACAATAATTTATACAATGCATCTACAATGACACTGTAACATATGTTACGAACACCTACTTAAAACTTTGACTTTTGTTAATCTTTTTTTACTTGGTGTCATTTTATTGATTTATCGTTTTTTTTTTAAATTTTGTTCCACAAGTTTTTTGCTAATCGTTTGCAGATTGTTCCAATCGATAAGCTGGTGAAAGGCAGATTTCAAGACAACTTCGAGTTTTTACAATGGTTCAAGAAATTCTTTGATGCGAATTACTCCAGAACAGAGCCATACGATGCACTTGCTATGCGAGCAGGAGAAACCATGGGTAGTGGTGGAAGTAATGCACCGCGCGGCACTAATGCAAAACGCACTGCTCCCCGTTGTTACGTAGCTTTACCTAAAACAACAGCTCGTATTGGTGGTACATTATTTCACATGTTTTTTTCTTTTGTGTTGTATTTGATCTTACATCGCTGAACACGATGCGAACAGATTTTGAGTATAAGCAATGCGCAAAAACCAATTATATGTTCAACATTGGCTTTCTTCTAATTCATTAAAATTAATAACAAAAGACCGGAGTTGTCTGTCCTAATAACAGAGAACACTTACCGTTAAGAAGTTCAAAAGAGATATGGCCATTTAAAGTTGGCAAATTTTGGCAGAGATTGTTCTCGATTGTTTATCCTTCCTTTAACGACTTAAATTTATTCAATTGCTGCACGAGGTTAGCCACATTCTGTAAAAATTCATTTATACGTTCTTATCGTAATTTGTTTAGCATTCCATAAATTTGAGCATTTATCGATGCATGCTTTTTCACCGTTTCATTCATTCGTTCGTTCACGGTTTTTGCATAGACCGCTGTCATGCTTTCAGTCAGTATGTTCTTATTGCTTGTCAAATGTTTTCACAGTATTATATTTTTCGTCAAAGTAGATTTCTTGTTAAGATTACTCCTTTGTATCGTCATATTTCATGTACGTGTAAATATAATAAATATTATTTTTAGTATATTCGATGAATAACAAATTCTATAATGTGTTAAACTTTTGAATGTAGTTAACAAAGTACCAGCACATCGTCCGCCAGTGAAAACGGGCGCGGTCGGTAATCGTGGGGATAATGGGAAAGTTGATGAACTTAGTGCTCAGGTATGGCAGGAGTCGAATATTATTTATAGTAGACTATTTATGTAGAAATATAATTTATTGTTTTTTTTTTTGTAGCTAGTGGAGTTGAAAATGTCAGTGGAAGGTCTAGAGAAAGAAAGAGACTTCTATTTTGGTAAACTGCGTGACATCGAAGTTATGTGCCAAGATTGTGATAATGGAGATCCCCCACCTATAGTACAGAAAATCTTAGAAGTTCTTTATGCCACGGAGGTAGAGTTACGACAAATTTAGTTCATTAAAAATACTCCGATGTAATTATATTGTGCTGAATAAAATGTTTTTGTTTTTTTCTCTATTTTACAGGAAGGATTTGCACCACCCGAAGAGTTAGAAGGAGATGGACTCGCGCCTGACGACGAAGAAGAATATTAATTTTACTTTTTGTACAATCATTATAAAAAAGTTAACAGCAAATTATCCATGTGCGTTTCAGTTTCTTACGTTTGTGAGTCAGTATCAGTACCCTTTGCATAATTAATGAAGCTACTTTGTAAAGCTATTTAAGCATTTTTGCGCCTTAATTTTGTTACGGAGTTCGCCGAGTTCATTGGAGGTTCGCACGTAATTAGGATAGAGCGATAGTGAGTGAAGGAGAGAATGAAAGAGAGAAAACGAGTGAGAGAGAGCGAGAGAGAGAGAGAGAGAGAAAAGATTTATGTCGAGAATAATGCACTCGAATAACTTGTATTCTACGACAAGTAATTATTAAGAGAGAAAAACAGAATTAGCAATTTACATATTGTCGTAGTTCTTTGTCGTATTACGAATAAAGGTAGAGTTTGGAACATCTACAGGTTTAAAAGTGTATGAAAATACTAAAAAGAAATTAAAAGGATTCGGACGCCTGTTCTGGGTCTGGTTTGTTATACAGTGATCTTCTGTTAACTATGTTCATTAATGTGTGAGTGTTTCTTTTTTAATTGTTTGTAAATGCATTATGTTTTTTATCGATAAATAAGACATCAATCTCGTCAGTTTATCCTTTGGTACCTTGTTGTAGTTCCCCGACAGAGTGTAGAATTATATCCGTGCATAATTATAACGCCGTTCAACTTGTTCGTGCAACGTGAAAAGAAAATGTACGTAACTGATTGTTAGAAACATTTGTTTACGTAGTGGATGAAACTACAATGTATGCTCGAAGCAGAAACGCACTAAATTTTATAAATCCCATTTACTTTCTAATCCTCGTTGTAATTAAAAAGAAAAAAGACATTTTACGGTCGAAAAGACTAATTGCAAACTTTGCGATGAAATTTCAACCTTTTTTTTTTTAATTGAAAATAGAATATATATGTAATAAACGATTTTTGTTCTCAGTACTGAATTCTGGAGATGCAAAAGATAGATCGATGGAAACTAGGTTTTGATCGGTGCGCACTTGATTTTGCAATGTTAATAGTTGCACACGACAGCCGATTATATCTTTGCATCTCCATAGTCCGTCTTTCAGAATAAAAATGGCCTTAAACAATCAACTTCCGATTACAGAAGAAGTACGAAATATAAAGTTCGCAGGAAAAACCACTCTTGTAAAAAATTACGATAATGCGTTCATTTCATTTGTTGTTGTTTCTTTTTGTTCGATTTAAAATAGAATTTTTACTGGCTGTGTAACACTTTCAAATTCCAGATAAAGTTTTTCATTAAAATTCCATATTCATCGTTGCAGAATAATTTGAAAAATCTGTATTAAGTCAATTATATCCTCGAATTTTTTGGCAAGAGGTGTTTTTAACAACGAACCCTTCAATTATTAGAGCGAACGTAAAGTGTATATTTCCGAGCATCACGACGACTACGTTGCAATTGTGCAAAGCGGCGAAATATTGCTTCGCTAATGTAACTCGAAAGCGAAAGACGAGAAACGAGAAAACGAATTTGTAAAATTGTGTAGCTGGAATGTATGCAAAAATGAAAAAAAAAAAAGAAAAAACAACGAGCGAAAGTGTTCCAACGCGCAGGCGAACTATCGGCGCATTATTTCCTCTGCGTGTCGTATGACTGTTAATCGTGTGCCTCGAGAAATGAAAATGTAACGAAGCAAAAATTCGTCGGTTCAATCACACGAATGCTAAAATTCTCTCACAAGTTTAGATTCTTAAGAACAGATTTACCTTCTAAGAAAATGCGTCCATTCTATTGTTATATTATCGTTTCGATCGGCATGTGTACCGTGCTGCGTGTCACTTTTAAAAAACTAAAGATACCTACCTGTTTCACATTACGGTAACGTTCATTGCTCTCTATACATATGTGCGTATACAACGGTCATCGCGAAGACATGCTTCGAAATTTGGAAATTCTATCAATGAGGTAATAAACGTTTAATAGAATTCAAAGATTACGCTTTTTATTCCATTGCGACAAAGTTTTCATAGAAATACATAGAATCATAGCGGGTCTTCCTGAATAGAGGATAAGGAACCCAATTACTTACCCTACGCACGTATTCTCTAAGGGATATTTTTACTGTACCGTGTTATTTCAGAATCGTGCATCTTTTTTGTGAAATTGTACAAGAGACAGATTATTTTATTTCCAAAAGACCAGCAATTCTTCAATTCTTTCTTCTTTGGGAATTATCAAGTTCTTACTTCATACAATACAAAGGGTAGAGTTTGCTATCCGGAGAATTAGTCTTTCCCCTCGTTCAGGTCAATATGAGACAGCGAATTTTCTAATTTCAAGTTCAGACTTGTGGTCATCGACCCCAAAAACGGCCTAATGCCAATTTTCAAGCGGAACTAATAATTTTTTAATATGTTATGAGGTTTTGACCACATTTTGGCGATTTGGGACCACTGTGCGTCGGGGGCATAGACACAGTGTGACCACGAAGAAACTACGGAGATACTCTGTCGGGCAAAGGTTGTCTGGCCAGAAGCTTCTCCTGCGCCAGTCGTTCCAGCGCAGCGACCGGTATCGCGTATGTTCCGTGGTGCTCCCGGGTTTATCGGTCTCCCTGAACTCGAAGAGTAGCTAACATCCTTCGAGCGCTTCGAGGTCGCGCAGGCACAAAGTAAATTCCTCGGGAGAGGGACTCCGCGGATAATCGGCAACGTGATCCGTCTTCCTGACCCAGGCGAGTATTCCGAATACAGTTTTTACTTTCGATAGAAGACGATGGATGGGGTGGCTTTCAACGTATTGCGAACGAGGGTATCGGCTCCGCTTACCCTCTCACGTACCCTCTCCCGCTGACACAAACAATAGTGTCGAACCTCGCAAGAGAAGAGAGGGGATAGAGATTTTCTTATTGCGAAAAGAACCATCGTCGTCTTACATCGAAGGAGACTGTATCCATGTATCTACCAAGGATACTCGTCCTTTTGATTGCTTTTGCGGTTGCACCCAGGCAAGACAGGAAGCCAGTAAGCGTTAGTGTATTCCGGGTGATTATATAACGCGTTCCACGATCTCGATCTTGTGGTCTTCGTTGCGTTTTAATCAAGAGGAACCATTATAATCTGCAGTTTTAATGGAAGACAGTGGATCTTTACAAACATTTTCTGCCCGACTTTCAACAAATTTTGTTTCATAACATTCTCTTTCTTAATACGATTAATGGGTTAAAGATAATATGAAAGTATTAATAAGATTTTTCTAACGTCCTTAACACTAGATTTACGGGGCCCATCAAAATGGCAGGTTCTAATATTTTTAATTTAATATTATTAAGATTCTAGGATGCATACATAAGAAATTATTTAGCAAATTTATTTCTTTGGGCATATATTATTTTAAAAATATTACTAAAAGTGTGGATAGCACGTTCTTGTTATTTTTATGAAGCAATGCAAAATAGTCGGTTTTAGTGCTCCGTAAACCCAGTGTTAAATTACGCCTACTCGTTATGTCATAGATGCATAAAGTCCGCTGTTTATTGTACAGGGTGTCTCAGTATTGGTGCAACCGTAGAGGGGACGATTCTTCGCGAGAAGATAAGTTGAAAATACGGAATACATATTTTTCGCTCCAGGCTTTGTTTTCGGGAAAATTCGTCAAGTTTGCGTGTCTAGCATTCGCAGGAAGTAAGTAGAATCAGTGGGCCATGATCAGACACGCGTCGAGCGATTACTATTCAATAGCCCGTGTGTTCGCCGTATTTTCAAACTCGATTCTCTCGAAGACAATTTTTAAACATGTTTGTTGGCTCCCCTCTCTTCTAATCGATAAATTCCACTCAGAGAAAATTACGTTCGTTTAACGTCGCCGTTTTGAATCGGGCATTTCACGTGCAACGACCTAACAGCTATTCGTCGATCGTGTTTGGGTGATCGTACGGCTTCGCGAGACGCGTCTACCATGGGGTCTCGATTATGTTAGCTCGACTAGTACTACCAAGTCCGTGTGTCGTGCACTATGGATTGAGGAGGTTCCACGGAAATCGGAACTTTGTTTATCATTCGTGCGGGCTGTGAGACGGGCAACATTTCACTGAAAACCAATTTCGACGCACGTTAAATAATTATTAGTATAAATTTGGTTGGGGTCGCGTCGCCTCCAATTGTTCACTCGAGGGTTGGAAGCTGTCACGGTGAAATTTACGGAAAATAATTTGGAAAATGATTTATGGAAAGCATTAATTGAAAATAATGGAATTCCTGTTCGAACCTGGGCAAATTCGACTTGAAAAGAAAATAAAGAGTAGAAATAATTTATTTCGCACTGAAATTTTAGTTTAACGTGTCGAAGAGGTTTAATTTCACGATCGGCCGAGTAGAGAAGCGTCGAAAATTCCATTGGCCGTTTCGAATGGGACAGTTTACTTTACGGTTCCTTGTTGACTGTTCGTCCTTGGCGATCTAAACAATGTCAAAACAAGAGAAAAACAGCCGGCCGGCTTGCTTAGCGTAGATCATCGCGAGCAGTGCGTGTATTGGCAGTGATCAACGTTTGGCGAACTTTCGCTTTGCTGGCTAACAGGTGCGACGGTGTACGACAAACTCAAGGTTACATTGTCGAAATTCGTGAAATATAAATATTTAAAGACAAACGCTCTAGTCATTTTCGTGAACGTACATTAACCATGAAAATATTATTTCGAGGAGGTATTCTAGAATTAGAATATTTCCCTTGGGAAGAGTGATCGAGTATCGCGTAATTACGTCCCGCCGTTAATATCGTTGTTTCCATAACGACGTGTGAATAAACAGTTCTTATTTCGCGCTGCGCGTCGACACCGCCGTTTGTTTTAAAGTGTTTCTGTGTCCCGGCGGATAACGCCGGGTCACGTCTTTCTGATAGTGAAATTATTGCCGCTACCATTCTCATGCTTTGTTTTGGTGGTTCAGTCACTCGGCCAGAAGGGACGGTTTCGCATGGGCTGTTAGGCGAGAATTTTCTCCGGCAAAGAAGTTGTTTCTCGAGCGGCTGCTACGTTTCGAGAAAAGTTCGCGAACCGAGTAAATTGTCTTTTGAGTATAACACTCGTTTAGCACGAACTCCGGGGCCCGATTACCGTGCCTGTATTAATTACACTTATTTGCAAAGGGATACTTAATTTTTCCCATTAAAATCGGTATAAAAATAATCAGTCAAAAGTAAGTGTAATTAATATAGACACAGTAATTGGGCCCCTTACTCTAGTCTCGTGATACAGTGAAAGACGATTAAAACAATCAGCAAGGAAAGAAAGTGAGATTGTGTAAAAATACAAAATATTGTTTATATCAACGTGGATACCGTGCTGTAACGAAGTGGAAGAATTATTGTCGAACTGGGAACATACTGAAAAGCCACTGAAAGGTGAACACAAATGACGTGTTGATTCGTTTCTTTGTTCTTTGTTTTATATATGCATATATACGTACATCGACAATATCCGAATTTTATTTTACCCGAAAACTTGGATAGACACATTCTTCTTATTTTTATAAACTAATGTAAAATACTCACTTTTAATACTCCGTAAACCTAGTGTTAAACTCTGCTGTAGCGCAAGGGGCAGAACTCTTCGAACATTGTTAGAATATTAGAATTAGCATAAATTGTTCGAACGAATCGTGTGGATCAGTGTGTTGATAGTTGTTGAAGTGTATTGGTTCTTGTCGGACGTGCGTTCCTTAAAGTTAGCTGAAAAAATCGCAGCTTAGGAAAAGAAGAACGAAAAATTCTTTTTATTCGTCAGATAGCGTTTTATAGCGGAGATCATTCTATGGGAGTGCGTGCATTCTAAGCGATAGGACGAGGTCATGCCTTCTCGATAACGGATTATCGCCGCTGCATTCTTTATTGTTTATTTTTTATCGATTTTATTACACTTTAATAGAAGAGAATTTTATACGCGCGAACTTGCCAATAAATTGTCCGCGCACGCGGGAGTAACAAACTACTTTGTTCGTGTCATAGTTCAACTAGTGTCTGTCGCCCCATTGTCGCGTGAGCGATAGTTGCGTAATATTTAAACTTTTTTTTTCAAAAGAACAGCAACTATTTCGGTCGCTTTACGGGACGAGTAAACTATTGAACAGAATAAGCCGAGAAAATCTCGCCTATTAGTCAAGATTATATTTAACCTTTCAGTAGATACGACGACAAGATAACGCACCACTTCTGGCTGACCCTCTTTTTCTCGTCAATTTCTTCGATCGGTTTAACGGAATTGTATTCAACTATAATATTTCCGTCAACTAACGGCTCTTTATGAAAATTGCCTGACTTAATCGCAAAGATCTCAACGTGTCTCGTTTCCAGACCGCCTGGAAACATGGAGGATGCAGGATCTCCGTGTGCCGTGAGTGTCGGAGCCATCTTAAAAACAAGCGCACACGTTCTTTTATTATGTTCATCGCGACTTAATTGCTATGAAAACATTTTCAGATGACATCCGAAACATCGGGTGGTGTAATAGGTTGGATGGAGTCGATGTTTATCACAATGTCGCAGACGTTCGTGGGTACGCCGCTTTTGAAACTGATCGATTACTTCTTGTACGTCGCGGAGAAGTCGTCGCAATGGAGTCTGCCGGCCAATGAAATCACTGCCGGTAATTAATTAATGGTTAACAATTTCTCGCGTGTGGAGACGCGACAAGGCAATTCATTTGGACGACTCGTATTTGAATTGTTATTCTAGATTGACTATTATAGATTTTCTGTGTTCAAACAGGGGACAGCGGGAAGGTGCTTGGGAAAGTCGAACACGTCAGACCTCTGCCTTGGATGTTATTCATACCAGGGCTGATTATCTTGCGAATTATCAGAGGCGGGCTCAACGTGGGGGCTTTCGTTTTGGGCTATCCTCGCGTCGAAGCGATTGAAATGGTATGAAAGTTATTATAAACTGCGCTCGAGTTTGTGAATGTATCGATAAAGGCAGATCCCGATGACCTTTCGAATACAGGGTGTCCCGAGAACGTTGTACTTCATTGAAAGAGGCACAACAAATATTATTTTTTCCATCATCTTTGTGTAATAAGTAAAAGTAAATTATTCTTTGTAGGTAAAATTCCTACAAAAGAGTCGCAGGCGGCTGAGAGCGATACATTTAAAGGCAGCGAAATTATCGAGACGTAGAGTAAGCAACAATCAGGTTCATTAATAATATTCAGTTGAATTTGTTGCATTTCTACTACCGTTTTCCATCGTATTTATCTGTTTACACCTCCCCCCTCCTTAACCTCGTACATTTACTTTAACACTGGGTTCACGGGACAAAATTACGGGGGCTCTAATATTTATAATTTACGAATATTGAGATGGCGTAGGAACGAGGAAACGTAGAGCAAATTTATTTCTTTGGCCAATTTGGGTAGACACGTTCTTATTGTTTTTATAAAATACTGTAAAATAGTCAGTTTTAGCGCTCTGTAAATCCAGCGTTGAAGAAGTATCGAAAGGTGGATTGTTTTCTTTTAGCAGTTGTCTTTAAAAGAACTCCAGTAGATTTTGTAGATTCCGTCCTGTCCGATACAGCCGATCCTTAGACGGTTGATTAAACTTAGCACTATAATAGTTTCGGTGATGGATGTAGGACAAGATCCTGATCAAATCGATAAGATTGACTCTGTCGTCGTTGTTTTGCTTGGACTCGTCCAATTTGTCACCGTCCCCACCGCCGATTAAAATTTGTTTATCTGGTCTGGAATTCGAAACGGTAAGTCTACGATTGTCGTGTACGTCTATTAGCAATACGATTAATAATAATTAGACAACCCATTTGATAGATTTATCGACTCTTATCGAAAAGATGAAATAAGAAATTATGAACAAATGCACTGTTGCAGCCAGCAAGCCCCGATGAAAAGTCGACTACAGAGTCTGTTGGAAGTCCCATGCTCGTCGACCCAAAACGCAAGTTCTCTCAAGTGAGTTCCGACTCCGAAAGCGAGACAATACTAACGAAGCTCGACAATTGTGTATCAGAGGACAGCATGGAAGATTCCGATTTCAACGTGAGTACCACCACCGACAACATTTTTCACTCTCACTAATCAATCTCCAAAATTGCTACATTTCTAACTGATGTTGAAATCGTTTTCCAGCCCGTCGCGTGCAGCCCACAGTCGAGTACGTCGAGTAGCTTAGGCGAGGAGGAGAAGAACATATCTTTGACCGAATTAGAAGATATTAAAAAAGACAATGAACTGCCCCTGAAAGATCTTCCGCCCAATTACGGAGCAAGCACTGACAACATTCTTCCTGCAAGCATAAAACACACGGTAATGGTCAATCAGTAATGGTTCGTCAGAATTTTCTGAAAAAATATTCAGAAAGCGTTTTTTAATTTGCCTCGCGCCACTGCGTCGGCTCGATCGAAAAGTTTTTGCTTTATCTCGCAGTAATAAATCTTCGTCGAACATTACCTAAAATTGCTATTGTTTCTAACTGTTAGGCGTGCATTGAGGGCAGAACAGAGTCAAGCGCGAATAGTAGCGAAACCAAGGACGAGGAAAACAAATCTACGGAGGATAATAAAAAAGACAATGAAGAGCTTCCGAACAGAGGGAGGCCTAACGCACTTCCTCTCGACAAGGTAAAAGCGATGTTCGTTGCTGTTGTCTTTTTACACTACACATATTTTATGCTGAGCGCGACGACTTCCTGTTAACTTTCTGTAAACGTGCTCAATCGTTGAAGACACTCGATTCTACATTTACGAAGTATCCGAATTAGAAGCTTCCGAGCGGTTTGAACTATTCACTTCAATCTTCTCGAGTTGCTCCAAGTCGAAAGATTACTGCTTTGCATGATGGCACGTTGGAACGAAAACTTCCCCATTAGAATATTTAGAGAGTTTTAAAAATCATCGAACAAACACTCGTCGGCAACAACTTCGATACGATCGCGCGTTCGAGGAACATGTAACACGAACGATAATACTGATAATAATACCAATAACAGCAACAATAAAGAGAACATTAACTCGTAGAGAATCTATGATAATTCTTGGATGATATCCCCGATAAATTACAGTAAAACGAATCACATGTGACAAGGAGGCGCGCGAGTCTACCATCTTGAAGTAGCGATAAGTTCGACATTGTAATTCATTAACGCGAATCGAGCCGAAAAACAACCACAGAGAGAAATATAATAGCGTGATCGTCCGTTTTGATATGGAAATTATGGGATATATAAAAAGATGAACATAGAAAATGGCGTGGATCGCAACAAGTTGGGTGTAGCGTATTGGTTCGGTATAAGTATTGGGTCGTCCTGAAAGTTCTCGCAGTGTCAACCGAGACGAAATACTTTCAGTTTCGAAAAATGGCCGGCTTAGGGCCGCGAGAACTTCCAGGATGAGCCAGACAGAAGTCGTTTTATTCGTAACGTTAAACAATTTCAGACAACAAGCGACAAGGAAACGGAGGGAGAGATGGCAACGAACGAGACTCGCGTCGACAGCCCGGGTGAGTCCATCTACTGGTCAGCCAGGGAGTGCGACGACGATGACTAGGCGCCATTTTACTCGGCCGTCGGCTGGACAAGTGGTTCGTCGGTGTAAAATCATTTTTGTTACCCTGGCGTGCGCCACTTTTCCAGCGGACGAAGTTCATGAAAAGTTGCCGGACGAGGGGAGGGAGCACGAATCGAGGGGAAAAAGTTACCCCCACTCCGCCGGTATCTAGCGGGGTAGAGGGGGAAATTCGAGTGGGGGAACAAGTCTCGATCTGGCGATTCTGTTTTGCTCTCTGCTTCGGAACAGAGGATCACGGTGAACTCAAAATCGATTCGGTACTCGCCTAGAAACACTGTTCAAACAATTCGTACGATTCTGAGCGTCCGAGGACCGGAAGTCCAGGACCGCCATACTCTTGATACTTTTTTCTCACAGTGATGGAAAGTTGTTTCAGCTGTTAGCATAGTTTACAATCATCTTTTAATTTTAATAACGTACTCGCAACTTCGCCTTTGACAATCGACGGAATAAAGAGAATTTCTTGGTCAATTATTCAATCTTAATTGCCTTGTCCCGATACGCGTTTTCTTCGACCGTAAATAAAACAAAGAACAGGCAGGATTCATAACGACAAAGCGTGCGAAGCCGTGAGTAGACTGCGGATGTTTATGCAAATCATTCGAGATTTGAACGGGTATGTGTTATTAACTTTTACGAATACGAGCATTATTTCTTTTTTTTTTTTTGAACGGATATGAATGCATGAAAAATCTGCAGTCTGGATCAAGCCATGCGAGCTTGCGAACGAACGGGAATCGTTTCCCAAGTTCTTTCTTAGCAAGAAGACGTTGTTCGTCGGCAGACGTTGTTTTGTGTCAGTCGTGCAAGTTAAGTGCAATTCATTCTGTCGTTTCGTTTTCGCACTGGCAGTACGTGAACTGATACCGATAATGAGAACTAATCGAGAACATTGTTGTCTCTGTCTTTGTAGAACCGGTGACGCAGTCTAGTTCACCCGAGAAGCTTGATGTCAATGGAAAAACGCATGATGAAAACAGTGATGTGGCAGCCACACCGTCAGGTATTTTCGTTTCATTGAAACTAATTAAGCGACAACATCGTCGAATCATGTTTACGCGTTAACCCTTTGCACTCGAGGACTGAAAACTTGGATAGACACATTCCCCTTATTTATTTCCCCTTAATGCTCCGCAAACCTAGTGTTAATAAATTACTAAACATTTCAGTATTGTACGAGTAAGTTGCACCATTTTCGTATGTATAACATGAGAAAAAGAAAAACATATACAGGAGGGCAATATTCTAGGTCGGAAGAAATGTTTCGTTCTGGAGTTAAAACAGCTTCGAGTGAAAAGGGTTAAAACCGTGTCCGAGTCGCAAAGTATTTATTATTCCCGCAGCGCGATATCGAACAGAAAGAGGCTCGTTCGAAGTTCATAAAATTGCCGCTGTTTGAACATTGGAAACACAGCGCGTAGAGTAGTAGATCTAGATTAAGCAAGCTGATTTCAAATCGTCTCTCGATACACTGATACGAGCACTATTCATTATCGAGCAGAAACGGAAGCAGCGCCATCACCGCCTCTGTCGACGCAGGAAGTCGTCGACGCCGAGGCCGGCCGGGAATGCAATATAGAACCGAATAAGAAACCGAACGCGACACAGCAATCACAGTTTTCGAGCACGCACGAAAACCAGCCTCAACACCAAGAAAAGAAGAGCTATCCTCGCAAGAAACAGTTCTACAAACAGCACGCGAAATAAGTTAGGGGTTCTCCGAGAGGGAGGACACAGAGACGTTGCGCCTTAAATTAACGCCCGCATTAATTCCCTCGAGTAACCCCGGGGGTGGGGGTTGGAGAATATCTGCCCCTTCTCCCCTTAGATCGTGTCGGCATGATCGTCGAATTAATTCTTACGAAACGATACTTGTTCTGGAAGCACGCGTGCGCGCGCAGGGAGCCGCGTTATCGATAAGGTTGCAGTGTTGTAATCGAGCGGCGAAGATCGAGCGTTGCGTGATCGAGACGGCTGCGCTGATACGGACGTCGTTGCTTTATCAGTCGTTATCGATCGCGATTTTTGGCGAGTCCAGGGAATACACGTGAAGCAACGCGACCCTTCGCGATCACGTCTACACGCAGCATTGTTGTTATGTTATTCGCCGAAAAGAATATACTTTCGTTAATAATGATATTCGCGAGCAGAATCAACAAAAAAAAAATGTTATAATGTATAAAATAATGCATCCACGAGAGAAAATATTTATCTAGCGGGTTAAATCGTTTGTCGAGTTTCTGCTCGAATGAGAAACCTCATTCCAATATTGTGTCAACAGTGCCAATATTTATTTAGCTGAAAGCGACTCGCGGAAACAGATATTTACACGCAGAGAATACTATAATGTATTTTATACATGTTACGATTCCCTTTCGGATCGTCGAATTATAAAACTGGGACACGAATCATTATTCCCTTCATTATTTCACCGTGTACCGTGTTCATGGTTTCACCTACGTTCGCATAAACGAATGAATTGAAGTGAAAGTTCCGAGTGTGTGAGCGAGAGTGGGAAAAGGAAAAGGGAGCGTTCCGTCTTAGAGGACTTGCCGACGGGCCCTTTTTCGCTAATTACGGATCCCTCTCCCTTCCTCAGGAGAGGGGCGTGGACCCGTTAATTCCATCGCGGCGACCCCCGGTTAATTAAGGGAGCTGGGATCTCGAAATCTATTACAACAAGGGCCCCCGATTAGACGTAATGGGCCACCGTGTAAACTCCGTGTACATTCGCGAATATTCTAACCTTCGTCGTTCGTTCCGGGACACCGTGTACATTGCAATCTGAACAAGATTATGCAATTTATCGCGACATCCTCTGATTTTTGTCAGGTCTTTCTCTATGGAAACGTTTTCTCACTGATTGCGAATCGTAACGAAGTACGCGCGGAATTCGCGTTGTTATTTATTCTGCAGAATGCTAACACACGTCTTCAATTTCATCAATTTTATTACGATACAAGACGACGGTGTTCAATTCGCAATAAGACGATCGCTATCCCCTCTTCATCGCTTAGTATTCCATTCTTCCCAATTTGATGGTCTCCGGAACTTTGTAGGACCCACAAACTCTGGGCCCCACTCAACAATAAAGGAATAGGTAGCCCCGTCCGAAATACGACGAAAGCCGGTACCGAGTCATCGTCTTATATCGGAACGAAACAGAATCTGCTGGACACGCGCGTCATTAGTTCCTTTTGAGTTGAAATTCTAGTTTCTTTACCGTCGTTCCTTCTTAGTACGTTACAAACGTCGAAGAAGTTCTAATCATTGTCACCGCAGTGGGTGAACAAAAATACGATTAGAGCGATTCCTCGAAGTCCTTTTCCGAGGAAGTAAAAGCGTCAGAAATAGCCCGCATACAATGTGTTAATAATAATGATACGCCGCCGTTTTATTCTTGCGAAAAAATATCTGTTATCGTGACTCACGATAAGTAGAGATTACTGCCCATATGCCGTACATGTGCTTGATGGACAGATAAGCGCGTTACACTGTCCTAGAAAATCGAACGCACCGTCGATCGTGTTTGTGGGCCAAGAATTTTCCTCTTCGAAGGAAAAAGAGCAACCAGAACGTTGCCACGCGAAACGTTAAGAATGTTTTTAAACTGGAACAGCAAAAATACATTGATCGCTGGATTTGTTAAAGAATAGTCGAGAGTCGGTTTTTTCGGTGTTTCAACGGCGCTTTAAAGCTCCAAGTTATTACTCATTTTGTCGTCTACGCTATTAATCTTAATACAGGTGTTGGTAGTAAAGTTACATTTTGCTTGTTTGGGTCTATATTTTTGTATGTGGAATCCGCGGCCTTCTGCGCCATCTTGTTCGCACGCATTACGGAGAGAATACTGTATTTATTCGTTGACCCCGAAATCATTTTCCTCGCCAGAAATCCCTTTCCGCTTTCTTCGATGCAGTTTCGTTCGCACTTGAACTCGTCGCGCTGTCTTTCGTCGAGTTTCGCGGACGATTTTGCAGACGCAGGAGCCTGAAAAATCGATGGCTACTTATCGATGGATCGTTGCATATATAAATACAGATACGGAAGGAAATGTTTCACTTTATCAGTGCACTCGTAACGGGCACTGTTCGGTAGCACTTGTCGGCTAAGCCTGGATACTTCACCTCGAGGGTCTCTTGTCATTAACAAATTGTAAGGTTCTACCGATTGCCGAGTACAACAATTGGTTATCTGCTGTGAACTAAGTCAAACCCTTGACACCTAAAGTAGCACCGGCGTTACAGCACCGTTTATTGCACGGAAAACGCGAACGGCAACGTTTCGATCAGTTTGATCCCTTCGGATATCTCTCCTCGACTACGAAGAAAATAATTAACTAAAAGTCGATTACCGGATGGGTTGGAATCGTAATGACAGCGAAGATTGTGCCGGGAAATGCGTATCTCCCGGTGACTGGCCGGAACACAGATTTGCCGCCATTGGCCCGAGATATCGTGAAATCGTTATACCTGCGAGATACGACGATTTATAACTTTTCCGTTTCTCCATTGTATTCGCGTCTTTGTTCCCGAGAATCTTGTAATTTCGAAATCTATTACTAAAATCACTTGTAATGTTATGTAGTAGAATTAGCAGAAATGTACTTTGTAAAAATTAAAATTAAAATTTGTAAACGTACATTCACTTTTATGACTGCCTCTGGCTCGCAAGAAAAGTGGAACCGTTGTAGAAGCTCGTCATAAAGCTACGTCCACACCGAAGCAGTACGAAGCAACTTTTCGTCGCCTCCTGTCGCCTTTTGCGTCTTTAATTCGGTAAAATCGGCGACTTTTACCGAGACGCATGCAACGTCGACTACAATTCGCTGGTTGCCGCTTCGGTGTGAACACACCCTGACATTTGACGTCCCATTGTTCCGCCGCGGCGCACAGTGGTGCCAAATGGCCAAAAAGTGGCAATAACCCATATGATTTGTAGACCCCTAAGTATTAAATTATAGGCAGAGTAATTACATGACTGTCGCACTGAAAACTGACGAATTCCCAGGAGCGAGGAAATGGTTATTTACCATGCGTATATCTCCGTGAAAAAATCTTTTTTCAAAAATCTGGATTTGGCACATCATGCACGCACTATTAGGCTATACCTTGGCACCACTGTGCGGCGTATTGCTCCGATGACCGGCGCGGTCAGCTGTGGTCTTTTTTTCCGCTTTTTGTCAGAAGTATTCCGTGACCGTATCGAGTCTTTGGAGAACCGATATCATTTGGGACTCTCTGACGTTACAGTAGTCAAACTAATCTATATAGGGTGTTATCAAACAGATAACGTTGCCGGAGCTCCTATCTGGTAGCCATATTTTTGATACAATATATAGGTGATCGATATATCCACATATAGTTCTCAGTAAGTGAGAGTCTCTATTGCCGTTTGGATGACCCGAAAAATTCGTACGTTCCCGCGTTGCCCTGTCCGCGTGCACTCTCCTCAGGAAATTTTTCGGTTCCGGTATTTCGGTGGAGACTCGCGTAAAACGTTCGCCTGATTGTCGAACGTCTTGTCCGCGCGTTATTAATCGAATTTCATTGTCCTTTATCTCGCTGGATTTATTTCGCCGCGCGAGTGAGGGAACAGGGGTTCAGTTTCTGTTCGAAAACTGTTGGAAAAATATCATTTCGAATGAACTCGTCACCAAAAATCAGCCGATTTCGAATCTGACCGGGAACACAGAGCAGGACCTTTCTCGTCGAGCTTCACTTTTGCTTCGAATCGCCTGGATTTCGACGACAGACACGTACACACGCTTGTTCGAGGAAAATGGCAAACGGATACGACGAGTGCTACGACGCGAACTGGCATCTGTTTCCACCGGACTATGCCGAAGACGAGTACAGGTAATGCTCACCAAAGACGGTACGCTTGTTGGAAATGCTAGGATCCCCAGGCAAAAATTCTCCAAGTCCAACAGATCAAGTTCTTTCGACTCTTTTCACCTTTTTGGTGCCGGGCGAAAAAGAGGTGCCTATGCGAAGATAACCGGCCGAATTTCACGATTTTACTAGGGTTTGGAAAAAGGCTGATAAAAACCAAACGAAAAGCAATATTTACATGATTCAAAAAGCAGTATATTAAGGACGAAATAGAGAATAAAACAGTGACGCTAATTTTTCTATATTCATTGAAAATCACATAAATAACAAAGGTATAAGTGATCACGAAGAAAAGAAAAATTGAGTTCCCTCTTTCAAAACATAATTGCACATACGAAAAGTCATCTTTTTATCATAACTTTATATAGACCGTTTATTCCAAAGTATATACTTTGCATTTCCAATATATATTGTAACAAAATAAATAATATTGCACAACAAACATAAAGAATAACTCCAAGGTAGATGGTAGGCGCCGGACGGACTATCTCATCCGAAACAAGTAATTGTTATAGGTAATATAACATGTAGAATATAAGGGAAAGTTAAGCCTGTTTATTTGAATTCTCTCGTAATGAAATTAGACCATTTGTAACGTACTATAAATTTCTTTTGATTGCGGGTTCTCTCGCAATGCGAATAGTAAAGCGCTTCAAGGTGCGTTCTTCTTAGTTTTCGCCAGTGCAGCAGGGGCCGATTTTTGGCACGGACGCGAAAGATCATGCGAGATAAATACGATACACCGGGGGTCGGGAATTCGGAGTGAATGCAAGAGTGTTTCGCAGACAAATCGAAAGTGTTCAGGGTCAGTCACTTCAGCGTCGAGTCAGAGCGAAGAGCTGCGGGGGAGGGTAGGGGGTGGACGGCCGCGGAAAAATGGAGTTTTACGTTCATTCATGAACTGGTCACAATGGAGGAGCGGAATCCCGGAGTCATGAATGAACGTAGTAGGTTTCGTAGTAGGTGGCTCGACGGGTGGGCTTTCGGGGGAGCCCTTTTCAGAGCAGCTTTCCCGTGAAGGGCCCTTCTTCGACGGCGTTCGAAGCCACGGGGCCAAACGTGACCCAAACTCTGCACGGCTCGTTAAAGCCTAGCCACCGGCATCGTTTAAGAATCGTTTAAGAAGTTAGACCAGGCACAAGGTACCAGCCCATTCAAGTCCCCGTCCATTCTGTGTGTAGTCCCTTCGATTCCGAAATGTTAAGGTCATAGAAAGTATTCTTGGATGCCTACGCTCGAGGACCGGGCCCTCGAATGACTTTTTTTTTCGGCTCTCGAGCTCCCGAATTTCGCGCACCACTCACTCTCCTTGCGATCGGCAGCGTACAACCCTTCTGGTGGCCGTAGGCACCTCGGGAATATAATACTCGAAATTTAGGATGGACGTCTTCGACCCGTCGACAGATCGCAAAAGAAGCAGAAACGAATTTCTTGATCACAGTTTCGAAATCAAATTTATTTCTATTTTTGTTTGAGATAATGTGTACAGGTTCGTTCTCCGAAGCTTTCGTTCAGAATTTTGTCGAGGAAGTGTAAAAATTACGAAATTGTAAGTAACGAAACAGTTATTTTCAAATTTTAGAAAATACTTTGGACGTGAATGAATTCACGGGTTCTTTGAATTATTCCTATATTATTTCAGACGATTTATCAAAATTTTTGTGTACCTCCAAACTGAAAAGCGATCGTGTCATATTAATTTTATAGTTATCTCTGACGGTCTTTTATCACACGAGAGATTCGGATCAGCACTTTTGGGAATCCAGAAATTTCATTGACTTGTCGCTCGCGAATCTATCGATACTCGCTGGAAGATTACGAGACGCGTAAATACCAAATATTTAAGTAGTGCTTCGTGTATAGATATTTGATAAACTGAATATATTACAAAACAACTTCATCAAACGTACAAAGACCCGTTTTTAACCATTCGGTCTGGTTTCGAGCACGATAACAATACGAATTAATTTTTTCTTCTACCAGGGAGATGTTACTCGATGGAGCCGGTTTTCACTCGAATTTTCCCAAACGGACCAAACGGTCTGTATAAATATTTGTAAAATTTAACCCTTTGCACTCGAACCTATTTTACGTCCAAAAGGAAACATTTCTTCCGACCTAGAATATTTCCTTTCCATATATTTGTTTGACATCTTACACATTCGAAAATGATGCAATTTACTCGTACAATACTGAAATATTTAGTCATTTATTAAATACAAACACATTTAATAATGCAAAACATATGTTGAATAATGATACAGCAATTTTTAGCGGTGCCTTACAGTCACCATTCGAGTGCTACGGGTTAAAATCCTCTTTCCAAAGGACCATTTTTGTATTTGAACATTAAAACCATTCGCAACAAATGTATGTTCGTATAGTACAGCAATTGGTACTGTTAATGACTGAAAATTTGATTGAAATTTTCTCTTCTATTTGAATTAAACCGATGACGCAGGAGCCTAAAAACGTGCCACCGTCGAATGCGCGGAAACATTAAATAGGATTTCATTTCGGAAATGTGTCACCACGTCGTTGATGGACGGCGAAACATTTATTCTTTTTCTTTTTTTTTTTATTATCGTCTGTATCTAATCGTTAAGCACACGAGTCGGACAATGAAGGAAAAAAATGGAGACCGTCCGGACGATTGTGCGCGTATCGATCGACCTGCACCGAGTAATAGCGGCGGGATATAGGTCGCGTGTGGATCTAGAATCGAGATTCGGAGCGATTTCGTTGTTATCGCGAATCAAATCGCGGCTAACCCGAATGTAACGTTTTCATTAATCTTGCAATTAATAGAAACGGGTGCTCCCAATATGGAAAAAAGTCACATCAGAAGTGACACGAAGATTAGGTGGACGTTGTTGCGTGCCGAAGTTACATTTTCTGTGTTTCGTTCCATATTTTGATGTATGTCACCGACGGGAATCGATAAACGGACGCATCAGAAATTCCTTCTGGAAAGGTAAAAATAGTGTACGTTTGATTCCGAACGATTTCGAACGACGAAAACTATCACGATTTTTCTAGCGCGAACGATTGCGCTCGTGCGCGCAGAACTATTCTGCAGAAGTGACAATATTTCCAGCGAGCAACGATAACGCGAGGTTTCCTAACGGTTTTGCCGTAATCTGGGCAGATTAAAGCCCAAGAAAAGAAAACGTGGAACGGCCGGTACCGGGGGGAAAAAAAGGGTCTTTCCATTCTCGCGCGTTATCTAATCCTCGGTCGATCGAACGAAGCTAATCCCGTCAAGGAATAAAATCGATAATCGATTCGGTTTCGTTTCGGAAAGAAAGGATCCGCAGGGAAGTGAATCGATGATATCGCGGACGGCGCGAATGTTCGGGCGATTAGCATATCTGATTAGGCGGATAGCACCGGAAACCGGAAGCGAACGTTTAAGAGCAGTCACGCATATCGGTTAGGCGAATTCTTCGGTATAGAGTGGTACGCCTTGTTACATGGTGCCGGACACACGCGAGAACCGAAAGGGCCGGAGTACCAACACCTGTTGGTTTCCACCATAAATTTCGGATTAATCGTAGCCGGGATTGGTCGCTTGCCTACAGTGAATCATAGTGATACTCGGCCACCTTCGAAGGAACCATCATTTTTTGAACGTTGGACGACTTGCGTCTTTTCGAGAAGTTAAAGTTCACTGCGTATCGAAATTCACTGCGGAATTATTTGTGCAGGTTTTAAAATGAATTTTTACGTTGATACATTCATTGTACCAAACTTGATCAGGATCTGTAACATGCTAGAAAGTTGGAGGACTACTAGGCAGCATATATTTCATTTTAAAAAATTTTTATTTCATTAGATAACTTGCTTTGATTTTATGGAATTTTTCGGGTTTCTAGTTTGGCGATCAAAGTGTTAAAATCGCAATTTGTTCGAAGTTGCAGAGAAAAGGCCGATGAATCGTTTTTGATATTCATTCACAGTACAACATGATAGTTTTATGAATTTTCAGAATTTGTCTTTCGAAATTATCGCAATTTAGTCCATTGGAAAAATGAGATTCACGAATAACAACTCGGTAAACAACGATAGAAACACGAAGAAGCTGGAGCGTTTTCTATTTTTTGCTGGACGAATTCGTATCGTGGATTACCAGTTATGCCATCGGTCGTAAAATATGGTCACCCGGGAAAATTTGTTTGTAGAGGAAAACATGGTCGTCCAAGAATGACGTCAACAATTTATTGCATACTGTTGCGGTACAGAGGGTTTTTATTGCTACCAGTGTTGGGGTCTAATTGCTCTGCCAGGTGGCCAGGTGAAGGACCCACCCCCCCTCTCTCTCTCTCTCTCTCTCTCTCTCTCTCTCTCTGTCCCTCTTCAGGTATTCACCGTTGCCCGCCTGCCACCAGCAAAAATCTTATTGTCGGGAGAAGCCTGAAGACGTTGGCAAACGAAATCTGATGCAGCGAGAAGCGATCGGATTAACTAGAAAAGACGGTTGTTCCAACAGTGGATTAACTCAACGCCTAACCGGGCCTTTGCGCCCCAAAACCGCAACGAGCATCCTCTTGTACGCGACGATCAAAGCTCTGCTCGAGTTAATCAGCTTGGCTCGAGATTATCAGAATTTCAATGCTCGAATCTAATCCGCATCTCTTTCGTTTCGCGGTGTTCTCAATTGGCGATTTTTAAGAGGGCGCTGATTTGCGCGAGCGCTAATTACCAGATAAATCCCCAATTACAATGAATGTTCAATCTCTGTTGATTTAATCCCTGTCGATCTCAATTTCAGCGGGAAATGCCGCGTTGTTCTCGAGGCGTGATATATGTGTACCGACTACAGCGAAATAGAATTTTATTCGAACTAAGAAATTAATTCGTAAGAAATTTATAAGAAGTTAATACGTTAGAGTCTGTTCAGAATCTCCATCGCTGACTCGTTGTTGAAACGGAAACGAACAAAGTCGAGCGATTGCTTGTTTAAAAATTGTACATGTTTACAAACCATCGACGCTCGGCGTTCGAAAGGAAAGAAAACAGGCGGTCGTCGGATGGAGTACTTGCGCGTACTCGTCACCGGATGGCCACTTCATCGTTCGGTTCTCTCGAGACTCTAGAGGATTCAGGTGTTGAGGCTGAAACGTGCCGCTATGAATGGAGGTTCATCCATTTACGGGATATTTCGTCTATCCCCGATTACCATCACAATATCGGTACCTGCTGCCAAACACCTGAGGCTCCTGCCGGTTCTTATTTATTGCCAGTACGTGCCGGCGCAAGATTTCCCCGAAAATATCCTGTCCTTCGTTGCGTCTTGCTCCGACGACCCGATCCTCAATGACACAAATACACGTTTACGTTGTGCGAATCTGAATTTTCAATCAGCCTCGAACGCCACTAGACTTCTGCTATCGAACCACGGTCATGCTCGAGTGGCGAGTCAAGTGGCCATTAGGGGAGCTCCTCCAGAGCTGGACATTTAAACTTTCTCTTAAATAAATGCACATATACCATAACTTTCTTTTATTCTGCTTTGTTTACGAATTAACGTATAATGCGAAAAATGATCAATATTTCCGTGATAATTCACTTCAACTAGCAGTATTTGAGTGCAAAGTTTGAGTGCAATTCCATGCCAAATCCGTGTCAGATCTTGCTCTCGCGAAGACGACCGGTCGGTAGCCCTAACCAAATATTAATACACTTGAACTATTTTCACTGCTTCGTATGACCTGGTCGTTTATGTCGGAAACGCATGAAATCTGTAGTCCACTCGTTTTTTCCTTACATGTCATTGCGTATGGAAACACCGAAAAGCAAAGCGGATGATCGGCGAAGAAAAATGAGTTTGGTATGTAGCCGAGAAATATTAAATGATCGGGACGAAATGAATTTCCGAGCGGAAAAGGATCTGAGAGGGCAGCACTCGATGATTGGAGGGCCGTAATAGTTGGTGGCACGATCCCCTCGACAATACCGAGTCGGCGGGAAGGCACCGGCGAAGCAACAACGATCGCGGAGTAAAACAATGAGACGTAGACAAATTGGGTTGCGTGCTCGAAACAAGTTGGCACAGCTATCGCCAAACAGTCGTGGGATCCTGGCAAATGTTGCTCGATTGCCCGGGGAGCTCGAACTTCTCCGTCTGTTCTTTTTGCTTTTCGCCGCCGCGCCGTCCGACGCTTGGCGTTTCGAACCCGGGAACGAAGAAAGGAGGAAAACCGACGAGAGCGTCTCGTTGAATTCGATTCTAACCGAGTTAAAACGGCGCAACGTGCCTCTCTTCGTGTCCTTCTTCCTGTTTCCCTCGACCCCGCGACGCCCGCTCGCTTCCTCCGACAATTTCCTCGCTGTCTTCGAGGAACCGTGCGGTTCTCGACATGTTCCACAGGGTGTAGAATAATACAACAGAATTGTTTAATTCTTCTAACGCCCTTTTTGATCCATTTGCATCATAAGGAAATATAAAAAGAAAGCCTTTATCGCCAAACTTTTTTTTAATTATATTTAACACTAGAACGACCGAGCAATAAATGCGACTGACGTATATTGCTTTGTAACAGTGACGAGACTGTGCCCATTCAGACTTCATACAACTTTTATTGTAATATGTGCTTCAATGAAGAGGTTCATTGAAAAATGTGTACGCTAACGATGCAAATGGGTTAAAGTGCACCTACTATATTCTTGTTATAAATGCATACAGTCTGTTCAATCTTACCGTTAAAAATCGAGCGTTTCATCATCATTTCATATGCAAGTTCTTTTCGGTAGTAGTAGAGTAGAGACAAGTTCTACAGGTTTTTTTTTTTCGAGAAATTTTCCGGCGGGTAATAAATCCGAGGGTGAGAAAAAGTGAGGGAGGTCACGGGTCCGCCCTCTTCCGTACTTTTGACTTTTTCGTTGGTGGCCGGGGGCGAGCGCGAGCTGACAAAGGCCGGTTTGAATAAACCGGAAACCCTCCCCACCGCCGGCCCTGTCCCTTACCTGTTTTCCTCGCCTAAACCGCGGTCCACCGACTGACCAATGCAGCGATGTTCCACGTGTGCGTGTGTGCGTTTATGCGGGTCGGTTTCCACCGCGCGATTCGACACGAATTCTGGGAGACCATTGTGCCCAATTTTTCGATGCTTGGAGATACTCGTCTTGCTAGAAGCCCGAGGTGATTTCCTGCGAGATCGTTTCAACCCTTTTAGTGCCAGAGGCCGATACATCGGCCCTTGTACCAAAGAACGCACCTTGTACCATGTACCTTGGAGTTATTCTTTATGTTTGTTGTGCAATATTATTTATTTTGTTACAACATATATTGGAAATGCAAAGTACGTACTTTGTAATAAACGGTCTATACAAAGTTATGATAAAAAGATGACTTTTCGTAAGTGCAATTGTGTTTTGAAAGAGAGAACTCAATTTTTCTATTCTTTATGATCACTTATACCTTTGTTATTTATGTGATTTTCAATGAATATAGAAAAATTAGCGTCACTGTTTTATTCTCCATTTCGTTCTTAATACACTGCTTTTTGAATCATGTAAATATTGCTTTTCGTTTGGTTTTTATCAGACTTTTTCCAAACCCGAGTAAAATCGTGAAATTCGGCCGGTTATCTTCGCATAGGCACCTCTTTTTCGTCCGGCACTAAACGTGTTAATAATTTCGCGAATTACGGAACAGGAAACCGGTTGTTTGACCGTGATAGGTTCAGCGTTGAACAGCCTAATTCGAGTAAGTACGCGTCAGCAGCCTATTTCTCGAGTCAGCGCGATTAAAAGGTAGGAACGAGGCGGTGTAGAATTACGAAGCGTCTGGAACAATGGCGAGCGGGGTAAATAACGATTGCTTTTAACCCAGTTTCAAGTATCAATGGATCTTGATTGCGAGTGGCAACGGGGAGGGGGGCGGCGGTGCAGGGGGTGTCCTCTAAAATCGGCAGGGAAAGAGGCGAAGTAAAAAAAAATCGGAATGACACGGTAAAACCGCCGCTAATGTTCTTTCGCATTAACACTCGACGGAAAGCATGCTCTCGGCGTAAAAAGCTCTGATCGATGGAGCGAGCCGATTGGCCGAGCCGCGGCGAGGGTTGAAATCAACCCCCGAAATACTTCTCCGGTGGGATCCTCGACGCGCTCGGCCTCCGATTGGTCGGACGTATGCTCCACCCCGTGGAAACTCACCCCCGTTCGGGCACCGGTAGATCCTGGTCTCGGCCGGGCGAGGACTACGCTTCGGTTCACGATATTCCTCGAGCGTTCCTCATTTCAATAAATTCCTATTCACCGTTCTGCTGTGCTGCACTCTTGAATCCAAGTAGATCGCTCTCGTGCTGCCGTTTCTTATTTTCGCGTACGCGCGCGAATCGCCGAGAAATTCCGGCGACTCCGCGAGAATTGTTTTAAAAAAATACAGCGAAAGTTACACCCTAGATTCCGAGTAACCGATCGATGTTTCAAGGTCTCGAAACGGGACAATGGTTTTCTCTTGTTAGCTCGAGAATTTTCATACACTTAATAATATTTATTGTAGAATATGCTTTCCATCGTTTTAGGAGGGTAGATGTGTGTAAATGCAACGATAAAGAGAGATAGTCATATAGGTCTCAAATCAACATGTGCATATGGATTGAAATTTGAAGTGATACTGTCGGACAGAACTTTCCGGTAGAGCTAATACAATTACTGGGCTTAAAATTCGATAGAGTACGATTTTTATTTACTTTGGAACCACAAAGCCCCAGAGTCGGCAGATCAGGGGAATCGGCTCGAGTTGAGGGGAATACGGTTACCCACTCTCTTCCATTACCGGATCGGTCACATGGCATTGTGACGCAGACAAGACAGAGACGGAACGCGTCACGTGACCGGCCCACTGGCGCACAGTGGTCCCAATCGACGAATTAGGAGAAAAAAATACTAAAATCATTTTTTCAGGTGAACAAACATGTCCCGCCGAGTTATAGCGCGCACTCTGTCTACAAAAAGAAATTATTTCTCACAAAATGACAACTAAAGGCGAGAAGCTATTGAATTTGTACCGAGTACAGGAGTGTTACTCTTGCTTAAAAATAGTTTGAATTAGTAATAGAACTCTCCGGCAGACCTAATAATATTGTCCCGACTCGTTTCGTCGTTACAAAGGAACTGCGATCGGCCAGTTTCGTTCCGAGGGGGTTGGAGATGTTAAAAAAAAAAGAAAAAATGAAGGAACGCGTCGCGAAAAGCGCAGAAAGTTCGGTTCGCGAATTCTGAGCGCGGAGAAGAAGCGTCGTAGCCGAGTCCCGGTCGTTCGCAGTTAGGACAGAAATTGATTTCCGTCGACGACGTCCGAAAGGATCATCGACTGGCGTCGTAGTCGGAGCTGGAAATTGCCCGTGGAGAAATTCTGGTCGAGGAGCGGCAGGGTCGCGGGGTGGCCGCGGAGAGGGGTGGACTGTCGCGCGGCTCCGGGGCCGTGCGGGGTGAACCTCGGAATCTCCGCCCCTGGCCGAAGAGAAGATCCGCCCTCGGGTTCGAGGGTGCTTGACGGCCGAAACGGCGCGGAGGTAGGGAACACTAGCCGTCAAGTGCTCGTCGAGGACACTCAAAAACTACAAGGAGAGCCCTTCAGCCGCCGGTGGAAGGACTTCTCGACGTGTCCGTCGACCTTCGCTTCTCTTCCTCCGAGGGCAGAACCAAAAAAAAAAAAACAGAAAACAAAAGAAAAAGAACGAAACAACAGGAAAATTAATTATCGGGAAGTGTGTGTCGGTTCAACTGGAAGAAAACGGAAAAGTACCTTTTCCCATTCCGGACTAGTTCGCGGTGTTGTGCCTGGACGATGAATTCGGCAGGACCAGCCGTGACACGCAGAATTGTGAGAACGTGTGTGAACTTGTGAACCGCGCCGAGTGATAGTGAGGAGTAGAAAGGGGACGGAAAGTGGACGGAGTGAATGAGTAAAGAAGGTACGAGAGAGATATAGAGAAAACAAATAACTCTATATAGGAAAACAAAAATAAACAGAAAGAGAGAGAGAGAGAGTAATAAAGTTCGCCGTGAAAACGAGTGAAGCATTGAGGACATTCGCTAAACATGTACTGACGCCACTAAAACACATCTCCGAAACCCTTTCAAAATGGCGGACAAGAATAAGATTCTGCCGTGGTCGCTGCTATCCTATCCGACCAGTCTCTTGAATCACGTCTGGTACAGCCACCTTGCTTTCAATAATAGGTAAACGAAATAACAAAAACCACGAATACACCACGCCACGTGTACACCAAGCTTTTTCCACCCCCGCGGTTATTGACCAACCCCGAACGCGGATTTGTACCCCTCGCATGTGTTTCAGTTGGTGTACACTCTCTCGCGGTCTCGAGTGCACTAGAATATTCGTAGATGTATTAGAACTACGGCAAAGAATTTTCCCATATTCTACAAAGTTTCAGCTTTAATTTCAAAAAAATTTCATCGCTCTACCTTATTCCTATCGAAAATTCCTTGATTTTGAATCCGATTTTGTCCAAATTGCTCACTATGCGTCGCTAGTTAAAAAAAAGGAAAAAAGAAAAGAATGCTTGCTCTTGGACACTTTATTTCTCCATTATAGTTACAGGCACTAGGCTTCTTTCGTTCTGTTAACCGTAGTGTTTCGTAGTTGAGCAAAATCAAAAACAATTTCCTGAATAGTAATATTGTTTCCTTGGTAGTTTAATGTCAGGTTTTCCGCCCTTCAATTTTCAATCTTTCACAGCTAATAACTTTTTAAACATTGAACGAAACAACTCGAGTCTCCTCGTGACGTTAGAGGTATCAGTTTACTAGATAATGTGTCGGACAGAATTTTGTCACTATTTGCAATTTTTTCATCTGTGACTGCAAAAAAAATTTCGAACACGCGTTTAGCAAATCTGAACAAGTTATGCGCACGTAAAAGATTCCGTCGACATCGGTGGACGCATAAAAAAGTTCATCGAAAGAAACCTTTTTTAAATTAATCTCTTTTACAAATTGCCGAGTAAACTAATCCTTCTGACATCCCAAAAAAAGTCGTTTGGTTCGATATTAAACAAGTTCAACAATTTAGAAGAACGATCCAGCACCGTCGCCGGTAGCTCGAAGAACACGCTTGCTCCTGTGTATGTCTTTGTTATCGTTATAGTCTTCTTTTGTTCTATCGATCATTGTAGTTCTCCGCGTTCTTGATATTACAGCGCGATAGTAGCCCGGAGACATCGAGTCCAATTACAGGAGAACAATATTGAGGCCAAATCGTAATCAAGCCTTATCGATGATTTTATCTTTCTTTCAATAACACACGCACACACTTTTTTTCGAACGCCTTTCAAACAGATTAGTGGAAATGAGACTTCAAGTGCATCCCTGTTGTTACTTTCCTTTTCAGTTTAGTAAACATTCGATTGTACTCTCCGAGGAGGATATACGTAAGATGTTTCTGAAGGTGAATCTTGCGATTTCGCTTGATAATTCGCACGATAAGCTCGATGATTTCGATAGACCCCCGGGATTGCTGCGCGTGGCTTCGGCGAAATCAGCCCGGCGCTTATCGAGACCTGTTCACGCTCGATTAGGCTCCGATATCGTTGTCAAAAGTTATGCTCGTTGGTCCGGCGATTTGTTCGACGTGTTGCTCTTCTCGGGGAAGAAACAAAGAAATTGTACGACAAAATACGCGACCGAGTCAAATTTGACTCCGAAGGAACGCTTCGATAACGAAATATATTCGGCTTCGTCAAAACAACAAGATTAATAATTAAACTAATAACCGCCGCCTAACCCTCGGACCCCTGCGAGTTCTACAACAGTTTTGTTGTAGTTCTACATACAGTTTTCTTTCGATACAAGGCGATCGTTCGGTAAAAATAGTGCTTGAATATTAATGGTAGTCACTGTGTATCAGAGTTGGTCGTTACCGGAATTGTTTTGCATAAATATTGATGAAACGTTGCCCAACTCTGCCGTGTACGTGCGTCGGGGTTTCGTTAAAGATTTCTAGCAAAGTTTGCCAGGTGTTCCGTTCCAGGGGAGGGAATTAGTCAATTTTGGAGAAGTTGTTTCATTAGAATCTTCCGTACTCCACGGAACTTGTTTCATTAAACGCCGTCCTAAAAAAGCTGAGAAACTACTTTTCTTCGTCGACGAGGAGAAAGTTCTAACGGGGATAATAAAGTCTGCGGTCACGATAGCATCCCGGCCGGAGAGAATTCCGACGGGCCGAGGGAAAAAATTCGTTCTATAAATTTTCGATTTCTATTGAAAAAAAAATTATTGTTGTATAGCCTAATAGTGCGTGCATGATGTGCCAAAGTCAGATTTTTGAAAAAATTTTTTTATTAAAGGATTTGTTGCATGCTTCCATAAATAAAGAATGGGCAGAAAACAGAGATTTTCGATTAGCCCGTATTACTTAATGTTAACAACTTTTTACAAAAATTTTGTTTGCCAAATAAGCGTGGTTCCTGTGGCAATCTCTCCACAAATTTTCAAACAAATTCGTTGGACAGTTTCGTTTTTATAGATTTTTTTGCCGGTTTTTGGCCATTTGGCACCGCTGTGCGTCGTCGTTTCGATTTTTCGGAGAGATTCCGGGACAGAGGGGCGCGTTCATTGAAACGCAAGGAACGTGGCCGAACGTGCCGCGATAATAGGTCGTTTGGCTTAAACTGGGATGCCGGGAGTCTGCTTCTGTGTCGGGGACAGGTTGTTTGCCAGGAGAACTGCAGGTATCCGCGGACCAGCCCGGTCCCTCGACGGAAAAGACGCGTCTAATCGGGTCTTAACGGGCCGGTTAGCTTCTTGACGCTCGTCACGCCGCGCCGTTTTTCCGAAGCGACGGGACAACTCTCGGCAATTGGATTGATTTCCACGGAAACCGACCTTTGTCCGCGACTTCTCGACTCGCGGTATCTGGACCCTTGCTTTTAGCACGCGACAATGGCCGTCGAGGCCCGAGGACCTCGTTCTCCTTTCGTTTCCATCCCCCGAATGAACGTAGACCGCTTTCTCGCACGCGGAACTGGAGCGTCTCTGCACCGTGGCACCCAATTTGCCATCTAGAATCGCAATTTGTTATTATTTCGCTCTACTTTTGCTGCATGGAGTAAGCTAGTTTTCACCAGCGATCGAATAGATTTTAGTATATTATTTTGTTCCCTGCGACGAGTCCTAGACTCGACACCCTGACCACCAAGATAAAATAAAAGCACGATCAAAATAACAAATAGATAGATCAGTGTTAGCGAGACCTTTATGCAAAATGAAAACCTTACAAGTCTACTGTAGGGACAAGAAATTCAATGAAAGTGTATTTCTACTGTTGGTAATTTGAATAAGTTGCGAAAACGATGCACATTCTTAACCGTTAGCACTCGAAATATTTTTTACACGATTAAATTTGTTTGTATTCAATAAATTACTAAAAACTTCAGTACGTACGAAAACAAAAGAAATCTATGGAAGCGAAATATTCTAGGTCGAAAGAAATGTTTCGTTTCGGAGTTAAAATAGCTTCGAATGCAAAGGGTTAAATTCGTTTTATCTCATCATAAAGTCTACATACGTGACAAAATAAAAATATCGTACAGATCAATTTGTTAGACAAGGACTCTTCGGAATTGATTATCCCATCCGTTTAGTTCTTTTTGAAGTGCTCAGTAGTCGTTTGGTAGATTGCTCGATAAGTGTTAGTTCGCCGGCGATAGTTTATGCAACATTTTTCAACA
>CM052129.1:481534-528145 GCA_028454255.1 Halictus ligatus
ATTATAATACATTCTCCCCTAAATATATTCGTCGTTGTAAAATAAAGACTCTGGAACGGTCATTTTGACCGGCGGTGGTAGGTTCAGTGTTAAAAACGATCGTGAGCGAATGTAACGAAAGAAAGAACAAAAGCGTGCGCGTTAATTGTCTCGTCGTAAAACGTCCCGACCGGTGGGGTCATTAGAAAATGACTCGCGGGAGCTGCAGCTGCACTTCGAGCCGCCCTTCGACTCTTAGCGGTGATTGCGGGCAGATGCAGGTCGGTATTGATTTCTCGAAGTCTTGGTATCATCACCGAGCACGTCCGTACGTCGACTCGCGATCGGACATTGATCATTTACTTTAGAATAATGTAAATGAACCAATCGAATCACCACAAAAGATATTCAATTTCTACCGTAATAGAATCAAGAAACTTTTAATTCATTGTACGATTACAATGGTGGTTACTTTGATCATGTTATACCGAAGGGAAACAGTATATTTGTGCAATTTTCTTTCAACGGTGTTGGCATTGAAATTTTGAAAATTTCGCCATGTTTAAAATGAGAAATTAAATTTTCTTTCAAATGCTTCCATATGTAATTTAATTATTTATTTCGTTCGACATATTTTCCAAGAGAAACTTTTATCTATGCGGTCCCTCTCCACCGCGTAAAAAAATTTTCTTTAATATTAGCTCTACCGGAAAGTTCTGTCCGATAGTGTCACTTCAAGTTTCAATCCATATACACATGTTGATTTGAGACATATATGGCTATCTTTCTTTATCATTGCATTTCCACACATGTACTCTCCTAGAAACGATGGAAAGTATATCTAGAATAAATATTATTGAATGTATGAAAATTCTGTTATTTTCTTTCAATTCAAAAACGGACAGAACTTTCCGGTAGACCTAATATATTGTAAAAAATCACTTGTTACAGCTGTTTATAGTATTAGTATTGCCGGAGTCAGCGAGTTGCTCGTCACTGCTTTAGAACGTAATTCCGCGAATGAAAATCGTGTGGCTCGCGCAATAACGCAGCTGTTTGAACGGTTCCAGTGCTCCAGCAGCCGGACTCCACCAGCCCGACGATCTCGGACCTGTCGTTCGCCCCGAAACAGGAGACGAACCACGAGTGCAAGGAGGAGGAGTCCGTCGACTTCGAGGACGAGCAGCAGAACAACGAGGGCCAGCCGCACGAGACCGAGCACAAGAAGCGAAAACGGCGCGTCTTGTTCTCGAAAGCGCAGACGTTCGAGCTGGAGAGACGTTTCCGTCAGCAACGATACCTGAGCGCCCCGGAGAGGGAGCATCTGGCCTCGATAATCCGACTGACCCCGACCCAGGTCAAGATCTGGTTCCAGAACCACAGGTACAAGACGAAGAGGGCGGCCACCGAGAGGGTGGAGGCCGGCGGAAGCGGATGCTCCCCCAGAAGAGTCGCGGTACCCTTGCTGATCAAGGACGGAAAGCCCTGCCAGTCGAAGCTGATGGAACCAACCGCGTACCCTACCACCGGCCAGGTACCGATGCCGCCCTACATGCAGAAACCTTACTGGTGGTAAACGCAACATTGCCGAAACTCTCGTGTGAACTGTTTATGGTGTGTCGGTGGCGTTCGAGCGTCTAGAAGGTCGTAGAATTAGGGGTCCGAGGACTGTAGACCGGAAGCTCCTTGGCTCGCAGGATATCGAAGAGAAGTGTTGCCGGTAGACAGCGGAGCTTCGTGCAAGATAAAAATCGTTTTAATTGTAAGACACAGGAACCACGCAGACATTTATTTCTGTTTCCGATAGTCTTAACGAGAGCTGGACGTAAAACGGATTGTTCGATTCCTTAAATGTTTTCGCAGTTTTCCATTTCATCTAGTCATCGTTGTTGCGAACGCATCGAGATCCGCAGTCTACCGATCATTGTTAAACGACGAATCGGATAAACAACCGCCGTAGCCGAAGCTTTCGATGTTCGCTCGCCGGCGTTCACGAAGAGAGCCAGTGTACGGACGCGAGATCGGACGTGTTCGCGGGCGAGGAACTGTGATTAGAGGACGACCACAAGATGGCGGATTACCCACGCGAGGAGAAAATGGCGCGGACTCGCGCGAAACCAAAGATAACTCGCGATCGTCGCGCACGTATCCGCCGGGCGTTCGCGACGAGTCGCGGGCAAGTGATCTAGCGCAAATAAATAGATAAGTAAAACGAGATACGTAGAGTCGAATAAAAATAATTCCGCTGTTCACGAGTTCGAGCCTGTTTCGTTCGTTGTTCCCTTTCTTTGGACAAAATGGTCGCCCGTAGCCGGGATGTTAGTTGGTGTAGCGTATGTGTGCGTCGGGATGTCACATTCGTACTTGACGTAATTTTTGCAAATTGAAAATTCGCGTCCACGGCGAACTACGAAAGAGAGAATAAAAAAATAGAAGAGTGTTTCCTTGAGATTAAAAGTGTGTATGGACGGAATGGACAGCGTGTATGCGTGTGTGTGCGTGTGAGAGAGAGAGAGAGAGAAAGAGAGAGAGAGAGAAAGAGAGAGAGAGAGACCGAATAATGATTGTTCGTCGCTTATGTAACTCGAACACCTCGCTTTCTATCAATCTAATCGCGACATCACGATAAAACGATGAAAAACAATTTCTCTTCGATAATGTTGGACGTTAGAATTTCGAACGATTTTGAAATTTTCGTCCGATCATGTCCGCTGTAATTTCAACGTAATTTTCATTTCGATGATAACGCGTTTTTGAACGAAACAATAGAAGTTTCAGCGATAGGTACCCACAATGTTATCGATTGTTTGTTAGAACGAGTACATCTGTGTTCGAGGAGTCTTGTAATATGTGTAGGAAATGGCCAGTGTTACGTCTAAGTTCGTTACGGTACGAACGATTATTTTGTACGAAACGCGTCTCTGTGTTAGTTGGAAGCCTGTTGGAACTATACTGTATAGATGATAAATCATGGATGTGACACTTGAACAGTTGATAGAAGAGATCCCAGTTTATCGCCTTTAATTAGATAGGTTGTATATATGTACATTGTGTATAATACATAGTAGTCTAATATATCAAATACATATTTAATAAAATTGAATCTTAAACAATCGCAATGTCTGGTTCTTCTCCCCTGGTTATTAATAACATTATTATTTATGCAATACTATTTATTTTCAGTCTCGATACGTGCTAATAAGTAATCACGGAGTCACAGTTAATTGCGAAGTGTCTCGAGTAACAATGGAGCTAACAGCAAAAATTAGATTTGCAGTTAATACGCTCAAACAATAAGCTGCAGACAGTGTCCTCCCTTTTGCAGCCCTTCGTTCCTTTTTATTTCTCTCCTCGACCGTTCCATAACGTTTCCCTTTTTCGGGACACGCCGGAAGCCGGTGTAGCTTGAGTGACAAGCTTCCGGTTTCCGTTTCCGAGCAGCCATCTTGTTACCGGTTTAGATTTCCTGAGGGCGTCCTATCCGACCTCGATGGGGAGAGCAACGTCTCTGTCGAAGACTTTTCAATGACAGCCGAGCGAATTTAATTGTCCGTAAAACGTAATAAAAGCTCGGTGGACATTTTTGTATGCGTTATTGCGACGGATTAAACGAAAGGGTGCTCTACAATTTGTTGAATTAAAATATTTTATACGCGGTCCCCTCTTGTACGCGAACGCCACACCGATGGAACATGTATCGAATAATGGACCGTACACATGATCGACCAACACGTAGCCGCAAACAATTCTTTATCAGAAATACTTTCTTTCTTCCGATCGACGATTATCGATCAGATTACGCGTGTTACGTAGCCGGCACGGCGGTTCGCCGATGGGCATTCGTGCTCGTGACATTTTTGCGCGTCGTGGAGACACTAATCAATCGTCGTATCTAAATTATGTCGTCGAATTATCGCAGCTGCTACCGAGCACTCAAGCCACGTACGATTACAAAGAAATCTTTTCCTCGGTGCCACACAAAAAACAATATTGTCTACTCTTTGTTTCTGTCGTGTCATGAGACGTCACACGCAATCATGGACGCACGGATTCAAAGATCGCTGCTATATACCCGGCGCGTGTGCAACAAACGTGATTACACTCGTCCAACAATCATGTTTTTAAACATCTACAAGACGCATACTTCCAATTATCGCTGTCTGATATTGACCCGACCGAGGGGAAACACAAATTCTCCGGATAGCAAACTCCACCCTTTGTATGGTATAAAGCAGGAATTCTATTCGCACTTGATAGTTTCCAAAGAAGAAAGAATTGAAGAATTTCCAGTTGAAAAAACAAAGTTGACCATCGTATGACCTTGAAAACGCCATCCAAATAAAAAAGTGATACTACCTGGGACACGTGTTTTGCACTTTTTTAAATATATTTCATACTTTTCGAGACATTCGGCAGGAAAGTTTTAAATACGAACAGCCGATATAAAAACAGCGTTCGTGTTTAAAAAATATAAAAAAATTTCGGATACGCGTTTCGCTCGAACACTTTCGCTCGTTGTTTTTTCTTTTTTGCATACATTCCAGCTACATAATTTTACAAATTCGTTTTCTCGTTTCTCGTCTTTCGCTTTCGAGTTACTTTAGCAAAGCAGTAATTCGCCGCTTTGCACGAAATATACACTTTACGTTCGCTCTCCCATACTTAAAACTCACCCAGCTGAAAGTTCATATTTTAGGTTTTGGTCAGGTTTTCCGTGTTCGGGACCAGTGTGCGACGCCGGCTCTGGAAGACAGGATTCGACGTAACGGTTCGCGACGGATCCGGATCGTCCCCATCCGTCGATCCCTTTCGCGGCAGTTATCTTCCCCGGGGGCCGACGGGTAACGAGAGAGATGACGTAGCGAGGTAAATGGAGTGGACAGCGGGCAGCATATGCTTTGTGCCGGGTCCTTGTATAAAACGAAACCACCCCACGAACCGCCAGGAATACACCACGGCGATGTGCGCGCGCGGAATGTCGCGTCTGTGCGCCGAACCGGAAGCGCGAGATAACATTCAGCCGGATAGCGCGGCCGCTCGTGATTTATATGACCGGCCGTAATCTATAGAGATTTGGACATAGTCCGACGACTTTCCGTCCGATCTTCGCCGGTCCGCAGAGAACCAAGGAAACGCTTCGTCGACGAACGTTCTCCAGCCACATTATCCTGCTTCGTCGTCTCGAGTTTCTGCCAATTGATGGATTTTAATCTGCCTCGGTGCCCCGACAACTCTCTTCTACGTCTAATCGATTCGTACAGCAACTCGTTGCAATTGAATCACGTCATTGAACTACGCAATTGAACGTAGTGCAGCTACAAAAGCTTTGCACGGTATCTAAAAGAAGTCTGAATTAACCTTTTGCACTCGAAGCCATTTTAACTTTAAAACGAAACATTTCTTCCGACCTAGAATATTTCCCTTTTATACATATTTTAAATAGTGCAATTTACTTGTAGAGTACCGAAATGTTTAATAATTTATGAAATACAAACAAATTAGTGGCGCCATTCGAGTGCTAAATGTTACGGATAGATCAATCATTCATTACATGGAAAATTGCGGACAATCTCAATAAATTCAGGGTCGCCATTTTTATAATGCAATATTTACCAGATACTGTTAACGTTTGGTAGGTTTAGCGTTAAGTTGCAAAGGCTTCGCACGGTACCTAAAAGAAGTGTACAAGTCAAATACAGTGCAATCGAAATACGTGATCGAGTTGCACCTACACCAGTTTGCCGTAAACGATAATTGTCTAATTATTAGCTATACCAAATTTCAAATCGACTACAGGAAACAGTGTTCCAAAGGAATTATCTGGATCTTTCTGTATCGAAATGCCACGGAGACCTCGAGAATCACGTATTCAGCAGTCAAGGGCTGAAAAGAAAGCACTTACGACAAAGGACCGGTTCAAGGGCAAGGGATCGCGGAAACGAAAAAAAAAAAACACGGTCCAGCCACGGAGGTCCCAATCAATGAGAGAAAATAAATTGATAGTTTGTCGAACGGCGGGACGTCCCCTAATATTTCCGAATGTAATCGAGGGGGTGTACACGGCACTTCGCGATCCGAGGAAAAAGGAGAAAATAGTTGAAGCGAAAGGGAGCGACGCGGGCGGACAACGGTGACGGTGATGTTGAACAGACAGAGAAAGAGGAAGAAGAGAAAGGAACAAAAAAAACGAAAAAGTTCGACAATGCAGTTACGGGTCAGGGCGAAGAGGGTGAGTGGACGACACCCATGTTCCGGGGGTGTTTTATTGGCTGGTTTCCGTGGGGTGGAAATTCTCTGTAATGTATGAGATGTTTGCGTGGACTCTTTTAACCCTCTACCGCTTGCATACGTTACCCGGAGACTGTTTTCCGTTCCAAATGAATTTGCGAGAGATATCTTACTAATTTCAATATTGCGTTATATCGGTTTTATGCGTTCACGACGAAAATCAGTAGGCGTAATTTGAAAAACCACAGAAGAAACGGTTAAAAACCCATATGTGGGTAGTACATTTCTATTTTGCAATGAATAAGATTCGCTCTCCGGTGATTTCACGAAAAATTTATTCGCCAAATCTTGCGTCGCTCGATACAATAAAAATACCGCGAAGCGTGGTCGCAAGTACTGCTATTTCGTTCAATTGCAACTACTACTATGTCATTTATATACTGCGTACATTTATATACGGTGGTCGTACTGCATTTTAGGTGATAGAACATTGTTCGGAGGTGGGATCTGATTAAACGCTGGCGGGAGAATAACGCGTAAAGTGCTCGGCGAAGGCAGAGGCTGAAAAAGAGCGTCGCAAGCGTACAATCGATATCAATTAGGATGCTTCTTCCGGTCACGTGTCCTTGCACCCTCGTACGTTATCGCCACGTGTCGTGCTGTGACTTTTAAAAAACGTTGATAAAGAGGGAGCGTCGTTTCCGGTTCCGATGCCAATCCACGAACAATAGTACCTACTCTAACATCGAACTGGATCGCACGGCCCGAAGGGTTATCGGAAGCGGAGCGCAACCCTTATTTTCTGGAATGCGTTCTTGCGATGGGACTATCAAAACATCCGTTGGATTCGCCACTCGGAATATTATCAGTTCGATAATTATTATTTCGAGAATTATTTCGCCGAAAGGCTGGGAACCGTTGAATGATGATTCATTGAAATGCGCCGTTTGTTCCCGACAGCCTGAGAAGCCTAGGAAAGCGGGCAGGAAAAGTTTTTCTCGTGCTAGGATTGCCTGAAAGGCGCGTTTAGTGTTTGTTCGATCAGAATTCTTCCTCGACGAGCCTGAACGGAAATCTGAATGTCCCTCTGCCATCGACACGGGAAGGGGAAACGAAGAAACGCCGCCCGAAAGTTTTTCAATCTCGAAAACTTTCTGGCCGGCCAGTCCATTGTGCGGCGAGCAGTTCGAAAGGAGTCTATGGACGTTGAACGGTCGAACAACCGATGTAAGACTCGGTCGAGGGCCTTTTGTGTGAGCACATGAACTTCCTGACACTCGCAATTACTCCGATATAACCCCAGAAACTCGGCACTGACTATTTAATCGACCGAGCCTAACTTGAATTGAAAATCCTACCGCTGTCCTACGACTGTCCTGCCACTGCAGCAAATGGTATTTAGCTTTTCAAGTAGTACATTACATTGTTGGTGACCTGTACACTGCGTAATAAGAATAACCAATTATTTCAATATGTTTTAACGCATTTATTACGTGAAGAAACAATTTTATGGGAGAATGTGTAACATTAAACGAAAAATCGGTGCGTCAAAATGATAGCACAAATTCCTTAAAATAGCTAAAATATAAGAATATGTATAAGAAAAAAATAATGATTGTTTACCCTGAACAGATACAACTTATTGCTACCTGAACAGTGATATATAATACGGGAGCTGTTGTTATTCGATTATATATTTGCGAGAATTAACAGAATTAGATAATGTGCTATCTTTTCGCCGCGGAGTGTATACAAAATTCATAAATTTAAATGTATAAATTCCAATGAAAAGAAAAGAAGGATACGGTACGTTTCGATATTACAGAAGTTGTGGTTGAAATTTCGTCAGCATCCTGATGCGTCCGAGAGTTGTACGTCGCGCGTCAGTGAGCAGAAGAAGATGACACCGTGCAGAGAGTCTCAAAAGGCGAAGCTGAGTGCATGGTACGTTGGATTGTTGCCAGATAGCTTGCATCGCTCGAGATGATAAGTCTTCGCGGGCGGAAAAAGTCTGGGTAGATTAATCAAAGGAGAAATTCCCGAACGGCGAGCGACCACCGACAAAGCATATTCCCCGCTAAGAATGGATCGTTTCCGGTTCCGCTCTCTTTATGGTACATTGCGGCCCAGCGATGTATTAAGATTACTTAATCAATAAATCCCCGTACGGAAAACTAATTCGTTTTTCACCGGGAACCGCCGCTCTCCTCCACGCAATTATCCCCTCTGGCAGGGTTGCCAACTGTTCAATTTTTCATCCGTTCATCGAGAATGCTCGAGCTGCCAAAGGAACCGAATAAACTGCATAGCAATAATCTTTTTACATAGTTATTTTACTCGGCGAAAAATATTTAGAATAAACATGCTAATGAACCCTTTGCTCTCGAAGCTATTTTAACTCCGAAACGAAACATTTCGTATGACCTAGAATATTTCCCTTGTATATGTATATATTTTTTTTCGTGTTGTACTGGTAATTACTAAACTGGAAATGTTTAGTATTTTATTGAATACAAACAAATTTAATGCTATTTTAACTCCGAAACGAAACATTTCTTATGACCTAGAATATTTCCCTTGTATTATTCTCAGCAACTTTGCTCGATCGAATTTTGAAGAAACAATGATTCGAATCCGACGATAACCGAGACGGCGATCGCAGGTATCGGGTCTCAATGTTTGGTCACTTAAGTGTGACTAACGATCCGCTGACTGGTGTTTAAACGAGTCGCTGTTTGTTGAACACGTGTGTTAACCATTTCGTGCACGCGCGTCCCGTGTAAACAAGTTGCTCGACTTTTCGTTTCCCAGAGGACGCCCCGATGTCTCCGCAAACACCATCGACGCGAAACACAGTTCGAACGAAAATATGCGTCGGCTCCGTGAACGCAAACACGAATTGTTATTGCAGTCGCAATGTCCCATTAGGCGTCCCGCCGCGTGCAACAACGGAATTTCCGGAAGAGAAATCACACTTAATTGCGCGCTTCGTTTAATCACTGTTCCTTACAATCGACTCGGGCGATTTCTATTTTCCATCAAGATTCGCAGTCTATTTGTCTATCTATTTCATGATTTTCTAGATCAACTTGCGAATGAGATTCTACCTTTTAACCAGTTAACCGTGGAACTGGTTAAATATTTTATTCGATTTTGTCTCGTATGTTCTTGTCCGTTAAGTTATCCTTGATTCTAATCTTTTGGCTTCCTTTGTAACGTCCCAGGAGGGGCGGATTATAATTTTTAAGGGGATAGGACGCAGTTTCGAACCTACCTGCATTCACATTGGCTACGGTTCGGGGAATTGAGAATTGTTTAAACGATTTATATTCTTATTTCCCAAAAAACAACAAAATTATTCATTTATTCATTATTAGGTGTTGAATCAGAATATTTAAAGTTTGATTTTGCAAATAGAAATTATATAGCTAGCGCACAAACTAGATAGCTTACAAATATTTCGCTTTATAACAATAATGTTACTTTACCGAGTCGCTTTTTTCTGAATAGTTGGTAAGTAGAATTCGCCGGTTTTCTGAATCCCTCGCAAGTTGGGGCGCTGGTATTTCAATTGGCTCGCAAGTCGGAAAGTCGGAGTTGCTGTGCTGGTAGGGGTCACTCGGCACATTTTCGAAAACAACACTCTATGGTAGGAGTGACGTGACTTCACTGGGTTTAAACAATAGTTTACAATATTCGTTTTATTCTTGAGCGGACGAACCACCGGACGTGACACATTCTATTTACTTCGATAGAGTAACGCGGAATAGTATCATCTCTGGTGTTAAATCCGCGTCCCCTCGAGAAAGGACATTGCAGAGGACACCTTCAGCGGAGGATGCAAACTCGCGTAAATCAACGTCCGCGGCGACAGAAGAGCGAGAAGCGGAGGGGGAAGAAGCGGGTAAATTTCGTCGCGTTTCTTTTCTGGGCAGCGGGCTCGTTTAAGCAGATTTAGCCGCGAGGACCGGGAAACGTTTAAGAGGGTGAACACCCTTGCAAGGGAGCTCGGTGCAAAGTAGTCGCGATTAGGGGACAAAAAAAGAAACATCTCCTTTGCCCCGGGGCCAATACAAGCTTCCGTCGGTCCGAGGCGAAAAGCTGTCTATTGTGTCGTCCGAGTCGTGATCGTCCCGCCGAGGCATCGATATATTTTTCCGTCGGGTCGATCTATTTTTCTACAAGGGATAGTCGCAGATGCCGTCGAGTCGTGTGATCCTTCCGAATGTTTTCTCTTTCTTAAACCCTTGCGCTGCGATCGGAATGAAAAACTTCTGCCGAAAGTTCCACAATTTCGACAGAAGTTTATGTATTAGGTCTACCGGAAAGTTCTGTCCGTTTTTCAATTGAAAGAAAGTAACAGAATTTTCATACATTTAATAATATTTATTGTAGAATGTACTTTCCACCGTTTCTAGGAGAGTACATGTGTGTAGATGCAATGATGAAGAGAGATAGTCGTATATGTCTCAAATGAACACGTGCATACGTATTGAAACTTAAAGTGACTCGATATTTGCGTTCGTCATTTGTTTCATTGTTAACTAGGCTAATGCCAGAGGTCACTTTTTCTTTAGCTTCAGTTTTGAACCTTCTTCCTCCTAATTCATCGATTAGGACCACTGTGTGGCGGTAGGGTGGGGGAAGAAGTCTTAATCTGGCGACTCCGCCTCTGCCTTGTTTGCCGTGCAACGTTTCCCTAGACCGGGCTAACTTGCCGAGATTAGTATGCGGACATCGTGGCGCGTTTAGGCCAGTGATTCGACGGATTTCGAGGAAAGAACCGTGCGCGGCTGGGCTCTAAAGGGGGTGATCGCAGCACAGACGAGATTATCCGGACGGATTTCGGATGCCGCGCTCCTGGAAATTTGTGAAAACATGGCATTCAACCGGGGCGTTAGCGCGTGCATTGATTTCCCGCTCAATTTCCTCCGAGTATTCGTTCACGGGAGTCCAGCGGCCTCGGTGAACACTGTCCCCGTCGTAAGCCGACGTTTACTCGAATTGAGCTACAATGGGTCGCTCGGTGTTCCGTGAATAAGCCAGTTAAACGCGGACGTTCGGCTCGCAAACGGCGTCGGCCATGGAAACGGAAACTGCCTGCTAAAATAGTGCTCGTTTCTCCATGAATAAAAATGCTTTGCTAAGTTGATCACAGGCAGACTTATTCCGATAGAATAATTCCACCGGAAGATTCACCGTAGCTCGATACAATTTTTCTATACATCATTTCCCATAGTTTCCAAGAAAGTTGGAAACTCCGTTGATGAAAATACGTAAGGTAAAAAAATTAAATACTTACCTTACTTCCTCTGTAAATGAAAAATTTCGTTTTATCTTAGACAAACTTTGAGACTAGAAATCAGCGTGGAAAAATCTCTGGGAAATGATATATTGGAAAAACCAACATTTTCTTGAAATTGTGCAAGTTTAACGAATTTTCTCAAGATTAAAAAACGTTCGTACCACAATCTCCCTATTTTCCCATATTCTACAAACTTTAATCTTTAATTTGAAAACACTTTCATCGCTTTACCTCATTCCTATCGAAAGTTCTTTGATTTTGAATCCGTTTTCGTCTAAATTGCCTTCTGTGCGGCGGGCCGGTGGTTATTGGGTCGCGTGAAATTCTCACGCTTAGGTGAGACGCGTTGAGCAATAACGGGGACATCGTCGGAATCTCAAGTGTCTATTAGTTTTGAAAGACGAAGAAGGGAGTGAGGGGGGAGGCTACGGTAGTCACAGAAGGGCGATAAGATCACGAGGAGATACACGGTTGACACGCGGTTGTTGTCCACGATGAATCCCGAAGAGTTTCGTCATTCGTGCACGCGCGTATCAGCGTAACTATCGGTTAATGGTTCGAGCGCGTGCTCGTCCCATTGTCACGGGGCGAAATCACCCCGACAGGGCGTGGGAGGCTCGATGAATGCATAGCCGCGAAATTAGGGTGTTTCCGACCGGTGGTTGCCGGCGTGTTCCTCGACACGGCTCTTTAATCGTGATCGCTAGAGGGCCTTAAATCACACGCGATCCTGATACGGCTATTAACAACCGTTTATAGTATCGTTCGGCAATAATTCCCGCGCGCATCTGTTAGGGTAGCGAGACACAAATTATATTAGATTGTCGCACGCGGAATGTCCGATTTTGGGATGCAGACGTTAGAGAATGTTTCCATCGAGAAATACCGTTACAGGAGGCTACAGGCTATAATATTCTATTAATGCTGTTATGTTCGGGAAGAACATAAGCGCGAATGGCCATTCCAGGTGGAGAAAAGATCATAGATCGTGTTTCACGCTTCTTCAAAACAACTGAAATTTTCTGTCGAGTCGTGAAATCAGATGAAAGATGTACAGAACGTTTGAAAATAATATTTATATTGATAAATATTATATCAGTTATGGAAACAAGTATAAAAATAAATAAACTCACCCATATGTGAGTGACGGAATTATTTGTGCAGGTTTTAACCCTTAGCACTCGACTGCTGTATTATTATTCAAAATCATTTTTACATTATTAAATTTGTTTGTATTTAATACATTACTAAGCATTTCAGTATTGTACGAGTAAATTGCACCGTTCTCGTATGTATAACATACAAAAACAAAATATATAGAAGGGAAAATATTCTAGGTCGGCAGAAATGTTTCATTTTGAAGTTAAAGGGTTAAAATGAATTTGTACGTTGATATGTTCATTGTACCGAGCTTGATTAGGATCTGTAACATGCGACAGAGTTGGAGGATTACTCGGTGTAATACATTTAATTTTTCGCAATTTTTATTTCATTGAATAACCTGCTTTGATTTTATGGAGTTTTTCGGGCTTCCAGTTGGGCGTTCAAACTGTTAAACAAGTATAACAATAATATCTAAGTGTAAGAATATGCTCGCTTGCGTGTCGACACTGATCGAAACATTTCCATCGACATGTTTTCAACGTGGAACGACAAGTGGAACAGTCTGCGTGTGCACGGGCCGAAGTAGTCGAGAACCGTCCGACGGCAAAGAGGTCAACAGGTTCGTGGAACTGTTATTTCGAATAGTAACAATGTTCATGCAACCGGAGAATCTGTAAATATCGCTGATCGTGCTGCATTCGTTGCGGGTCCCGAGTGTTTCGAGTTGACGCGCTAATGCGCTACTGTCTGCGCTACTGTGTACGTGTGTGTGTGTGCGCGCCGCGTGAGTCCAAGGGGTGGAAACAACCCCTGCTCACCTGGGCAAAGGCGTGGCTTTCGCGACAGTGGTCGATATCGCGACTACGACCCGGCAGAGCACACCCCTCCTACCATAGTGTTCGCAGCCGGGAAAAAATGAACAGAAAACCAGGGGTCGGGAGGGGGGAGAGAGAGAAAGGGATGAAGCTGATGCTCGAAGACTCCCGGTTAAACGAGAATTTACGCTTCTTCACTCTGGATGTACGGTCACGTGCTTCGATATGAAATGCGAAAAACATTTATACTTCTTGATCGGAGTCAATTCACTGGAAAATGAAAAAGATTTCAACAAATGAGAAATTTCAACTCGAAACGGAGAAACTATGGATAATGAAAGTGAACGCACTGTATCATGTTTCGCGATTTATGGCGGTTTAATTCGAGGATGTATATTTAATTCAAAAATATTTCATTCGAGAGTGTGTATACAGGCTGGTCCACCCAAATATCTGAATCATTTGTGGTGACATAAATGTTTTCTGAAGGTTATTTCCTCCGGAGTTTCCAAGCTCGTCGATATTTCTTTTCTTGTGTACGTCTTCTCCCTTGTAGGTTCTAGTGGACATTAAAATGCATTCGGAGATATTGTTAACATGACCTTGAAGTGACCTCTGGCTTTTACATGATTCGACTTTTTCCGACTTCTATTGTAATTGAACTGTATGTAGTCGAATATCCTGAAACATGTTCCGAGGCTGGTTCATGCCCGTGAAATATGTTCGTAAACTGTTTAACCAAGTTGTTATTCGCGCGATAACGCGAAATATAAAGCGACAGCCGGCGAAAATGGAGCGGGTCACGCGGCATGATCACGCCGAAGATTGAAACGAGCAAGAAACGGAGAGGAACAACGGTCTACGATAGAGAGAAGAAACGATAAGAAATCCACTAAACTCCGTCATGATATATTTTTATGATGGCCGCATCGGCTGGCTTCGATCCAACTGCGATATCGTTAACAGCCTTGCTGTCGCAGCCCGATTTTCTCGTTACCGCGCCCGATACCGCCATTTTCTCCTGCCACGATTTCTCATTGACAACTGTTTTCGATAACGAGGATACCATACGAGAAAAGCGAATTGAAATTTCACTGGAAACGTTTCAAATCGGGCAAACTCATTTGTTCAAGTCTCGCGTAACAGTTTAGTCTCGTTCGACTTCTTCGATCGGAAGAATGATTTCTTGATTGGAGTATCTAATTGATTTGCACTTGGGTAGCAGGATAAAATATTCCGTTGTTTTTCCGTTATTATTCCGAGGTTTCGCGTCTTCTGTTTCCCACGTTCGTCGGAAGCTTTCACCGTCGGCTTCCGAATAAGATCTTGAACGGTGTAAGACTCGATGAAAGCTGCTCCTTAACGACTAATTAGCCGCAACAGGAGGTTGCATTCACTCGACAAGATGTGCCTGTTGCACTTTAATATCTACCGTAATCGCAAATTCTGTGAGACCGACTCAACAACGCAGTACAGTTACAAAGTCATTTAAAGGTGACAGAATGTTTCCAAATAATAAGCTTTGAAACAATTTGTTTGGCTGCCATTAACCCATTAGCGCCCATTGTATTTAAAAAAAAATTTCTTGGACGTTAATGGGTTAAGTTCGTACCCTCGAATCGAATACTTTCACCGTGCGACATCCGTTCCCTATCGTACAAAGCGAGATGGATGCTCAAACTTGGCGTAACACCCAGTATATTTAACCGGTGAATTTCAATATACAAAATTCGCTCGTCCGAGCGAACGATCCCAGATAATATTTAACGAAACAATATCGCGCTAATTATATTTGGATCGTGAACGCGCCGGGGGTGAGTTCTTTCATGCCTAGAGGAAGATCCGATCTAAACACACCGTGTCAGCGTTATGCCGGTAAAGTGCTAGTTTGTGTAACCGGATATGACGTAATAGCGAACATGGAAGCGCGTCCTATATCCATCCATTGTCTCGAAATCGGTGGAGGTAGTGCAAACCGTCATTTCCTATCTTCCTCGACTTTTTCCTCGCGTTCTCGACTAATTAGAACGATCCGAAATTACTCGTCGATATTAATGGAATTTCGTGAGCTCCTATTGGCCCACGATCTTCGCCTATAATTCCTGAAACAAATTTTTAGGACAATGCCTGCGCGACTATGCCAGAAAATCCAAAATGAAAGAATCGAATCAAATGAATGATTCGATTAAAAATTGAAGGAAGACACGGGTAGAGTTCTCGATCAAAATTTGTCACTGACTTCTACGGGATCCAGAGATCAGGTCGAATTCGACGTCCCTTTACCGAGGAGAAGAAAAAGAAAAGAAAGAAAGAGGCAACCATGATTGGTGCACAGCTAGAAAGCGAAGCCTAACATGACCACAATTACACGCTCAGGGGATGGTCCATGGTGGGCGCGACAATTGGCCGGATGTTTCCCCATTGTCGCGAGCGGTACGCCGTGCAGTATTGTCCGGAATTTAGGGGCGAGCTGAAAAGCGGCGATTCCGAAGGAAATGCCGTTTAAACGTGGAAAATTTCGGCATTGTCGGTTGCGCGCATCGATCGACATTGTTGTCGACAGAGCAAATTCCGCTAAGTAGAATGCGATATCGGGGCATCACCGATCGAAGGGAGAAAAAGAAGAACCATAGAACCATAGACCCAAAGAACAAGCAAAAAACTGCAGTCCTGGGCAAGATTAGCGAGCGAAAAATATTTTATTATCTTTGAAAAAACGAAATTTTCCATAAACGAAGAACGCGAATAATCGAAAAATTTTTTGCATCTCCGAATAATTTACGCGAGAGTTACGTTTCTTTAACGTTTCGTCAACCTAACAGTACAACGAAGAGTTAGAAAATGAATAGAGGAAAATTTCACGATCGTGCTCGAAGCAAGAGGGTGTGCACCCCTTACGGCCACCCTTTCCGTCAGACTTTAAACAGAGATTTTAAATTGGCCGCGGTTCGCCGCGATCCTCGCACAATTCGATCTTAATTTTTCGAGCACATAGAGACGTAAGAATCGCGTAGTCAACCGAGCGACAAATCGACGACAACAGATTTTATGTTTTCATTTGGAGAAGTGCACCCCCTGCAAACATATTACTCTTTATTGGCGTGTCCCCCATCGGATTTTGACTTCTCTCGAATTGGGCGAATAAATCGTCCGAGACATCGGTGCTCGGAGATTACACAATTCGTTAAAATGATACGATGAAAAATTATGCGCTCTTTGGTACGAAGACTTATTCAATCAAACTAATAAATCAAACTAAGTTATTTAATGAGATAAAAATTGGAAAAAATTAAATGTATGACATTGAGTAGTCCCCGAACTATCTTGCATTTTACGGATCCTAATCAAATTTGGTAGGATGAATATATTAACTTAAAAATTCGTTTAAAAACCTGTAGAAATAATTCTGTCAGCCACATATGAGCGGTCAACGTGTTATAGAGAATGAGTGCTCTTCCGAGGAGAGGTCCTCCAGAAGTTTAAGTAGCCCAGGATAGGTTTCCGACACACGTGACTGACAAATTTCATGAATGCTCGACCATCGATCTCTTTTCGCAAAGAAGAGCAGGACGAAAGAGGGTGTCCCGCCGAAAAAGCAGGAATAGAACGGACGAGATCGACAGAGCTGACGGAAACACGGGACAGGCCTGGTGGGGCGGGGGGGGAGGGAGGGTTGCCGGTTTTCTCCCGTCGGGACCGAAAAATCGACGGCGAGGACCCTCCCCTTTGTGCCCCCCGACTAGCGTCACCATTACGCAGCCCTTAAATGGATTTAAACGACCGCCGCCGCGCAACAATGCTGGCGACACGCAACCGTGCCAGCGGTACTCACCAGCTGGCCAACAATTTTTTGATTTATCGTCCGTCTGACTTTTGCCCCGCCGATTCGAAACGCCGAGCCGATCAAGGCCCGTCGAGGAAGAACGGATAGAGAATCGTCCTAAGTACACAGCTCCGATTCCTTCTCGAAACGATCGCGTGTGACGGGAATCGTGGCCCCGAAACGATTGCTCTTCCATTCGTCTCCGAACTTCCGCAAGATTCCTCGAACGCTCTTGAAACTCTCCCTGACGTACAACTGAACCTAGACGAATTTCAATTTTTTTATTATTATTATTATTATTATATGTATCGTTTATTTTAAAGTGGCCGCATTGACAGCTAGGTCATTAGAGAGAATCTAGGTCATTAGCTCTTCAGTAGAAAAAATTAATATACTTGGACTTATATTTTTAGGGACCTTTGGTGCATAGGGAGTTTTCTTTCAAAGACGAAAGTGAAAGCAATAATATTTAGTGATATAGAATACAGAAAATTAGGAAAACAAAATTATCCCACATATTTGATAAACGAATGTCTTGGGTTCACCATGTCAAAAACCTTAAAAATAATTGCCTAAGAAATTTTCCATATTTACTGATTCCAAATCTGCTCTTGACGCCATTGGCAATCCGACGCAACACCCTACTATCCAACGTATCCAAAAAATTGTATCAGAAATCCAAAACGATAATAAATATATTAACTAATAAGAAACGGTATAGTTTCGTCTCGGCGAATGAAATTGTTTATCGAAATCGTGTGACGCCAGTTACGAGGGACACTCTGCCGTTGGAGTTTCTTACCGAACGGTTTCGTTTTTCTTTCTTTTTTTTTCTGTTTAGCACCGTTTAAGATGCGAGGGGTAGCCCGCAGAGGTGTGTTCGCCGGTGCACCCTCTTCGGCTACCCTTTCAGCGTCGTGCTCACCGCGCGAGCACACCCCCGAAACGTCAGGGGCTAATTGATATAAACGCGGGGAGTAATATACTTGTCATATAAGCGAAACCCAAGCGGAGCCACCACCCAGAGAAAGGGAGAGAAAGGGAGAGAAAGAGAAGGACCAACTATACGTGTCGGGGCTTAGGAGCGTTCAGCCTGGATTACGTTAGTCGATATTAGACTCGGCGGTCTGATGTCGGACGATCGCCATTAGCATATGAATACGAGGACTCCGGCCGTGCGGCTACGCACCAGCGTAATTCGCCTCGTGTACAAGGGATTGAAATCTTTATTGGCTAAACGCGTCGCGACGCGTCGCGTCCATTTCCGTGCCTCAAGTTTTCGTCCTTGTGCAGGGTAGGTCGCCACATTTTGCCATCTAGATTTACGTCATTATTATTACACATAGCGAACAATGTTTCAGATGAAGTTGAATGGTTTTGAGAGGGGCACATTCTGATGGTACATTTTTTTTTTTAGGTGGACGTGTAAAGGACATATGTGGAGGTCATTAATGTTTTTTTAAATGGAATCATATATTTTTTGTTGCATCAGCTGCTGCTCCTTCGTATTCTTTACAAAAAAGTATTAATCTATTTGTGTAAAAAAATCATTAGTTTAGGAGATATTTTAATTGTAATGTCTGTTTACAGAAAAGGTTCAATGTGGCAACCATTTGCATCAGAACACTTTCTGGATCGAGAAGTTAATGACTCATTCTTAAATTCTTTTAAGCTTTCCACTGTTTTAAATTGCACCTACTCACTTTTCTCAGAAACGCGTATAATCCGTCTATTTCGTTATCACCAAGAAAACATTGTCCTACTATTCCGGTAAACATTCTCGCGAATGACCGTGATACTTTCCTTGATTCCTTTCAACCCTCTTCTCGTGTCTCATTTACAGCTACCCTTAATGTTAGCGTCTTCCTCGCTCCCTATTATTTCGAATGACAATGTACATCTACCACGACGATAACCCTGTTAATTGACAGGACGGTGCGTCCTGTAGAACGATAACTCAAGTATAGCGAGATAGTACCACTCCTTCCCGTGATAGATCGCGTTGACCAAGTCTAAATTTCCTTGCAACTTCGTTCTTTCGTGAGCGTGCACGAAGAGAGCAGAGCAGAGAGAGAGAGAGAGAGGAGGAGGAGGAGGAGGAGGAGGTGTCTCGTAAAAGGAACGAGTTGTGGAAAGAGAAAGAAACCGGACGAAATAAAAGGAGAGGCGAGAACTGCAGATGGAAAGAGAATGAGGGAGAGAGAGAGAGAGAGAGGGAGAGTGAATCGTTTTCAGTTATATTCTGGGCTGAAATAATGTCATCAAATAATGTAGACAACGACGGTGGACAGGATAATCCACGGGGGAACATGTTATGGCGGGCGCGTGCTACCAACGAGGAGAACGGATATTGTCTTAGCAAGTTTCGTAAGCTTGGCAGGGGTTCACCCTCCGGGACCATAAATGTATTCATGGCTGCGACCAGGGGGTCTCGGTGGGGTTCTGGTTAACGCCGCCTGGAATCACTGCTGTCGATATGAAGCCTCGACGCCTAATAAAGATTGATGACGTTTAATTAAATGCTCGATAAAAACGGCGCGCGCGGCCCGGCCGTTCCGCCGGCGAAAAGCCCCCTCCGGGACAATAGCTGGTTAACGAGAGGCCTTTTTAAATTGACCGCTGTCGATTACGAATCGTGACTCCGCCATGCTGTTTAAAGCCTGAGCGAACGATACGTAAATCTCAATTAGAGGATCTCGAAAACCGGGGAGCCTTGTAATCCGATCGCACGTGAAAACCTACTTGCTCTGTCTAATCCTGCGGGCCGAGAATTTTCGATGCGTGAAAACTACGGGTTCCCGAAAATTTCGAGAATATGGCACTCTTGAAAATGATTCATGATTCTTTAGGGAGTCCCGACTTTTTCGGGAATCCCGTCACCTTCGAGAATCTCGAAATTTTCGGGTCCCCAACCCAAAAAAATTTTTCGACCTGATATTGCGGGTTCTCGCACGCCCCCAGTGAAAACATTTCTACAACTTGAAAACACCATTTCCCAAAATGCAAATTAACCCGTTGCACTACTATTTATTTTATGATTATAATGATTATAAATTCTTCATCGTTCAGAATTTCACAGAAAATAAAAATAGTTCACCTCTATTGTATGACAATGTTTTCTCCAAAGGATATATATTTATATATCAACGGCAACAAAATAGAATTTTATTTCGGTTTGAAGGAAATTAATAACATACATATTTATTAGAACAGAGAAGAATAGATTTTTCCGACTAATGAAATAATTTTTTCGTTGAAATGATTGGATGGTAATAATCTCCCTATTTTTCCCATATTCTACAAAGTTTCAGCTTTAATTTAAAAAAAATTTCATCGCTCTACCTCATTCCTATCGAAAGTTCCTTGATTTTGAATCCGATTTCGTCCAAATTGCCCAGTGTGCGACGCTGCTGCTGACTGTTCAAATTCCGTGAGATCCTATAAATAATAGGGGTGTCAGATGGGCGAAAACATCTTCGCCGGAAGTGTCAGACACATTAAGGTCGACTTGGAAAAATGTCGCGAAAGGTGCGAGTGACTCGCGGCGCATTGTCGCGCAGCATCTGCCCATTCACAATGGTAATGGGCGTGAAATTTCCGAAATCTCAGTTGGCCCGAAAGTCAACGACGCTGCTGGAAAGACGCACGACCAAGGGAGCGCTGACAAATTCTGGTTTATGGCTGCGGGGACCAGCTGGTACGGAATCGCGCCTCCCAGAAGAAGATACGTTCACCGCTGAAACAGAATTTTTATTGTTCGCGATTGTTCTCTCTCTCTCTCTCTCTCTCTCTCTTCCGTTCGCGCAAACTGATAATTTCGTGAATCGTCCAGAATTTTTCAGTTCATTCTTTTTTGTCCAGACGTGTACAAATTCTGGGTGATTTGCGTGCATACTTTGCGTCTCGTGTGAAAATTATTTTTTATTACAGCAGGAAATTTAAAAATTAAATTTATTAGAGACGTCTAGTATATCTGTGTAGGGACGTCTTATCTGATATTAGAAAAATAATTCCTTTTCGAACATGGAATTCCGGACTGAAAAATAGCGTGAATCGTGTAATCCTACGATTATCAAGGATACAGGGAGGCACGAGATCTTCGAGAAAATAAATTTTTTCAGCTGCAGACACACACACACACACATACAGAAGCCAGACGATTTTCGTGTCGCGTCTCTTAAAGGAGAAGGGGGCGCGATGGGGCGCGTTGTCGCGTGAAATCGTGTCTACCCAAAATATTTGTATTTTCCGTGCATTGTCCGTTCACACGGAGCATTGTCGGCGGCCACGGGCCCGTGGGATGCCCGACAGGAGTGCAGAATGGCCTGTGGTCACGAAGTGTTCATGAATGAGTGCCGTGTCCCAACGGTAGCCCACCCAAATTGCTTAAATATCTTCAAATGCGCTGCCTCGAATGTGTCAGTTTCGGTTCACAGTGGGGGACAAAGCACCCTTTCAAACCTAACAACTTTTTCCCAAAATGGATCCGACCACCTATTCTCTCTTGCATTCGAAAAAATTAATTTTTCCAGATTTTTCGATAGATCCGCATTTGTTCAAGGTTCCTCCTCTGGTCTCCCAGGGAATTCCAGAGATTTCGGCAGACGCAATTTTCGCGAACCAATACGTTTCGACGCGAAGTCGTTAAAAAAAAATTTTTTCCACGCGTGGTATTGGAAAGACCACAATTTTCTTGAAATTGTGCAAGTTTAACGAATTTTCTCAAGGTTAAAACACGTTCGTACCACAATCTCCCTATTTGTAGGATATTCTACAAAGTTTGAGTTTTAATTTAAACAAAATTGCATCGCTCTACCTCATTCCTATCGAAAGTTCCTTGATTTTGAATCCGATTTTGCCCAATTGCCCACTGCGAATCGGTCCGAAAAGTCCGACAACAAGCTGGCCGGTTGTTAACCGGGAAACCGTTGCTCGGTTCCAGGCTGGAAGATGAGAATTCGGAGGGAGTGGTTGCGGAAACGCGGAAGCCCTCGCAGGGACACAGAGAGGTAAGAAGGACGGTGGCGTGTTACTGCGCAAAGGACTGAGGACCGGTGAGCAGAGACCGGTGAGCGCATGATCCTCCTGAGGCTCGTAAGGTGAGGAGAGCAGCTAATAAGGCGTATCAGTTACCAAGGAGACGAGGTTCTCCTTAACGGCGAAGAAGAATGGCGGACCAAAGTAAGAAGAGGAACCCGAGGGCTCGCCCGGTTGGAAAACTCATAAGTTTCAATTTACCTAGGGATCAGCGTCCTCCGACGAGCTTTACGGGCCAAACGGTCCGCCTTATATTGATTTTCACACATTTCAACGATCCCCGGAACGTTTCTATTTCTCCCCGGAACGAACGTCACTCGGATCGAACATGGACGTCGCACAGCGGTCCCAAATCGCCAAAACGTGGTCAAAACCTCACGACTTATTAAAAAATTATTGGTTCTGCTTGAAAATTGGTATTCGGCCGTTTTTGGGGTCGCTGATCACGAATCTGAACTTGAACTTAGAAAATTCGTTGTCCCATATTGACTTGAACGAGGGGAAAGGCCAATTCTTCGGATAGCAAACTCCACCCTTTGCCATCCGTCCCTAATCTTTCGCCCGGTGGGCACGAAACTCTTCGTCTGCGACGTATACTCCTTCATAATAATAGCAGAATCGAATTTAATCAGATTCCATCGGACTTATCTTCTGAAACATCTAAAATCCGTCATCTTGACTTGTCCTAATTTTGTATAATATTTGAATGAACTAAGTGGCGTCTGAAACGTTTATTTAGCCAGCTCTGACGTTATCAGATTTGGGAATTCCGTGGTGGAATTCTTTTCCAGGATTCAAATCGCAGAATTAGACCCAGCGCCCGCAACGAAACGACGCCTGTTTGTTTTGCTGCAGTCGCGACGCGACTTCGTGGTTCGCGGTGCGAGCTTCTTCGTCATCGGTACAATTTTAACTAACTGTCTCATTCATCCTGTTTCGCAAGCCAGCAGCACCCACGCGTCGCCTCCCTGCAACAACGATTTTTATCTTGGTCGTGCCTTGATCTTCGGACAAGATGTCGGAGCAATTGCATCCTGGTTACTCGCTGTGAAATTGGCATTAACCCATTGACAAGCAATGGAACGAGACGACCTGGGCAGAAAAAATTATTTATCACTTCCAATGCTGCAAAGAATACAAACGTGTCCGATAAATTCGTTTGGCCCATAATTCTCGGTGGGACAACTAACCGAGCGCAAAGAACGTAGCAATGAAACTGAATTCTGTCGGATTTTATATTCTAGCAGTTTGCAAAAATTTTCAGAAATTTGTGAACTCTGTAACATACACGTTTTCATTATAATGTTTATGTACCTTCGGTTGTCTATTCTGTAAACATTTTTCTCTTGTTTGTAATCTTTCTACTGTATTCTTCGCCGTGTTTAAATAAATCTCATATGAAATTTTCTATAAAAAAAAAAGAAAAAATAACTAGAGAGAGAGAAACGTTGGTTCAGAAAAATCGTTTAACGCAAGCTGCAATTATTTTCGCAGCAATCCAATGGTTGAAAAGAAATGCTCCACCCTGCGAGCGAAGGTGTGGGTGATGCGAAACGAAGACGTCTAAATTTGAAACGGGCCTGAAACGAAGAGCTGGGATTTAGGTCAAGCGCCGAGAATTAGGATGTTGGAACACACACGTGCGTGTGCGTGTGCAGTTCCATTCGTCACGGTTCGACAAACTGCGACTAGAGAACTAAAATGTCAGATCAACGATTGCTAATATCAATCTGTATCCGAGTCTTGTAAATCCACCGAAAGAACAAACGCCGAGCTGCGCTGGAAACCCGTAAATTCGAAATTTTCATTTCAAGGTTGCCAGGCCCGCAGTTCAAGAGGATTTTCGGTCACGCGATGAAAACTGAATCCCCGAGTTAATTAAACGGGAATCTCGTGTCGGTATGATGAACGGGTATAATTACCTCGTGCGATAATGCTTCGATCGATGAACAAAAGAAGAAGAAAAAAAAAAGGAAGAAACAGAATTCACTAGAGGCTGGAGTGTGTGTATTTATTTTTCGAGTAATTAGCGAGACTTTCCAATGATCCTGTGGAAACAACTTTTGCGTCCAACTAGCGTGCGCTGTTATCACGCCAACAGGAAACGTTCGCACGTTGTGCAACGTAGCCCGTTTCCCCGCGAGGTTGTCGGAACTCATCGATCTCGATCGAACATCTATTTATCACCGCCGACGAAACGCAATTTGCTCGATGTACAGGACAGACAGAAGTTATGTGTCGCGACTTTCATTGCGAGACTCTACCGCCTCGATTTCGCGGGAATTGATGTGAGGTGCCGCAAAATAAACATGTGACCTTGAACGGCAAGGTCAAAAGGAGACTGCGGATATCGGGTTGACCCTGTCACGTCCCAGGTGGGACGGATTATGATTTTTAAAGGCATAAGACGCAGTTTCGAACCCACCTGCATTCACCGGCTACGGTTCGGGAAATTGAGGATTGTTTAAATGATTTATATTCTTACTTCCCAAAAAACAACGAAATTATCAATTTATTCAATATTAGGTGTTGAATCAGAATATTTAAAGTTGAATTGTTTTCTGCGCTGCCTAACTTCCCAGAATTTTTAACGCTTATCTTAATTCTATTTGTTTCTTCTCCTCGCGTGACATCACTGGGTTTAAACAATAGTTCACAATATTCGTTTTATTCTTGAGCGGACGAACCACCGGACGTGATAACCCGTTTATTAGTTTATAGCATTGATATAAACTACGTCGTGTTTACGCTGATTTTGTCGTGTCAATTTTATTTGTCTTGTTTCACGTCTCCTCGAGTGTTCGTGATCGAAATGTGACTCGGTGAACAAGATTTTAAGGTGAGAGTATAGCAAGTCACGCGCGAGAACGTCATGGGGGTCTGTCAACGTCGGGCACGCTGCTTTGGCCGTGGCCGAATTGCAAATAAATACACCTCATCTCTACACCTGTATCGCCGGGTCGAACGGTTCGCGGCAACCAAAATAGAGTTGCATTCGGAGCACCCGGTATATGCGTGCTAGGAGGTCGCAGCGAATGACCGAGGAGTGCCAAATCAAGAGGATCACCTTTCTCCCGTCCTTTTTGCCAGTTGACTCTTACCACGCTTCATTTTGTTGCAATACTTCTCCCTGTTTAACACTAGGTTTACGGGACCCGTCAAAATGACGGGTTCTAATATTTTTCATTTACGATTATTGAGATTGTGAAGACCCATCTACGTGGAATTACTCAACAAACTTATTTCCTTAGGTATATGTATATTATTTAAAAAATGGCTGAAAACTTGGAGACACATTCTTTTTATAAAGTAATGTAAAATACTCACTTTTTGTGCTCCGTAAACCTAGTGTTAATGCTATTACGAAAGACATTTAAGTTGATTTTATAAAGTAAAATTAAACTTTGTACCTTTTGTATTAGGGGCTGTCGGAATTAAAGTTATTAGTGTATTGAGCGTAGTGTAGTGAGAGTGGTGTATCGAGCGTGCATTAGAAAGTTATTCTAAATATTTTATTTTTGGTAATAATTTCAGAATCAATTTAACATTTTATTTTAACTTCCTGTCAAAATGATGGGTTCCAGTATTTTTAATTTAGAATTATTATGATTCTAAGGATGCATACATGAGAAATTTTCCAGCAAATTTATTTCTTTGGGTGTATATTATTTTAAAAGTATTGCTAAAAATGCGGGTAGCACGTTCTTGTTATTTTTATAAAGGAATGCAGGATAGCCACTTTTAGTACTCCGTAAACCTAGTGTTGAGAAGAAACAATAATCTGTTTGCAACCATAGAAATAAAAACTCAATTCTTTGAGAAAGGTACCGCATTAAATCGCATACCTTATATATGTACAATAATAACGTAAAAATGTTTAAAAAAAATATTTGTACATCTGTGTTTACAGGTAAGGTATATGTAAATTAATTGTAAGTCCGTTTCCTGAAATCGAAATAAATATGTGTTACTAGGAAAATCCTGATCCTTGTGCAATGCTGCCTCTAAATAGACGGTAGCTTGCAAAATAACTGAATAAGGCGGAGGAATGTGTGCATCGTAGTGTACCGACGAAAGAGCTTTCGGTATTTCAGTGTTCCGATGGCGTCATGGTCTCAATGATACTGCCGTATTTTCGTGTCCGGTGACGTAGGAATTCAAAGATCATTCTACGTCAATAGCATGTATTTAAACAGATGTATTTGCGCTGGAGTTGAGCTCATGACCATTAGTCAGATCCAAATCTCGAGCGGTATTATAAATCCTTTAATAGCAGCATTCATTTTCGCTTACCGTACGAGGAAAAAGTAAATCCGTTTTTTAAACAACCTAAACCTATAGATTTTTCTTTTAGGTGACCCTAACAAATTCAAACTCGACGTCCTTAAATTCTTTTAATCGCTCTTCTGTCTCAACCCTCGGACTCCTGCGAGTTCCAGGCCTATGCCGGAGTCATTTCCGATCATTTCACTGCGGTTTTCGTCGTCATTAATGACCTGGGCAGACGGAGGGTGAAATCGCACCAGGTAATTTTTGTAAAAAAATTCTATTCTAGTAACTTATTCGAATTATCGAAGGAGGAAACCGATGTTTATTTGATTCCTGCATCTTGTGACCGATGCGGACCATTTTTATTTTGCAGAAAGGTCCAAAAAACTGCAGAAAAGAGATGAAAAAGATGCAAAAAAAAGACACACTGTATATCCGACGATATACCGTCAACGTAACATTATTTTCTGCAACCTCGTACGAGCAATGACATTTTCGCAACAGATATACACAGAGATCACCTTGGAGAAGGCCTCTCCTCAAGGTTCGAAACGTCAGATATTGCCAATGTCAATTTGGCTTCTGCCTCGTCATATTTCAGACAAGACACGTGTTCAGCAACAGAGATTTAACATTGGCGACGGCGAATGAAAAAACCACAAAACACTCTGTAGTTCCCTAAACATGAAAATCGTGCCGATTAAAATAAGCACACTGTGTCCTCGAGATCTTGAACAACGCGTCGCTGTCGTCTCGTAATTTTCGAAACTATACTTTTTACTTTAGTCAATTTTCTGTTAATATTTTTGTATCGACACGACGTCGATGATTCATTATCTGTTACTACAAATTATGATGATTCATTAACTAGTACTGTTAAATTAGACATGTCACCATAGGTATATTCTACTTAAAATTAAACACAACAGCCAGAAATGGAAAGAATTTGATTGGCTAACGAGTCAGAGTCAAATGCTCCGACGATTGTTTACGATTGAGTCATTGTCTTGTGATCGATCACCGCGAGAATAATGTCAACTTGTTGACAAGCCTAAAGAATCTTTTATATTGCTAGGGTATAAATATTAATTGGCCGAGATTGGCTGCATATTATACTGCGCGTGACCGCGTGCATTTATCACCAGTTATAAATGTTTATCAGTCAGATTTATAGATCATATTATCAATATGAAAAAAAAGTTAAACCGGTAATTCGTAGAAGATGAGATTTATATAATTTTGTACATGCTACGTGGAAACAGGAAAATACACGAATTGCTTAACCCATTATGTCACACAAAATTATTTTGAATTCACTGAAGAAATGCCAACAAACATTAATGGACCTCCACGTGTCATTCCTCCTTCGTTTTCTTTCTATAGATAAAGTTTGGAAATAAGCTTTAGTCAACGATGGAAAGGTATTGCATTCTGCGTGTTATTATTTTTTCATTTGATATTTGACTTTAAATTACCCAGAAGTGTTTCCTGCGATTAAAAGGTAGCCTTGCCAAATGCATTTTTGATTTCATGATATCGCAGCCGATATCGAGACAAGTTCAACAACCTGCAATGCCTTGACCTTAAAATGACCTTGAGCTCGTAAATCCAGACAGATTTAAAACGGACACTGACGTGTAAAATTCTGTTTACGTATTAGGTCTGAGTTGGTAACAACGTGTCCAAAAAGATTACTAACAAAATTGTTTATTCAACAAAAAGAACCAAGGTTATTCTAATTCTTTTACGTGGGACCATCTCGAATTTATTGAATCCCTATTCATCGCGTGAATCTTGCATGCTTTGTGCATAAAGTACCACACGAATTATGGTAAGAATTGTATTGTATTTTATTTGTTTTACGAAAAATCAATTTGTCCCGTGACTGTTGGCGCCATCCATGGCAAAACGTTCAAACTGGTGGAGAAGTTGAGTATCCGCAAAGAATGTATCCACAGACCTAACATTCATTGTTCCTCCAATACGAATCCGTAAAAGTCAGGCTTCCTCTCTGTCTCCGAAAGTGTCGCGTTTATTTTAAACAAAGTAACCATTATTCTGTTTCCTGTTCGTTTATTTAATCGTGTACAATTGAAAATTGATTGACCCTCGGACTCCTGCGAGTTCCAGATCTATGCCGGAGACATTTCTGACCGACATTACAGTTCTCTTTCGATATAAGACGATATCTAGGGACTGGCTCTCGTCGTATTTCGGATGAAGAGGAAGAACAGAGGATTTTCTTATTTCGAAGTAAAAAGCGTCATTTTATGTCGGAATAAAATTGTACATTATTATAATTGTGCATTATAACGCCTTTGTAATGTTCTCGTCCCAAGAAGATGCGCGTTTTGGACTAGTAGTATCAAATAAAAATAAAATCGCACTTTTAATCGTTTATAACTCGTAAACGAATTAACCAATATCGATGAAATTTTCAGCATCGATATAATTTATTCAAGCCAATCAAACACATTTTTTACATATTCAATACAGGCTCAGATAAAAAAGCTGAGAAAACCACCTTTTACTATTTCTTTCGCGATTCCGACCAATTCAAACTTTTTTCAACACTTTGAATAACATTCCAGGCGTTCGATCTAATTTCTAAATGTTGCTTCAAATAGTGTAGACTCAGTTTTGCTCGTTACCGTAGAAGGGCAATATTCTAGATCGAATAAGAAATGTTTCGTTTTGGAGTGAAAATAGCTTCGGGAGCGCAAGGGGTTGAATTCGTGGAAATGTGGAATCGCGGCCCATGGTGGACCGCGCGACGGTGTTCCCGTCTCGAATAAAACGTAGAATCAACGCGAGTGAAAAGAAAAGACAAGAAAAGAAAAGAAAAATAGCCGCGTGGGCGTGCGTCGAGCGTGGCGACCGTGAGGACAACACCGAGGTGGAAACAAGCGGACGCGGATCCGCGCGGTCAGGGAGAAAAGAGGAAGGTATTTCTCTCTGGGTAGCGGGTCCGATCGACCAATCGGGATCCGTTGGCGGGGGGTTGTGCCATAAATGTCGCGCGTCGGCCCGTGGAAACCCGCCGTCAGGTCGGCGCCACCGTACCGACGTCCGGTATACTAGTCCACATTTTTGGCGGCAGCCGCCCAGTCTAAGGTCCAAACCCCGAACCGAACGGTCGTCCGAAATACTTAGGTAAAAAGGGCTATACCTCCATCCGACCACCGGTCAAAAATCTATCGAGTTTTGCTTTTGCCGTTCGTTCGTTCGTTCGTTTTGTTCTTTCTCCCTCCGGAACGAGAATCTTTTGTTTCATTTCGTTGGATTAGAAAAACCAAAAAAAAAAAAAAGAACACAGAAAAAAGAATAAAATCAAATCGAATCAGCAAAAAATAAAATAAAATAAAAAGGAAACGATCGATCGATCGATCGATCGCTCGACGGACTGTGCGGTATCAGAAGAACCGAACCGAGATCGGATACGCCCGATAAAAAAGGGCACCGACAGTGCTCAAGGTCGAGACCACAGAAGAGAGACCATCAAAGGGTTCGTTCGCGTTCCTCGGGAGGAAGGAGGATCAAGGATCGTCACTGTGCGACTAAGTGATACGGAGGAGACCGCTGATTGGACACGATCGTCCGCTGGCTTGTCATTCTGCGTATATTTAGTAGGAATTCGCTCTTCCATTAACCTAGACAGATTGCTGTTTTCGTTCACTCATACTCGCACTCATACTCGCAACACGCATATATATATACACACGCATACCGAGACACGCAGACCGTTTTACAACGTTTCGATCGCTGACACCCTTGCGGGTATTTTTAGGGCTGATTGATGCTGCTAACTAACCACTCGAGCTGGCACATCCGGTGCCTGATGAGACGGGTACGATCGGAATGTGTTCGGATGCATGATCGAAAAATAGACATGTTTCGTCGGGAACAGATGATAATCGAACGAAACGGTCGATCGAGAAGCGCCGCTGCTTTTTCCCTCCCCCTCCACCCCCAGCCAAATCTACCCGCATCGATCAGCATGAACTCACCATCGATCGCTAACTGTCCCTTATCGTAACATGTGTCCTGGACGGCGGATCTTTATGCAAAACGAAAATTAGACAATACAGGAGTCGAAAGCAAGCCTGAAATTAGCACGTTGATGTTTTGCAATTTTTTCGGTCTGCCGAAGTCGCTCGTTTTCGTCGCAATCGCATACAAATCCGCAGTCTAGCTATCACCCTGTGAGAAGATTTGTTATTTTATTGTAAAAAATAATATACACCCTCGACCCTCGGAATACTGCGAGTCGTTTCTGACCCAGGTCACAGTCTTCTTTCGATATAAGACGATGGCTGGCTGCCGGCTTTCGTCGTGTTTCGAATAAAGAAGAAAAATTAGGGGACAGCGATTTTCTTACTTGAAAAGCCTCGTCTTATAACGGAATAAAATTCGGTTTATCCGGAGGTTATCCCGACCGCTACGGGTCACGAATGACTCCGGCACAGCACACCGAAGGGTTAAAGGACCCCTGCGGACTGAAAAGGCTTTGAGGCCCCGTTGCGCGGGATCTGTTCGATGTTGGGGTCAGGGGATACTTTGAGAAGTAACTTTTCGAAAAGTGACTGCCAAATTACTGTCAAACCTTCGCGCGCCGGTGGCGTTAGATTAGTGACAGAAAGCAGAACCCAGGAGCCTACGGTTACGGACAGAACTCGAGACACACAAAAATCGGCAAGCTGCAACCGAAATGAACGCGAAACAGTGAAAACTATTGCAACCTCGTTACAGAGTACCGTGTTGTAGCAGAGCTTAGTAGGATTGGCGCGACATACAGTTTTCTTCCGATATAAGGCGACGGCTCGGGCCGGTTTTCGACGTATTGCGGGTCAGGGTACCTATTCGCCGTGACATCGTTCCCGAGTAGGCTCCTTTGAAGAATGCAAAGTGGGATTCTAGAAAACTGTACGCGTAACAATAAAAACGAATTGCAACCTCGTTACAGAGTTCCGTGTTGTAGCAATTCCTAGGTCGGTTTTCGACGTATTGCGGATCAGGGTACCTATTCGCCGTGACATCGTTCCCGAGTAGGCTCCCTTGAAGAGTGCAAAGTGGGATTCTGGAAAACTGTACGCGTAACAATAAAAACGCAATGTCCGCGATAAAAACATGGGACACTTGTCCGTTTACAACTTTTTCGATATTATTATAAACATCCTGCGATTTGCGTCGACGTTGACGGAGAGAGCCCGCGATCGCCATAGACACGCGACGCGTGGGCAGCGAGGGAATCGACTTTAAAAATAAACAGTGAGACTCGATCGCGGTTGCATCACCGGCCTACTAGTTTATTATTAAACATCGGCGAACGGTTCGAACGGCGCGAGAAGCGGTCACGGTTTTTCGACGATCGACTTGTGGATTCGTCGAACAATGACGGCGCGTCTAACGTCGTCTAGCAAGCCCGTAACGAGACGGTTCTAATTTCGTGGAAGGCGGCTGCTGGGTTCGCAATAGTTGGCGCGGCGCGCGTCTCGGTTTCGCATAACCAATTCAAGGCAGATGACCGCACCGTTCGCCTAAGCCCCGCCGCGACGCGAAGCGACGCGCCGCGCCGACACGACCGACGGCGGTCGTCGTTCCTTGCCAATCACAACCGGCCGGGATTGTTTATAATAATTGGCAGCGATTTGTTTGGCAGTTATGTAACCTCGCCGCGGTTGTGCTTTATACTCTTCGGCGGGGTAAAAATAGTTGGGCGTCGAGCACCGCCAAGTACGTTGTGTCTGTTATAGCCGTTCCCTTTCTACCAGCTCGAGGGCGAGACACTCTTTGCTAGGCTGCTCTCTAACGTCTCGAAACAACTTGAAAAAACACGACTTTAGCGTGAAACTTTAAGTAGTAAACGATCTGGCAGGATCGGGACGGTCGAAAATGCCTTTCAGCCGATTCTGACCGGAAAGGGCTCGTTCGATAGCTTGCCGAGAGAGAACCCTTTCTAACAGCTCGAGGTCGAGACACTCTTTGCTAGGCTGCTCAGAAAAACGACTTTAGCGTTAAACTTTAAGTAGTAAACGAGAACTCGGAAAACACGACTTTAGCGTGCAACTTTAAGTAGTACGAGTAAACGATCTGACCGGATTCGGGGCGGTCGAAGATGCCCTTCAGCCGATTCTGACCAGAAAGGGCTCGTTCGATAGCTTGCCAAGAGAGCAGCCTTTCTGCCAAGTTTCAGCTGTATCCCTCGTTTCTAAGGGCAGTTACGAGGAGAAAGTTGAAACTCAATTTTACCCCATTTTCGTCATTTAATCGCGTCTAAAAATTGTAAAAGAAAATCTGACACGTTCAGCATATCGAACCACATATTCGGGAATTTTTTCCGATTTTTTAGTCGCGGACTCTGTGCCGTAAATAATTAAAAACCGGGGAAAATCGGTTGAAGGGCATTTCTTGACTGCTGGTGCAACATTAGCGTTCGAAATTGGATTGAAAGCGAAGCAGGGAGGGATCTTATTTCTATCAACAGTCTACACGAAATAACGACTGCTTGTTATGCTTGTAACGTTATACGTGTTTTCTTGTGCCCCTCAGTTTTATCTTTAGCATTTCTTGTAGCGTCTGCAAATATTCTTATGGGGACGACCTTGCCAGTCTGTTCGTATTACGTTACTTCAGCTGTTTGTTGTAAAACGGCGAAACATGATTTTCTCTTCGAGAATGAGAATGTAGTATTGGATTCGAAAAATTGCGAAACGTGGTACGACAGAAAGGAAAATAAGTTACAGGAATAAATCTGTAGGCAACATTTAATTCTGTAAGAGACAGTGACGAGGCGTTCGTTGACAATTGCCGACACGCGATTCTGTTAATCCTTCGCGAGGAGAGGAAAAAACGTATAAAATTACATACACCTTAAGAGACACGCTCCAGATTGCTCATTCTCTTAATATGACAGAGTACGTCACAAGTGCCAAGAGGCGCCTCGCGCCGCTTGACAAGTTAAACTGCGCGTCTGACCGAATTAAGGCGTCACTACTTTCAGCCGCATCCGGCTAAATATAACGCCGCGAAAAGGCTACTTTCTGCTCGAGCCGAAATTTCCTTGCCGAAAGTCCGAAACAATTACACCCGACCAGCTTCTATTGTTTCACCGTTTAACCTGGCACGGCTCACCTCGACGATCGACTTTCCAGTTTTAACGAAACCGTTCAAAGCCACTTCAAGACTGGAGCGACGTGGCAACGAATCAGTGCCCGACTTTTAACCAATCAATAACTAATTTTGTCGCTCCGATGACCTCCTGTTCAGATAAAATTATCTATTGTTTTATTCGGGGAATGTATTTGAAATGAAATATCACTTGGACCGTTTCATTGAAGTCGCAAAAATTATTCGGAAATAATTTAAAGTAACTGTTTGTTATTTGCGAAACACGAATAACGAAATGTTGAAAATAATTGATTATTTCGAATGAAATGTGCCCAACCCGGGAACAAAATTCAATTGACAAAACAGTAACTTTTCGCTCAAAGTCCGTGCGTTGAAAATAGTTGATTATTTCGAATGAAATGTGCCCGTCCCAGGAATAAAATTCAATTGAAAAACAGTAACTTTTCGCTCGAAGTCCGTGCCGAAACAGTTGATCTTGGTAGAGCGGAAGCTCGAACTATCGTCAGATTACAATGAAGCTTGTTCGTTAAGGACTGACCGGCTGACAGGTGGATGAGCAACAATCGCTACCACCCGTGGTCAAACTGGTCCACGTGTCTGGCGGCCGGGAGTCTGGCAAACGTCTCGATTATCCAATTCTTTTGCTCGAATTGCCATTTAGTGAATGCCACGGTGACGCGGCAAAGTGGAACGCGCTACGAGACTGTGTATCATATCTATGTACCCGCGATAAGCTATGCCGGGTCGGGGCGTATTTCAGTTTTTGGACCTACGCCCCAGATGATTTGCTTGGCCGCGGCGCGTGTATTTTTAGAGGCCATCTAGATTGCACACGATCATTATACCTATCCACCTAGATGTCGATGTTCCCGCCGCCGTTTACCCCTCGACCCGTTTTTTCTCTACCTCGCTAAAAAAAAAATGATTATTTCACTTTGTACTCCATGGGAAAAAGTTCGTCCGTTCGTCCCTCCAGCGGGAACAGTGAAACCGAAACTCGTACAACGTCGCACGATCACGAAAATGCATTTACGCTCGCGATTAGCAATTTTTTATTAGCACCTTGTGCTCTTTTCAATGGTAATTTTCACCCAAAAACGTACGTTTTTGAATGGGGTGATTCCTCAGGTGATTTCAGGCAACTTTTTCCTTTGCGAGAATCTTCTAGAAGGCTTGGTTGAGAAGTTATCAACGGAAGAACACGGACCAATCGGAGCGCGGCCAATGTCGACGCCAATGTTCGCCGTAGCCGCTCTCGGATTGGTCCGTGTTTTTCGCCGATAACTCCTCAGCGAAGCCTCGTAGAACATTCTGGTAAAGGGAAAAGTTGCTTCGAATCGGCTCGGGAATCACGTCCGTCGATTACAGCAATTTTCGGACATCCTGTATACTGGTTGGTTCGATCCCATTGTTACACCGTCTGTTGGAAATTGGTCGTGATTCTTGCAACGACCCGATAGATTGATCGAAGGCGACCGAAGTACGCGAAATCGAGCCCGCAAAGCATTTTGACTTCGGTCCAATGATTCCTCGCGGGAAGAATATGGGGATCCCGGGGAAGGCACTGGCGCAGACACTCTTAATGGGTCATTATCGTCGCGACGCCGAGCCGAGCCGCGCGACGCCGCGAGCATAACGGTGTCCATTCCGATGGGAGTTCGTGAAAATCGGTCAAAGTCAGCCGGAGACTCGTCGGCTATGCTGCCTTCGCACAGCTTCGATGTCCACCTGTTTCCAACTAAAAACGGACCGGGGCCCGGGCAACCTAAATATAGCGACCGCGAATCCGGGACTCTTACGTCACGGCGCATCGTTCGCTACCACCGACTATGCTTTCTTATTTTCCTCTTTTTGCTCGCCGCCGCAGCCGCGCCGCAAAGTGGGCAATTTGGACAAAATCGGATTCAAAATCAAGTAACTTTCAATAGGAATGAGGTAGAGCGATGAAATTTTTTTTAAATTAGAGCTCAAACTTTGTGGAATACGGGGAAAATAGGGAGATTGTGGTATACGAACGTTTTTTAACCTTGAGAAAATTCGTTAAACGTGCAGAAATTCAAGAAAATGTTGGTTTTTCCAATACCACGTTCGGAAAATTTTTTTAACATGCTATGCATCATTCCCCATAGATCTCTTCACGCTGATCTCCCTATTTTTCCCATATTCTACAAAGTTTCAGCTTTAATTTAAAAAAAATTTCATCGCTCTACCGCATTGCTGTCGAAAGTAGTGTGATTGTGAATCCGATTTTGTCCAAATTGTCCACTGTGCGCCGTCCGAAACCCACTTCGGTACATATGTGCAAGCTCATTAATTAGTCACGGTCCCTAATAGATTCTTCAAGGGCATGTCATTCGCACGACGGTAACGATTACGGATATCCGGTTTCGAAACTAGATTCCCGAATTAATTAAATCTCGAGCACAACCACTATCGTACAATCTTTATTTAACGCGTTGACTGCCATGTCACCCATACATGGATGACGGAATTATTTTTCCGGGTTTTAAAATGAATTTTTATGTCAATATATTCATTGTACCAAATTTGATTAGGGCCAGTAAAATGTAAGAAAGTTGGGGGACTATTCAGTTTTTATTCCAATTTTTACTCAACAAGTAAATATATATATATATATATATATATATATATATATATATATATATATATTTATACAAGTTTGACTTTACAAAAGTGTTAGTATATGACAGTCTTCTCCCTTCTATAAGACGTTTCATTTTTATACGTTTTGCGCTTGTGGTAGGTTTAGTGTTAAGGTCCACTGATCTAGGGTAATGGCTCCAGTAGGCGGCCATCTTGTTGCTATTACGAACAAGCTGTTTCCCAACGCTTTTATGGGGACGTGAAGCCACATCGAGAACGCTTCATTGAGAATGAGGAATAGGCTAATATTATAAAAATTTCAAGCAATTAATTGTCGGGAAGGCTGCCTACTGGTGAAATACATAAATAATAATAATCTTTGACTTATTCAAATTACTGACAGAACCAATACCCTGCAATCCAGTTTATCACGACAGACTTCTATTTACCTATAAGTTTGCTTATAAAATTATTTGTTCACTTTAGTTTTTCCTAAACGGTTTCCAGTGATCGATGACCGAAAAGCTCGCAATCATGAATCATTTGGATCGCGCGGCGCGACCAACGGAACACGGCCAGGAAATTAATCCGACCGCCGGATATAAATGTTTAGCGGGCGTCGATTAAACTCCATTACGTATTTCCAAATTTACTCGGATGACCTTCGATCGCTCTTGCCGAGAATGAAATAGGAATACGCGCGAAAGCGTTCGGATGATCCAGGCCGAGTATGAAGTGCGCGCGGCTCGCTAAAATTAGCGCGCGCGGCGCGTTGCGTCAACAAAAAGAAAAGACGATGCTCGTGTTTCTGTCGCACTCCTCGATTGGCTGATCCGAGGAATGCCGTGGCCAATCGTAATACCCGTAATACCGCACGGTATTCGAAAACAGGAACAATAGTGGTTTTCGAGTCGCTGCTCCAAATTCAGGCTTAGCCTCCATTCAATCGGTCTGCTCATTGATCGTTCGCTTCCTCCCACCCACGCTTGCAAATTTCACGCGGAATTCCATCTGTTGTGATCCGTTAATGACCACGATCATTCGTTCAAAAATATATTCAACTTTCTCTTGTTATTTTTTATGTAGAATAGTCACTGTCGGTGCTCCGCGGAGCCGGCGTTAAATATCGACGAAGGAAACGAAGCGTACGGTTTCCGGGAATGTAAAACGAAACGGTAGTTGGGAAACGGTGATCGAGAACGATGAAGAAATCGACCGTGAAAAAAGCCGAGCACTATAATTAGAAAATGACACGATGCCAGCTAACGCGTTTGGAATTATCGTCGATAATTCTCAGTATTCTTAGCCCCGATGACAGCCTGCTAGCGTTACGAACGCTAAAATTGTCGGATTTCGTACTCGGTGACATCCTACTCGCGGCTTCCCTGTCCACACCGATTTAGAGAGGGAAGTGTCAATGAACAATTTCGAAAAATTAATTGGCTCGGGGGGGGGGGGGGGGGGGAAGAAAAATAATCCGAACCGAACACTTTGTTACTCCACCTTCGCGTAACCAGAATCCGGAACCCCGAACATAGAATCAAAAAATTTTAGTGTAATTTTAGCTAAATCTCTTAGGGCGTTTCATGGCCACTTGTAGCTCGCAGAGAAATAGCTGGAATTTTTCTCTTCTTTTAACTATTAATTATTTTTCTTCCACTATGTCCTCAAATCTTTTCAACGTGTTCACTGCTTCCAATTGTGCGTTCCTATTTTTATCGTGAATGCATAAAAGTCTACTTATTGCACAAATACGCAAACTATTGGCAAAGTATTTATACTTTCCTATTTAAAAAGAAAAAATTTATGGGGTGTCGGTATAACTTACAAAAGCAGAAACGCTACTGACGGAGTTAATTTTACCTGACATATTTAATCCTACCTTGTCACGGAAAACATATTCATACTACTTACCTCATGGAAGAGCGATTCCTCTAGTGAAACGGAATTATGGTCGCCGTCGATCTTTCTTCGAAGCGAACGCGCAAAGTCCATGATCAGACTGCGGTTATTATTCCATAGATTCGAGTCCTCGTATTACGCAAAATAAAAATTGCCGGTCTCGTTCACAAGGAGGGAGAGTTAAATAAAAATTGAGTTCTTCTGTAAATAATTTCAATAGTTCGTACATAACGTGCCAGTAATGTTAAACTCATCTAACGTTTCTTCTATTTTGTGTATCGCGTTTGCGATAGGCGCACAAAATCCGCAGTCTGGTCGTAATATTGACAAGCGTAAAGGATCCGTAGGATTTTTTATTAATAATTGAACGTTTAACATAATATTTGTGATTGATTCCAGCGAACGAGTGTGGTTAACAGTTCAGTAGAGCGGCAAAATGGACGCGCGCTTTAGAAGCAATCTCGACATGATTGGGCGCAACGAGCCTATCACAAGGAAAGCCAAATTCTGGCAGAGTTATGTTCGAGCCCTGAAAGGTAACCTTCATATTCGGATATATTGTCACAGGGATGAATCTAGGATAAATAAATGAATTTGTTTTTTTCCTTTTTTGGACAGGTACCGACGACATGAGAGCTCCTGAACACACGCACAGACCCCGCGGCATTTTCCGCTCGGAATACCCTGAGCTGTCCACCTCGTGGCCCTTCGGAAAATCGATCTTCGAAAATCCCATTCACGCGGCCGATCGAATCAACGTTCCTGGATACAGGTGAGCGAAACGCCGAAATCTTACCTTCCAACAAAATAATTTACACTAATCTACACTAATTATCAATTTATAAATAAGAAAAAAGATTCGAACACTTCGAGAATACCAACCCTTTACACTCGAACTGCCATTTTAACTACGGAACATTTCATCCAACCTTGAATATTTCCCTTCTCTAAATATTTTTCATGCTATACATACGAAAATGGTGCAATTTACTCGAAATCTGTAGTCATTTATTAAATATATACCAATTTAATAATGTGAAAAATATTTTGAGTAATGAAACAGCAATTTTTAGTGGCGCCGTTCGAGCGCTAAGGGTTAATATATTATTCTCACCGCACTATAGTTACTAGTGAAACATGCAAGTACTTCTGAAAACCGGTCATGTCCGATTCGACTGAAATTTTGCAAATGGCTTCATTCCACGTAAAACCAGCGTTCGCAAGAAGGATTTGCGGAGGCCTCGAAATTTTGCGAAGAATGTGCCATATTAGCCTCACTCCCTGTAATTTTGAAAACTTCTATGCTTCGATTTCGAAAACATTTTCTCTTGAGATAAAAACGACACTTGCGAGAACGCTTGTTGGCATTTTAAAAATTAAATAACTTCTGACTCGGTGAAAGAGTTCTCACGAATCGTGTTGCTTTTTCCCTGCGCGGTGGAGAATATGTTTATTACTCGACTGAGAGATGTTGTTGTCTTTTTGAAGGTACCTGCCCGTCCACCGTGAGATCTACGGTTACTCACCAAGGCAGATCTACCCGCACCAATACAAACCTGTAGAACGCTTCACCCCCGGTACGTACTAAAGAACTCTGAGCAAACCAAAAACGAAAAGTCCCAAAAACAGAGAGTGAAAGAGTGTGAAACAACGTCTAATATACGCGAGAGCGAGAAAAGAAAAAGAAAAGCAAAAAGAACAACAACAACAACAGCAACAACAAACGAACGAACAAACAAATATCAAGTAAAATCCAGTAAAAGAGACCAGAATCGAAATGCGCGAAACGAGAAACGAGAATAAGAAAAAAAAAATATATTGTGTTTGATGCTTGGCGTGTGTAATACCGTAACCATCTCGACAGTTGAACGAGAGAGTCTTTACCAATAACGAATGACTATAACGAATGACGCGAGAAAAACGATGCCAATGAGGAAAAAGTTGAACGAGACGCATGGGAACCAACGGAAATCACTCTGTGTACTGTTAATCCGAATGATTGTTATACTATAACAACCGCTCGTTCTCGGGGTTTCCTTAGATAATTAAGTTCTTTGTTAAATGTAACCCCCGGCGCTTTTGGCTTCTGGGCGCCGAGCAAGAGAGAGAGAAAGATAATAACATCTCGTAAACAAAACGAATCGCCTAAATAATGCAAAAGACAATACCGCGGTCTCCCGAGCTTATACAGGGTGTGCTGGTTAGCTTTTCGAACACTTCCCTGACGCTTTGTATTCCTGTAAAATATCTTCTATAATATTTTATAGTGACTTTCCGAGTATAGATTTCGAGACAGAATTTTGTCCGAACAATATCGCCGACAAAGGGAGAATCGTAGCAAGCCGGGACACCCTGTATAATGTGAATCGTCCCTCCAAGGGCTTTCTCAGAAGCCAGAAACGCCATCAGGAGGATTCGTCTGGTACCCCAAGCCCTCCACCTTTGCCTGCACTCGATCGTAACTAAAAAAAAGTAAAAAGTAAAAAAAGAAAATAAAAGAGATCATACAGAAAGAAGAGATTTATAACAATGTGGGATTCTATGGTGTCACCTGTGTCATCCCCCCCGGTGTGTGGAATGCGTATGCACTGTTGGACGTACGTTGTTTTCGTTAACTCGAGATCATAATTATCTACCTTCATACCATACCACATCTGTGTACCACTAATTATTACAACGATTTGTATTCTAAGTTATTATACATACTTATATGTCGCTATATGAGAACATGCATTACGTACGTATACAAAAAATATATATATAATATATATAAAATTATAATTTAAATACGACTAAGACTTGTCTGCTTCACGACTGGTACCACGAAACAAACGAACCCTGTGCGATGAAAACGAAACAAACAAAAAACAATAAGAAATACAGAAACGAATCAGGATCATAACGAATCGGAGCAACAGCTGACGTCCACTGATGATCGATGCTCCTCGCTATTAATCATACTTGCACACTGCACCGAAGATGGTCAATGTCTGGTTTCGAGCAACTAACAACTAATGATGGTTTAACTTCGTTCGTCTAATGACAGTCGGATTCATCGTGGTTCAAAGAACTCGCGGAATCATCGCTTGACACGATCGCGTAACATATTCAATTAATTCGCGAACAAATGACGGTTTTTCGAATTTTCCTTCGGTACGAAAAATCGGTACTTCGTTACGAGTAGACTGCGGATCTTTGTGCAGAAAAGAAAGAAATTATAAACTGGAATAACGCGGACAATTACTGTTACAATTCTTACTTTGATTATTTTAACAAACCGAGAACACCAATTGACGATTGGCTGGTTTTACGCATTTATGAGAAAACACAAACTGTGAAGGCACCGGAAGAATTTCAAAGTATACCTTCTTTTTGATTTACTAAGGTTATCGAGAGAAGAAATACTATTTCGACAATGTTCATTTTGCATAAAAATCCGCAGTCCGGAAGAATCTTCGCGAAGGGAGCGCACCGTGTCCGATTAAATATTTTCGAACGTTTTGCGTCAACACTGGGTTTACGGAGCACTAAAAATCACTATTTTCCATTACTTTATAAAAATAACAAGAACACGCTACTCATATTTTTAACAATATTTTTAAAATAATATACACCTAAGGAAATAAATTTGCTAAATAATTTCTCATGTACGCATCCTTACAACCTTAATAATTTCAAATTAAAAATATTAGAAAACCTTATATTATATTAGAAAATATTAAAAAATATAGGAAATTAGAAATTCCGAATATTAAAAAATATACGAAAATCCCGTAAACCTAGTGTCGATCTCATAACCGAACGAGTCTTCGGCGGTAGGAGGCAGCCGTGTAACGAATTAACAAACGAGTTAACGCGATTAACAACCAAGTGAACCATCGGTGGATGTGCGTGTCATTGTCGACGGATCAGTGTGCGAGGAAGCGTCGACGGATGGAAACAACGACGATCAGACGACAGACGAAACGCGCAGGCATCATGGATCACCGCATCACCGCATCATCGATCATTCATTCCGTGATCTATTCGTCGTACGCCGTTTTGTCGGATGAATGGGGGAAGCTCACGGACCGCATGCAGCTCTGATTCTAATTTCTTTCCAGGCACTAGACCGAACAAGTGGCTTTATCTGAATCGCATGGTCGATTTGAGCGACGTTAGGCGACAACAAATTATACGACACTGGCAGACGAACGAGCGAAGCGCGCTCACTACCAAAGTGCGACTTAGTCATTGCATTAGAAGAAAGGATTACTAACGTTCGATCCATCGTCCTCGGCAACGATCGCCAACAATCGACTAACCCGGCCCGATTCGCATCTTCAGCTCGACGGCCATTTTTTAAATTAAATTTCGGCGTGAGATCCCGATTAAAAATACGCTCGTTTCGAGCAATCCGGGACTAAAACGTAGTTTTGTTCTTGGAACCTTGTTTTTTATTTTCGTGGCCACCTGTTGGCAGAAATTTTCAGTTTGACAATAGCCGCGCGTGGGAGGAACAATGCCAGCTGGCTGGTGCAATTTTCACCCACGCTTTGTTATGAAATGTCCTCGATGACTAAAATTGTTTGCACTCCGTTTATCCAAGAATGTTGTACTTCTTCGAGGAGATTCCTGAGCTTATTTCAGGTAACTTTTTCCTTTGCGGAAATGCTCTCCGAAGCTTCGTTCAGGAGTTATTAACGAAATACGCGGACCAATCAGCGCACGGTTGCAGCGGGCGGGCTCGGGCTCGGCGACGGGTCCCGCTCAGCCTGGCGTTGGCATTGGCCAAGACGGAATTCGCCTGCTAGAGCCGCGCTCTGATTGGTCGGTGTTTTTCGTTGATAACTCCTGAACGAAGCCGCGTAGGACATTCTCGTAAAGGAAAAAGTTGTTTCTAATGACCTTAGGAATCGGTCTTTTTGAAAATTGATCTCACATTGCCAGAGCTCGAGATGTCGATCGTCACGTTTGACCGCCTCCTGACATCCACTAAATATCATATATGCTAGGTGTTGTAATAATATATCGTAGCTTGAATAGGTACGCACTTCTCGAAACTAATTGTGAACTGAAACGACTAAAACAGTTTTACAAACATGATTTCACTTCTACAATCGCCCAATTCGTCTGATCTTTTTGGCTTCAGATTTTCCCACACGATGCTCCTAACACATGTCAACGACTCTAGTATAATTAATTAGGCATCGTTCGTAATCATCGTAACGAATTAACGGTCCGAAAACGTCGCTAACCAATGTCACTAATCGATTTCTTGCCCAACCTCATCGACGAATGAAAGAATCCACGCAGAGCTTCCGCTCCAACGTTTTCTCTCGAACGATCGTCGAGAAAACAATGCACGACTTTCCACGGTTCCGGAAACCAGAGGAAATGGATAAACAACCGATCGAAACCATCTCGAAACAGTGGCCAATCACGACGGACAAACAATCCACGATTGTGTTTCTACTTTTTCACAAGCACGAGAAAGCTGCTCCGCACTGTATACAAGAAATGTGTAATAAATGGCACGAACAATTAAAGAAACCAAAAAAAAACAACAACGAAACCGTTCTAACGACAACCACAAACTACTATTCTTTTTTTGTTTTCCTCGGAGGACTGTGTCTTCCTCCTTGTTTGGTGCGTCCGCGAGATTTTCCGTGACTACCAATTTTGTGCGATTTTTTCCGGTGATTTTTCTCCGGGAACAATTTTTTCCCATCGAACTTTTCGAAAGCGAAGTTTTCACGTTTCCGCGGGATTTTTCGAGGTTTTTGAAAGCTTAACTCTTGCAGCTGAGGTGGAGGTCGCAGTTTAAGTAAGATACGGATCGAGAAACGATTTTTCCATGCCGATTAGCAAGAAAAAAGGAATGGCGTACACGTGAACGTGCATCCCAGAGGCAGGAGAGAGAGAGAAAGAGAGGGAGAGAGAGAGGGAGAGAGAGAGAGAGAAGCGTAGTGAGAACGATAGAACGAAGAGAACAAAAATAAAACGAGAACCAAAATGGCCGCCAAACTTGAAAAAGCTGGAAATTTTCTCTCGACGCTTCCGCGTTCTAATTCTTGCTGCCAAGTCGTTTGAAAAGCTTGTTACCGTTGAAAATTATGTTCGGATAGTTTGGGAGACGTCGGGACGATGTAAATGAAAAAAAGAAGCAGTAGCAGCCTTCGATTAATACACGCTATAATGTATAACAATGCTCAGCCGTATTGTTACTAACAGTAACTGGCAATTAATTTGCAACCAGGCCCAAAAATTTCTGTCTTTTTCAGGAGCTGGCATGTCATTTTTTTCCAAGCCCTGCCCACCCCTTTCTCCCCCCGCCCCCCTAGCTTAAGTAATCTAAAAAGTCTAACTGTACCGGGTGTTTCATAAAATATGTGTTCGTCGGGTAAATTCGAATAATCGAAGAAGAAAATTCATAAAAATAATTCGTAGTTTGGTAAGAACAGTACCTACAATTTTTCCAGTTTCGTCAATAACACTAGGTTTACGGAGCACCGGAAGTGAATATTTTACATTACTTTATAATAATAAGAAGAATGTGTCTAATCAAGTTTTTTTAGCCATTTTTTAGATAATATATACCTAAAGAAATAAATTTGTTGAGTAATTCCACGTAGGTGGATCTTCACGATCTGAATATTCGTGAATTAAAAATATTAGAAACCGTCATTTTGACGGGTCCCGTAAACCTAGTGATAATATTTCGCCTTGTATTCGTGTTTTACGAGCCACCCTGTATAATTACCCGGTCGAGCCAAGCCTACGAACACTAATTAGCGCCCACGAAACAGCAGAGTCGTAGGGAAAAACAAAGCGGACCGCGAACACAGAGAGACAGTACGAAACGGAAGATGGATCGACTGCGTATAATTAATTAGTTTCGACAATGACTATACCACCGGCGACGCGTAGCGACCGAGCTTTTCTCATGCAGTAATTAACAGAGATAACAATACATATTTCGGCCGAGTAACTCGTAAGTAATCTGGAGTCGCAGCTAAACGAGAGCGTGATCGATGCTTTTTGGAAAATATTCGAGTAGGCCCGCCCGGTGTCGGAGCACTGTTTTTCGAGGACGATTTTTTGAAGCAGAGATTTTTTGCCAATCAGGTCAGTATGCTTTTTCCAACAGTTGCAACGTGACGTCGTGTTTCAACACAGTTTCACTAAATTTTTGGTTTTGTTTCTTTGGCGAGAGAGCGCCGGCACTTTTTGTCGTTGTTCGCAGATGATACGTAGAGTTTTGGATATGAACACCAGCTTTCGAGAGCTTTTTTTTTCTCAACTGTACGAGCTCATTTTCCATTTAGTCACGCACTAGAGGAGACACGCACGGCTTACGCAAAACGAGAAACAGGGACAGAACCCTCCATCCCCTAACACTCTGCATCCCGGCTAACGTCTCAATTAATAATTGAGTATAATTGGCAAACCAAGTCCGCCATTTTCGAAAATCAATCTGCCGTGACAAAGCTTGAGTTTCGTCCAGAACCGAAGCTATATTTTCCGACAGTACAATCAAACCTGTTTTCGTGCGATAAACATAGACCGCATAAAAGAAACCGTACAAAAAAAAGATATTCGGAAACTTCATAAATAGCTGTAACAAGTGATTTTTTACAATATATTAAAGAAAATTCTTTTACGCGGTGGAGAGGGACCGCATAGAAAAAAGTCTCACTGGGAAAATATGTCGAACAAAACAAATAATTAAATTACACATGGAAGAATTTGAAAAAAAATTTAATTTCTCACTTTAAACATGGAGAAATTTTCAAAATTTCAATGCCAACACCGTTGAAAGAAAAATTGCACAAATAAAAATCGCATAGAACAGGACCGCACAAAAACAGGTTTGACTGTATACTGTTTCCCTTCGGTAAAACATGATCAAAGTAACCACCATTGTAATCGTACAATGAATCGAAAGTTTCTTGATTCTATTACGGTAGAAATTGAATATTTTTTGCGATCATTCGGTTGGTTCCGTGGAGAGAAGCATGGGGAAAAGCGCGGTAATTAGAAATTAGAGTGGGGAATCAAGTCTGGATCTGGCGACACTGACCGCAAGCTGAACGGAACTGCTGCAGACCGCAATTAAAACGAATTAATGGGGGAGGTGTTTCGGGCCGTTTCCGTGTATTTACAAAACTTGGGCTTGTCAATTAAACCACTTGTGTCACACCCTTTGCCAAGGCCTGTGTGACTGGCCGCGGCGTGCTAACACGGTGCGAATACTAACTTTCTTTCGCTGAAGTGCAATCCGTGGCAACGTGGGGCCACAGCTTCCGGCTAAAACACTAAACCAGAGAAAATGGAGCGCAGAAACCTAATTCGGCAGAGTCCGGCCATGCCGCGAATCAGTCAAACCGACGGATACGCACGGTTTTGATGTCAGGTGTCGTGATCGTTTGTAGATT
>CM052129.1:528245-586058 GCA_028454255.1 Halictus ligatus
ATTTTACTGCTTCTCCGAGAGTTCGACTTCCAGGAAAACAGAGTTCTGTCAAATCGATTTCTCAATAAACCGTTGCATCACGATAGTTTAAAATATACCAATCAATTTAGCACGATAAATTGCACCACACGGACAAACATGCAAGTTCCGCGAACAAAATGCTCGTTACGAAATCTGCTTTATCTAAATATACAACGACGCGTAGGAATCAAAAAATATTTTTCTCTCGCGTTGCAACGGACGACGAGCCGACATTAGTTTATTAGATTACCGTTGTTCCGTGTCGAGGAAACGTCAAATTCACAGGTTTTGCGATTATTTTGAGATCTCCTGGCGAAATCCGTTCTTTCGCGAAACAGCCGATTGTGCAACAACGGGGCTCGAACAACAACAAAAAAACTACTTGGCATTGTCTAAACATTTGCTTAACGTTTGGCTCGGGCGCAGATATTGTAGTACTTTTCAACAAACCGGAAAATTATAAACCGTTGATGCCAGGCACGATCGTGCCAACTATTATTCCTTGTTTCTGGCAGTTTCGGCCGGCCAATTTCCGGTCGACATTGACCGGCTCGATCTTTTGAAAGCGCATCGATCAGCGGAAGAGCCTAAAAAATATAAACAATTTCAATTGAGACAACAATTGCACTAAAAATGACAATTTTACATTTCCTTAGAAAAATAACATGAATATATCTATCAAAATCTGTAGCCAGTTTTTTAATAATATGTACTTAGAGAAATCAATTTGTTAAATAATTCCTCACAGATCAGGAATTGAAAATATTAGAATCCGTCATTTTGACGGGCCCCGTAAATCTATCGTTAAGGAAACATTGGAACATCTCAAAATAATTATTCGCGCAAAGTACACCGATCTTTTTGTTGTTCTCTCTCGTTGAAATTCAACGCGCGACGAATTCGTAAGCCCTGACAACAGTATCGCCGACTTAGGCGGCTTTGCTTTCTTCGCCGTTCACGGGCTTCCCGTTGATAGGAAGCCATTTCGATACTTGCTAGATTGCTCTCTCAACGACGTCATAACTCTGCGGCCACGAGTTGATCGATTAGCATTCTCTCTTTTTTTCTTTTTCGTCACTTGGAAAGCAAACTAGAATAGAGCGGGATGAAAAGAATTGTATAAATTTGATCGACAAGGACGAATTGATATGGTACACGAATGTATCTGTTGTAGGTATTTCAGGATCGTTATACTACTATTATTCGCAGCCAGTTCCAGTATTTCACTTTACCCGTCCGTGGTACAATAAACGTACCACGTATTAAGAAACAAAAGTGAGCGACACGATTAAAATGTGGCCAAGTGTTTTTGTTCCCTCATCCTCCTCACTTGTTCGTTCTGTGGAATAATAATCGAAAGAAAAAAAAAAGACAAGCCGACAACGTAATTGGTGTACATATTCTCTGGCTGCAACGAGGTGTACTCACGATTAACACGCACTTATACGTAACAAACATTAATGGAACGAGGGTGAAACTTATCCGCTGTTGGTGCAACAGCCCCTGTAGTAACAGAGAGTTGTTCGATCGATAGGTATCATCGTAAAAATGTGAAATCACCGTAAGATCATTCACTCCAAAAGATGGACATTACATTCAAACAGCGCCGCACGGCTGTCCGCATTTTGTACGTGACTGACTTACGCTGGAGACAGAGAGTTTAGAAATTAATTTAACGCTAGCTCCGCGGAGCACCGACAGTGACTATTCTACATAAAAAGCAACAAGAGTTATTAACCATTTTAGTGCCGGAGGCGGATATTTCGGCCCGCGCCTTGTAACGTTATCGTATCGGTCACGTTACAATATTATTTCCTTGAAGTTTCAAACTTTCTGTCGCCAGTGTGTCCACCATGTCTTCTAAATGTCTTTTATTTGAGACGTGTTTCTTCCATGTATATTTTCACTCGACTAATATGTATATACACGTGTACATATCAAGGGAGAACCGACCCCCGCCAAAAAAGAAACTACTCCCGGAATCTTAACGGTACCCTGACTGAATCCCCCCGCGACAGCTGTCGTGATTTTTCTCGCGACAGCTGTTTGCAGACAGTGTTGAAGTTTTCATAACATAAGCTTTCACACACGAGAAATCTTCTTACATCGACAACACCGAACTGTGTTGAACACTTATGCTTCCCTGTGATATAAGGCACACGCCCCTGCCCCCTACATTTTAAATGTTATTTCATCCGATGTGTCCCCGAAGTTTCGAGAGTTTCGCGGAACCGGTGCCGGAGCCTCCGGCATCTTGAAATTTTGGAACAAGTTCAACCCCGCCGCGAAGACAGGTAAATCAATTGTTTTGAATTAAAAATCAAAAAACTTTCGATAGAAATGCTTTGCTGGTTTGCGCAAGCGAAAAAGCCCTCGAGTGCAAGGGGTTAATCCGATAAAGCCGCACGATCGAAACTCTCGAAGCTTCCTCGTTCTGTTATCTCGTTCTTTTCGACGACCATGATTTTTCTGTCTGATCCATCGATCGATCTCTTTTACAGCTCACGTCTACTGATGACCGTGTCGCCCCGCATGGAACGCGCGATACGTCACACGCTGATGAAAAAAGCCGAATAAAATCACGAAAAAAGAATGGAAAAAAAAGATATGAAAGAGTATACCGTGCATCGTATCCCGAAGAACAGTACGACACCCGTCGCCTGACGCTATGTCTTTTGTTTCTCGCAGTGCGTACCGTCGTCCATGATGTTCTATTTATTAACGTTATCTGCCACCATGGTTTATTGTACTCTTCGTTCGTGCTGTCTACGAATAAAATAAAACACTGCCCAAATTTTACCACAAGACTACAAACTTCACTATACGTTCCTCGCGCGGGCACGTGAAAGTATTCTCATGACGGTGTATTAATTATTCGATTTTACTATTCTCTTGGAATCGGGATGATCGTGCTGAAATCTTCTTTCATTCACGATCGAAATTTAGTACGACAGAAATTTAGTGACATCGACGGAAGAGACGACAAAAGGTCGTGGATAATGATGGCGAATATGTAATTCATTATAAAACAATAAAACCGATTGAACTCGTACGTGTGTTTAACTTTGGATTAATGTGACTATACGTATACCCCTTGAATACATTTTTTTAATTCAGCAACATTTCCAAATCGTCTGCCATTTCCATATACAGCACGTTCGTTAAACAATCGTTTCAACGGCGCAGTTCGTTTCGCGAATCTACGGTCGATCGAATACTTTCAGAGCTGTTCGGCGTCTGCCCGTACGGGCACGAAGCCACGCCCCCGCGGGCAAGACTGCGCGTGACACGCATATGCGTCCTGTCATACAACGTGGAGCGAAGAGACCGAGCAATTTTGGAAACAGGTTTGTACAACAATATGCACGTTTATTATCTGAAAGTTTTACATCTTCAGGATGTCGTTGTGTAGGCGTGCGCCGACGTGATTCGATCGATGCAATGAACGGGATTACGCACGCCTACGTCCTTGCATCGCGCACGCGATTCATCGTTTGTTTCCATTCCGACGAGGCGTCGTGGAATCGCAAGCGATCAGCCTTTTACAAATATATAGTATCTATATGTGTACAATGTACGTGTCTCAGACAACAAAACGCATATCGAGGGATCACAACCGCTTCTTTTACAATTAAACTTAGAATCGGAGCGAGAAGTCTACGGCGGGAAGTGGTACGCAGCTGGAGAGAGCACGAAGGGAAGAAGATGGCCGCCTGAAATGCAACTTTTTTCGTTTCTGGATCGTCGTCCAAGTCGGAGCTGTTCTGCGATTTTCTTGTTTCGGACAAATAGTGTCGCCAGACGAGGGGAGGGTGCACGAATCGAGGGGAAAAAGAGTCACCCTCTCTCGACCGCGGCGGAAATTAGAGTGGGGGAACGAGGCCACGCCCCCAGCGGGCAAGGCTGCATGTGTTGTCACAGCCACGTGACACCCCCACTCCGCTATGTCACTTGCCCGTAGCTGTGTCCAGAGTCGCCAGATCAAGACTTGTTCCCCCACTCTAATTTCCCCTTCTACGCTTCCGTCGAGGCATACTCAAAGAGAGGGTAATTTCCCTTTCCCCTCGATTCGTGCTCCCTCCCCTCATAGGACGTCCTTGCTCGGTAATAGGCATCTTGAACAGCCCTGGTGTAAATACTCGAAAGGAGTACGTACTTCAAACAATATTAGTTCAACGTGCAGTTCCATGCACACGTGATTACAACACAAGCTACGTGTACACTATTACCAATGTTATGATCGAAACCATCGTTATATTCGCACACCGTGTACACAGTTGTCGAACAGAATGTTTCGAGAGAAGTGACAATGTTCTGTGACCTACGGCTGGTAATCCTGGGTCACCTCTAACGCACCTCAGCTTCGCTAACATATCCTCGGGAAGTCATAAACAGGGGGTTCTTGGATAGCCGCAGATTGCGACTGCATCTTGCGACAGAAAATCGATTACCAGAAAGCTGACATATCCAAGAATCCCACGGCGATGTGTGGAAAACTATGCTACAGCTCTTACAAATTTCCAGTAACGTGTACAGCGATAGAAAACACGTTGCCTCAAGCTCATGCGAATCATACACACAATCGGACAGGGCGCGCGTAGCCATCGGAGAGTCAACGTCCACGCAGAGACGCACGCACAAAATACTTGTAGCACGCAGACATATCGCATCTGTTATTGTTATTAACTGTGCCACTCGTGTGTGTGTACGTTACTCGTTACGGTCGCACTTATGTGTCTCGAACTTATGGCGGCCGATAGTCGTTCGCCAACGAGGGCGTATCGCGAATAGGGGATCGATCAAACAAATCCCGGATAGCGAGCTGTGCCATAACAGTCATAAATTCATAAAAGTCTCGTAAACGGAAAGGTCCGCGCGTTGATTCGTCGTTCGCCGCTTGAACAACATTTTTCACTTTTCTCTCTGTCGCTTTCTCAACAAACATAAAGTTACAGTTGTATTTATAAACAAACGCTTGCTACTCGCTTCACTGTCTAACAATTCGTCCAAAGTCAATCTATGTTTCACTTTCAGATAATATGTAACTGTTGATGTTTTCTCAATATATATATGTACATACAGAGTGGGGCAATAACTATGTCCAGTTTGAATTATGCCGTTATTTGTAGTAATATGAAAAAATGTTATTTAGAAAACTTACACGGTAGAGAGGGGGTATTTGACCTTGCATGACCTTCAATGATAACTCGCTGAACTCGTCTCAACACTGGCTATCACATCTTGATAAAAAACATAGCATTCCATTTAGAAAATGTTTCTGTCACAATATGTCCCCCTCTATACCGTGTCAGTTTTCTATATAACATTTTTTCATGTTATTACAAATAACGGCAATATTCAAACTGGACATAGTTATCGCCCCACCCTGTATATCGTATCGCCTTGGCCCGAGCTCCAATTAATATATAATTTTCTCTGTTTCACGTTTTTTTAAATAGTGTACGAATTCCTCACACGCTGCCGATAAATCTTCTTACATAGTTATTCTCTGTACACGCGTTCGAGCAACGTCCAGCTCGAATACTTTCTATAGGCGCCATTTTCGCAACGACGCCAACTACTTTTGTATACTGCACACCTTGGTGCGGGAGGATAAGTAGTGTACAGTGCTGGAAGTATCTCAGTTTCCCTTTGTATTGTTCTGCAGAAGTAAATGCTTCGCACTGTATAGTCTATCGAAAGAAATATTTGCAAGACAAAACGCAACATATACCGAAACCAAAATTAATCTCAGACAAACGGAACGAAACACTCTGAAAGTGAACTCGTACGTATAGGAATAAGAACGGTTCGAGCTTTATGCTGTGGAACAAAAAGAATAATTGATTTTTCATTCAACGATTCCATATATTTCGCTTATCTCTATCGCAACATTAAAATCTCTCTCAGTAACTGAGACTGATCTTCTTAAAGACAACTCCTTAATTATTGGTACATACATTTTTGTATCTTAGAGAATTAGTTCTTTTTTGTTTTCATCGTATTATTATTTCCTTTTAATCCTCCTTCGTCAATCGCTTATATTCTTCGCGCTTCTACCCCCTCTCTTTATTTGTTTCTCCGAGCACGTCTCTTTATTCCCTTCGGTTTGTTCATTCGAAAATAAACGATATCTAACATTGCTACGACGTACCTTGGAAGGTGCTCTCGGTATCTCAAAATACTGCGAAGTTTTCGAAATCACTCGAAATTCGCGTGGGCACGATAAAACGAAGAAGAAAAAAAAAAGAAAGATGGATGAGGAACGAAGCGAAGTTGAGAAGTATATCTATATACATATCGTAGTCGCGCTCTTGTTAAACGATAATTAAGTTATCTGGAAAAGCGATGACAATAGTAGTAACAGAGAGATGTTAAGAACAATCAACGGGGTCTAATAATTACATAGAAACATCGTACATGAAAGCAATAAATAGTCCAAATGAGAACGTCCACGTTCGTTAAGTGAACGCTAATGACACCGAGGACCGCCCGGTATCCGCGAGACGAGGAGAAATTAATAATAACACCCGAACGGCACAGAAGCGATCCCGGATTAAGTTAATGAAAAGAAAACGTGTCACATTTAATCATTACATTACTTATCTTATTAAGATGCGATCAAGAAAAGGATAATCGTATATACACTTCTCTCGACGTCTTTCTAGCGGAACACGAAAAGTAATACTCATGAAAAGTAGTGGCGAAGCAACGAAGTATGTTTAGCTTCTCTTTCGTCGGACATTTTACTTTTGAAACGTAACATTTTATGCAAGAAAAAAAAAAGAAACCACAACAAGCACACTTCTGGGCAGGTTCTACGAATGCACGGTGGTTACTTGTTTGATTGTTTTCTTTTTTAATCACTAATCAGTCAACATAATGATATACTTAAAAAATATATATCTACACGTAAAATCATACGCAAAAGGAGAAAGTTAAAACAGCGGTTTTAAAAGTCTTCAACGATCACAAACAACTTCTGACGATAAAACACCACTATCCAGAGTCCTCACCCACGCTTATTGTTACTCATATACCCCGGTGCAACTCGGCCGGTAGTGGTGCAGCGTATTTTACAACGTTATGCTTTTAACATTGATCTGTAATAGAATATTTTTCTGCCTGGTTCGGGTCCCTTTAGCATGAGCAATAGTGTTAGCGATAAAAAATTCGGACGAGGCTGTCATTTCTTTTTGGCTGGATTCCTTTGTGGTGTGGCTGGTCTCGCGCCTTGCCCGGTATTCATTCCTATGTATTGGTATTTAGCTTTCTTCTCGGATGGTTTCAATATCTTTAAACACACAACGAGAAATATTATGATAACGAGAATTTACAAAAAAATAATAATTAAGGTCCAGCTTTCCCAGGTGACGGCCAAGGTTTCGGGAGACGGCGAATCATTGTTCGATAATGCAAAGATGGGGCTTTTCAAGGGTGAATCTTTGCATTATCCAGCCATAAATTGACGCCTCCCGAACCCTTGCAACCTTGTACGATCTAGCGTTGTGTGCGGCACACCATGCCACACGCACACGGCACGCACCCTGGGGCGGATCAAGGCCACCTGGGAAAGCTGGGCCTTAACGCCAACGAAATTCATGATCTTAAATGCAACCTGAAAACTGCACATTAAGGTTTCGTCGACGCTCATCATTCCACCGGCGTTATCATATTCTCCGCAATAATTTGGTGCAGAGAACAGCGTAACCAGCTGTCGTTTCGCAAAGAATTCGTAACCGTCCTCGACTACTTGATGTGCTCTACATATCAGATCCATATCGTGCCGGTTCAAGAACTTGGATACTATATCCGGACCGAACGTAAAGGAAACACCTCTGTCATTTTCACCCCATCCCTGCAAGGTTAAATATAAATATCTATAGTACAATGTTCGTGTCATATTATTCCGTAAATCAATCGGTTAATCCTTTGCACTCGAGGCCTTTTTCGCTTGCGCAAACCAGCAACACAAGATGACGATTTCGGCCAAATTAGGGCCGAATTATTATTCTACAAGTACTTTGAAATCATTTATAAACAAACCAGCCGGGCGCCGCTCGAGTGCAAAGGGTTAATAACGAAATACAATACCTGAACTTCCTTATCAGGATCTGACCATAATAAGTCACAAAGAAGGCCAGTGTCAGGTACATCGGTTGGACGCATAATTCTTCTGATTTGCTCCATGTTCTGTCGTAGAAAAAAAAGGTCATAGTTATAGACATTTTTCTGTAAACATCTGAAGCCCTTAATAAGCGGCCACATGATACACAATACTCTGACTTAATTAGCTCTAATAAATATCCCTTCATTGATAGTAGTTAATAAACACAGGACGTAATCCCTTGTTTATACATCAACGAGGTATATAATAAAAAGTCAATATTTCGATCTTTGTGCATGTTTAATCTTCTATTAACCATTGAACTTTTACTTTCTCCGGCGTTACGCTAGAAATACAAAATAAATTGAGTATAATCTTCAGAATTCTATTCGTTTCATGTAGTAAAGAACAATTTCATGAAGCAAACATTAGCGTATCTAAATATAATTATTAATGTAATTACTTCAACAACCTTTTCGTGGGATGAAATTATTTATTATTTTATTCGAGCGTATGAGTATCATTTGAAAAATTCTCGAAATTTTGTGCCTTGAATTACGAGTTGCCGGAAATAAAACTATTTGCAAAATTTCAGCCGAATAGAACATGGCCGGTTTTCGGAAGTACAGCCGTACTTTGTTTGGGCTTTTCGGGCCCAAAACACGCCACTGTGCGTCGGTCAAGTAGAACGGGCCCGATAGAAAAAGACATAATCACCTGAAGGTCCGGGCTAAGGCCGCCATGACAGCAGAAGATTTTCTCATCGATGATGGCGGCGATCGGCAAACAGTTAAAGCAATCCGTGAACGTTTTCCATAGTTTCACGTTATACCGTTTCTTGCACTCGTCGTAGAACCCGTATATCCTGTTTATGCTGGCGCACTCGTGATTTCCGCGCAACAAGAAAAAATTCTCCGGATATTTGATCTTGTACGCGAGCAGCAGGCATATCGTTTCCAGCGATTGTTTACCTCGGTCTACGTAATCCCCGAGGAACAAATAGTTCGCTTCCGGCGGGAAACCGCCGTATTCGAACAGTCGCAACAGATCGGTGTACTGGCCATGTATATCGCCGCAGATCTTAAGCGGCGCCTCCAACTCGAGCAGGATCGGCTGCTGAAGGAAAATCTCCCGTGACTTCAGGCAAAGGCCCCGCACTTCACTCTCCGTCATTAGAACGGTCTTTCCTGGCCGGCATCCTCTGACTGCGTCCAAAAATTCGCACGTTTGAATGCATTTCGACCGACCCGCGCTCGCACAGTGGTGCCAAGGCGGCAAAAAATCCATTTTACAAATTTTCGTTTTTTATTAAACAAAAAAAAGATTATTTTTGTATAGCCTAATAGAGCGTGCATGATGCGCCAAAGTCAGATTTTTTAAAACAAATTTTTTTACGGAGATATACGCATGGTAAATAACCATTTCCTCGCTCCTGGAAAATCATCAGTTTTCAGTGCGATAGTTGTGTAATTATTCCGCCTATAGTGGAATACTTACGGGTCTACAAATCATATGGGTTATTGCAAATGGCTTCAACTATTAACTGGCAAAAAAAGTTTTCCAAAAAAGTTGTTTAACATTAAGTATTATGGACTAACCTGAAGCCAAGTTAGATCAAGATTACACCTTGCCAAAACGATTAGTTGCAGACAAAAATCTATTAAAGAATTTGTTATATTACTTAATGTTAACAACTTTTTACAAAAATGTTTTTCGCCAAATAAGCGTTGTACCTGTGGCAATCTCTCCACAAACTTTCAAACAAATTCGTTGGATAGTTTCGCTTTTACAGATTTTTTGCCGCTTTTTGGCCGTTTGGCACCACTGTGCGGCGCCGCGTGTCGTCAGGCTTCGCGAACTCGCGACGAGAGCGTGCACGGACTTCCGGTCGCCGATTTACTTCAACCTTTTTGCGCACTCATACACCTCGTTCTTCTGTTTACCAATAGGTACCATGTACCTTTCCAGATATGCATCAACAATTCAAGTTTTCATTATCACTCAAAATACTACCGCGCTCCGCCAAATATCATTCTAGCTCAGCGGTAAAGTGCTGAAACTGTGACCACGTAGGTCACGAGTTCGAATCCCATTTCTTATTTCAATTTTTTTTTTTTCAAATTAATCATATTTTACGCACGATAAATGTTTTATAAATTCGTTTGGAAAGGAATTTTGATAAATCCAGCACATCTTCACGACACCTTCCGACGTGTACGCTGGCGTTCGAGGTGATCTGAAGGGCAATTTAATTTTTTTTTTGGAGCCCTATATTTTCTGTAAACAGGAGATCGAGCAACAGTGTGCAACGTGTCAATTAAATCGCAGACCCGAGGACTCGTGGCACTCTCCTCGTCGGGGTTTTGTTTCACGGGTTAAGTACGCCGAGCATAACTTTCTACGCTGGAGCATGAAGATGTTCTGACTGCCAAGAACCGATTCTTAGAGGGGGGGGGGGGGCATGGATAAATACGATTACGTGCTCAGGTGCCACGAATTCTCGTAGACACTTATACTTCTATAATCTCGCGTGATACTACAGTAGCGTGAATTGCTGTGATCAGGGGTGAAACTTTCCGGTTGTTCATGGCCGCTGCGAGATCGCTCTCCATTTCTCGATTAGGGTACCAGTGCCTACGCCAGCCCTGTTCAGCAAGCTTTCCGGCCAAGACTTTTGTGTTCCCCACTCTAATTTCCCCTTTTACGCTTTTCGTCTCTGTTTCGGCGCACAGTGGTCCCAAAGCCGGAAAACCTGGCCGAAACCAAAAATATGAACTTTCAGCTAGGTAGCTTTTAAGTATGGGATTGGTTACTCTAAGAGTGTTTCTAATCTCCCTATTTTTCCTATATTCTACAAAGTTTGATCTTTAATTTAAAAACAAATCTCATCGCTCTACCTTATTCCTATCGAAAGTTCTTTGATTTTTAATCCGATTTCACTGTACAGCGAGCATGGTCGCCCGCGAACATAATTGAGGCCGATGCAACGTCAACGGGGAAAATATTGTGGTATTGAACAGAAGTATCGAACACCGTCGAAGGGAAGCGTGGCTGGTTGCCCGCCAATTCGCTTATGCTGAACAGGACTGGCCTACGTTGATACCAATATGACGCATAAGTAGTACAGCGAGATCGATAATATTTCAATCGAGCGGCTGGATTTTTTTTTATAACCGCGAACATAAATATTAACGAGGGAGGCGACCTTGACCGACTAGAAAGCTTACCCTGAATGCAGTTCGCTTCCGGTCAATTCGGGCGGTAATATTTAAACATGAAACGTCGTACCTACGAAATATTTAAAAATAACCATTCTATAAATATCTGCATCTGATTAACCCTTCCGGTGCGGAACGGCCTCCAACGAATCTATATTCTCCCGGGTTCTATCGATGTTACTTTTCTTCGTGAATTATTGCATTTTTATCGTGCCATCATTTCGATTTCATATACGGCGAATTATAATGAAACGCACGTCGGAATAATATTAATGGCAAATTTCACCGGAGTTATTAATAAGCGCTAAATTTTGGCGGGTAACTCGCCGCTAGCAAACCGTTAGTAAGGAAAAGGTTAAATATCTTAATGTTCAACGATAAAATAGAAGGTTAACCCTTTGCACTCGCAGCCATTTTAACTCAAAACGAAACATTTCTCCCGACTTAGAATATTTCCCTTCTATATATATTTTTTAATGCTATACGTACGAAAATAGTGCAATTTACACGTAGAGTACTGAAATGTTTAATTTAAATTTAATAATGTAAGAAATATTTTGAGTAATGATACAAGAATTTTTAGTGGCCCCTTACAGTCGCCATTCGAGTGCTAAGGGTTAAAGGAACAGTGTAACAGGTGGTTTTCGCTTGAAATTTAGAAAAGAACGACGTTTCATATGAATTTCTTTGATATCGCGTTCAACGGGATCCAGCGGGATCGATTTCCAAAAAATCGGAAAATATAAGCGTCGCGACTAACTACGAGGTCTTCTGTCGTCAGAATCGCATTTTCGTGAGATTTACTTTTTTTTCTCGTATGATGCAATTGCTTGAAGAACCGAGTAGGGGTTGGAGGTTCGATTATAAAATCGTCGAGCTACGTAGTATAGGTTTTCTCTTGATGCAATAATCGGGAATACGAAAGGTTGTCGCACACTGTAGTTATAATGCTTCGAAGGGATTAAGTGGCTATACGAGTCTCGAATAATACGACGAGCATCAACTTGCGAGGAAAACAAACTCTGAAAGGAAAGCCGAAAGCCATTTAACGATGCACGGATCAACCGATCCATTAATTATTACGAACAGAAGAAGCTCATGGGACGACGGTTAGGGTTCGTCGAAACCCGAAAAAACCGACGAGAAGCGAACGAATTTCGCATAAGTACGGATAACACACTTCGAACCCCTTGCAGTGTCGTACAAGTATTTATAGCTATGGAGGAATTCATGGTGTGGTTCAAACCGAGTCGATACGATGGTTATCGGAAAACTGCATATCAGCAAGGTCATATCGCAACGATCTAAATGCTATCGGTAAAAAATAATGTTTCTACAACGACGAAAACTACGTCAGATTCGAAGCGAGCACGTATTATCAGAAACGTTGTCTATTAATATTACGGTTATTCGAAGAAACGGGGCGAACGATAAAGAAGGAGAAAAAAAAAATAGGAAATCGTCATGGTTATATTTGATCAAACACGCGACAGTTTGGAACGGTTTCCACTCGCGCGACATGCTACGATTTATGTCAACAGTTTCATTCGGAAACACGTCCAAGATAACCGACAAGTTTTCATTACAGATAAAGAGTATGAGCAATATAAAAGTAACCGATTCTTTCGTTTCCTATTATTTTATTATATACCTCTATAAAACGAAAATATTACATTTTGGAAGTTAACCCTTAGCACTCGAATGGCGACTGTAAGGCGCCACTAAAAATTCTTGTATCATTACACAAATTATTTCTTACAATAATATATATCCAAAGAAATCAATTTCTTAAATAATTCCTCATGGATGCATCTTTACAATCTCAATAATCGTAAATTAAAAATATTAGAATCCGTCGTTTCGACGGATCCCGTAAACCTATTGTTAATTACGAAGTAGAGATCCAAAAGAAATTTTCACTTCGGTATCCTTCGTACTAAAAGAAAGCTTCGTTTATCAGCGTACTCGTGGAGAAAGCTAACTCGACAATATATTGATATTAACGCGCATTCAAGTCATTATTTTTGTGCAAATCGTTCTAAGCGAATGAAAGTATAATCTATCGCTGGAAGTGTCGGTTTCGCGTAAATATGATGCTAAAAGCTTCGTCGAACGTTGACGTTACGGATGATGTTCTCATAACCTTGCGATACGCAGTATATTTAGAGAACTCAAGTTGCACCGTGTCGACGCTGGATGCACGGCGATAGAAAAAAGAAAAACAAGCTAAATAAGGACGTAGAGTGACACAACGGCAAAATCGGCCAAGAACGAAGACGATATCTCCGGTGAAATTCGTGTTGCAGACGCCACAATACCATAAACTAGCCTCTACTTGATCTTACGTTGCGAATCACAAGCATACGATGAGGGCAATTTGGACGAAATCGGATTCAAAATCGCAGAACTTTCGATAGGAATGAGGTAGAGTGATGAAAATTTTTTTAAATTAAAGCTGAAACTTTGTAGAATATGGGAAAATAGGGAGATTATTACCATCCAATCATTTCAACGGAAAAATGATTTCATTAGTTTTTATCACAAAAATCTATTTTTTGCAAAATTCTGAGGTCGTAGACAAACTTTGAGACCAGATTTGAAATCAGCGTGAAAAAATCTATGGGGAATGATGCATAGCATGTTAAAAAAAAATTTTTCCGCGCGTGGTATTGGAAAAACCAGAATTTTCTTGAAATTGTGCAAGTTTAACGAATTGTCTCAAGGTTAAAAAACGTTCGTACCATAATCTCCCTATTTTTCCCATATTCTACAAAGTTTGAGCTTCAATTTAAAACAAATTGCATCGCTCTGCCTCGTTTCTATCGAAAGTTCTGTGATTTTGAATCCGATTTTGTCCAAATTGCCCACTGTGCGCCGAGGCAGACAGAGACGCAGCTAAAACAAAACATTCAACAGAAACTACGGTGATGTTTGTCTCGTTGTTGCGTACCGACAAAATCCGAGGAGAAAATATCTTTTAGCTTGGCTTTCTTCTGAACCTGGTCTTTCTGCGTGTGGTAAACTTTACCGCGCAGAGTTCCGACACGTAGCATGGCAAAGAGAAATGGAACAGAAAGAAATAGTTTTCGCTCTCCGAGAAAATTAGGGGAAGGCCGGGGAATGGGTCCGCGAACGTCTGGGAATACGAGGAGCTGCCGACGAAGACTCGCAACACTGGGTGATCGATATCTTTTTTCGTTTTTCCTTTCGTCGATCTACGCGGGCAAAACAGTGTTCCGACGAGCATGGGAAATCGAGAGAAAAGGACTCGCAAGAGACACAAATATCGAATGTCGTAAAATGGACCACCGCGCAGAGTTCCGACAAGTAGCATGGCAAAGAGAAATGGAACAGAAAGAAATAGTTTTTGCTCTCCGAGAAAATTAGGGGAAGGCCGAGGAATGGGTCCGCGAACGTCTGGGAATACGAGGAGCTGCCGACGAAGACTCGCAACACTGGGTGATCGATATCTTTTTTCTGTTTTTCCTTGTCGTCGATCTACGCGGGCAAAACAGTGTTCCGACGAGCACGGGAAATCGAGAGAAAAGGACTCGCAAGGGACACAGATATCGAACTTCGTAAAATGGACCGCGCACGGTTGTTAATCTTCGTTTCGGTGTGTAAAAGAAACGTATACGATGTACGCGGCGCGCGACGTCGGATCGAGCAAATTTTCGCCGGACACTTTGGAAAACCTTTCCATTAACTGTACGCCGAATCGAAGACGGGAATCCCGGGAACAATTTCACACTTTCTTCCCACGAAGCCTCCCTTTTTAATCACGTACCTTCCAACAATCTTTGTATCAGGTTGTCGACGTTCAACTCGACATCCGCCATTTTTTCTTGCCACTGACTGACTGACCCGATGTTTGTGGACCAGACGATACGTTTGTGTACGCAGTTAACTGTATATACACGTGTACGTAGATCCTCTGGATTCGTGCGGTTATGTACGTGTTCAGTTATCGACTGCCGGTCCTACGTAAATAAGAAAAGGGTTACCAAAATTTCGAACTGTGGAGAAATTGAAGGATTTATTTTGAACAATGATCGCCGGCACGGTTACCGACCGGACAGTATTTCGGAGAAAACAATTTTTGAGTAACAACGTTTTCGTGTGGAAAAGAAAAATCGTCTGAACTGAGAAATATGTTTTTATAACTCTGGTGTCTTAGAATAATATAAATACAATTTAATTTAGTTTTAATTTATTACGGACGCTTCGTTTTCATCAGCAGATTGATTTTGTAGATCAATGATCGTTTAATGTAAAGGTTTTCCGAATTTATAATGTACAGAATTTTCCTACTTTATATATACAATTTTTGTTTACGTAATTTTATCTCATTTATATCAATAATGACATGGTTCTATTTGAAAAATTTTATCGAAGTAAAAATACGTGTTTGGAGAATGGTAGTAATGAAAAAAAAACCGTATTTTTGTTTTCAATTGATCTTTTCAAGTATGTATAAAATTGTAATTAAGTAACGAAATTGTAGTACATTGTATGTACAATAAATAAAAGATACTAATAATACATATTGATCTAGGATAAAATATGTACTAGTTAGTTTAATATTTTTCTCTGTACACATGATAAACTGAAAAATTAATTTACAATTCAAAAAATAAATGGAACACATGATTTATGAAATTATTACACGTTTGCAATTAACTAATTATTTCGCAGAACGAAATTAATTGTCATGACAGTGCCGATGTAGGTGTATTAGTAGAAGAAAAAATTATTGTAACTGCCATGCGTAATAGACAAGACAAAAAGTAATAATGTTATTCGAATTAAATTTGTACATTGATTGATACTAACTTAAGCATATTTTCTGTGATAATCTGGCGGTGAATCTGCATAATCTTGTTGAAGATTAAATAGCTCAATATTATTTTTCTGTAAATATTGTAAAAAATCGTGAAAATGCGACAGTAACAGTTGTATGCTTCTTTCATCCAATGTAGTATACGATAACATTCCTCCCAATCTTACTGTAAAAATGACAAACGATTGCATAAAATCTTTCGCTAACTTAAATGAATATTATATTTTCCATTTTGAGTAAAGAATAATACCAAATAGCCTTAATAAATGAAAGGCGCCGTATAATTGGCTGGGCAGTGTTTCAGGATTGTCGTTCATCGTTTGAATAAACTGTGGACGTTCCCATTTGTATAGTAATTGCAAACCTAAGGATATATTGAAATACTCGCGAATACCTTTAGTTATTTCAAGTACGCTTTCCCTGAAAATAACGAATTCATGATAAAAGAATTGTTTCGGTTTCGATATCTGTACAATAAAATTATTACACGTATATCTACCTAACAGAATCATTCTTTCCAGCTGACTTTGATTCTACGTAGTCGTCTAAAATCTTATCGACTGTATTCTTTACAGGTAACGCAGGTAACTTATGATGTTTCAATATAACTTCAGATTCGTCTATAAGTACAAACTTCAGTTCTTCCGGGATTTTAATTTTAACTTCTACCTTGGTAAGATATTCTTCGGTATCGCCGCATGGCTCCATCCGGCTATAATAGATTTCATTAGCTTCGCGATCTAGGGAACGATGCTTCCTACAATGTAGAATACACCAATAATATAGAACACACCTGCGTTTTTTACGAGGAGCATCCGAAGTGGAATCATGGGAAGATGATGGCGTTACAGCGCTACTAGTACTTTTAGTAAATCTGCTAACCGCTTTGTCAACTGTAGCTACAGGAGTGCTGGCTCTGCTATCGGTGTCTTTCTCTCGACCTCCCTCGCTCCTACGGCCTTGGGTTTTAGAAGATGTACCTCCTTTCTTATTTTTCTGAATAGATTGTTGATTCGAATGTGCTCTCTGAACCTCTTTCTGTCTTTGCACATTTGTATCATTGTACTTAAGAACTCTACTCTCTGGAACCCATTCGTCCCAACTATTTGTACGACATTAATGTTTACAATTCCATTTCCGTGATAAACCATCGAAATAAAACGATTACTCACTTCTTATTCCATCCGGCGTAATGGATGAAATATTTGATCTGTTTTTCCTTGGTAATGGAGGACTTTAGACATTTTGCTTCATAAATTAACGGCCCATGAAAACATAGAACTTTTTCGCCTAAAAATAATCACAGAATTGTTACGAAATAGATCACGCGATAAACACGAATAGAATGAAGGTAACTAATATTAATTAATTGTACTCGATGCAACGTTAAAAATATCAATGCGAATAATTAAAAAAGAAATGCGTACCTTCTTGAAATTTACACTTCGGTGGCATGGCCGCGTCCTTTGAACTGCTTATTTTGACTGATGTTCTTTCAATCGTCGATTTTAAATAAGGTGTAAATTTGCGAAATTACTTAATAATTCGCGCCAACGGGAAACAATTGATTGCCACTCAACAACTTAAAGGGCAACTTTAAAAGTGGCGTCTCTGTCTTCGTCCTATACGTTTCGGGTAAAGGCTGATACGCACTGCATGCTAGTAACATATATAATGTCCTAGCTAGAGATTTTTAATCTACGGTATTTTCTAGCTTGGATGTAGTGAAATTTAATTCGATTTGAATTTAGTTTAAAACTCAGGCACGCACATTTCAAAACGTACGTAAACGTTACATTTGAATGACTTAACATACGTGCTTCGAGTTTTAACAACATCGTTCCATATTTTATCAAATTTTAATTTCATAGATTTTCCACGGTTGTGAATTTACTTTAATTTATGGTTTACGGTCGTACTACGTGATTAGTAAGATTCGTATGCTTTTTACTCATTTAGATGTTGTGTTGTAATTTGAAACAGCAAACAGGTTAAGCGAACGATGGTCCCCCATCAACCGCTGACGCGCGAATGGCTGGCACTGCTTGCTGTCAGTCAACGGCACCGCAAATACAAATGGCCGCGCACAAATTCCGCGCATGCGCGCTTGTTCAAAGAATCAAACACATTTTTTAAATTTTCAATACAGGCTCAGATAAAAAAGCTGAAAAAACCAACTTCTACTATTTCATTTGCGATTCCGACCAATTCAAACTTTTTTCAAAAATTGTTTACACCTCGTCTAATAAACATTCAAGTCATTTGATCTAATTTTTAAAAAGTTATGTTGCTTCAAATAGTGTAGACTCAGTTTTGCTCGTTACTGTATCTAAAAATTCTTTCCACGAACGGCAACGGCACGAAAGAACAATTTAAAATCAAGTGAAACGACACTCGATTAAACGAGTCTCTAAAGTAATTTTTAGGTCGTTGCAACTGAAAAACGGGAAATTCATGAAGATTTTTTCAAGATCATCGCGGTCCGACCGGAGGAAAAATGTTTCCTATTTTTTCGCTAAATTGTGAATCAAAAGAATTAAAGGTCGAGGAAAATAGAAAACAGCACGTCTCTCCCTATGACGTTACACAAGGTTATATTTTGTAACTTTCTGATCCTTTTTTACGATGCTGATTCGGCAGGTTGTGCCCGTAAAGTGTGACAAAATTCTCGTTCGTCGTATTGGTACATACATCACTCAATTTGTTTCTTTTTGTTAAGACAAAATCGATCTGAATTAGTTTTTCCTTTTCTTTTCATTTTTTTTTCATTTCTTTACCGTTTGTTCTGAACAGTCTCTCAAATATATTCGTAGAAAAGTGTGTGCACACGTGCGAGCATTTTCATCAAACAATGTTGATCGACGGCGGTACTCGCCGGTAGAACTAAACTTTTCGCAAATAGACACGCGTGTTGCTGTTCGCGTGTTTTTTACTCGAACGATCACACGGGATCTCCACGTTTGCTGATCTGAAATAATAATTTAAACTGTTCGATGTTTTTATTTGTCGCGCGACCGTGTTTTCAGTAATGATTATAAAAGTCCCCGTCGAACGAAAGGAAATCATCGTACGCGCGCCCAGGTCTTCGTGTAAAATACGAGAAGCACCGCTATTCGACAGACTGCCAGAAGCGGGTAGAAGGTTTCACGAATATCGGATTAAAAACGAAACGATGGACTGCCCATCATCATGATAAGTTATTATAAAAAGACCTCGCGAAGCCTGATCACGGTGGGAAACGCAGCTTTCCCTTTCTCTCCTTTTCTTTTGCGTGGTCATCGCTTGATGTGTTGCTTCGCTCCGCCAACAGAGTGCGAATATTAACTATTTATAATTAAAAACCCTAACGTATCAGGCTTTGCGAGGTCCTTGCAAATATTCAGGTAGAAAATATTGTAACTTCTCACTGGTGTGCCGGCGATCGGTATCACCGACCATTAACACTCGACAATCGTTAATATCGTTCATTACCGCTCGTTCTCTCTCTTTCTCCCTCTGTCTCTCGCTCTCTCTCTCTTTCTCTCTCTCTCTCTCTCTCTCTCTCTCTCTTCACATGCCGACATACATACATACATGCACACAAGCGTCAACGCACACACAGTCCACGCATTCTATTCTCTCTCCTCTCTCGTTGCACGATGCGTATGAAAAAAGTGCGATGCCACCAGTAATCGAAAACGAAAATGAAACTAGTACACAATCCTCTCACATTTCCAGGTAGACGTTATGTGAACACTGTGCAGCATAATCACATCACGATTTTTAAAAAATTCTAGAAACCACGAAAAGAACACGTCGAACACGTTGAGATCTATGATAAATAAGTCGAACAGATGTTGAAAATTGCACGCCGTTCTACATTATGGATTTTTTAACCGTTAAAGCGACGAATTATTCTTTCGATCGTTACATATCGGTCACGCGATTCGTGCGAACGAAAATTGTTCCTAACTTCTCTTTGTACGCGACAGCCACAAGTAGTTTGCACCTACGTTATCCTGCACAACGTTCACAGGATTATAAAATGTACGTACTTATTACATACACATACATACATAATAAGTGAATTTATAAACTAACATTCTTCTCGTGTAATGCTTCAATAATAATATTAATTATAATTAAAACTAACTAATTGATATCTTGTGATAACCGTTAATGAGGTGTCTGCAGCATCTCTGGTTTTCCTTTTCTTTCGCTCACTTTCTCTCTCTCTCTCTCTCTCTCTCTCTCTCGCGCGCGCTCAATCTCTTTCTCTCTTTTTCGTAGGGGTCGTCACGTCCTTACTGGTATACATATATATATATATGAACTATATATATATATGTATATATTTGTATTATTTACAGTTGCAGAAGGGTGTGATCATTATTGTGTAGGCACTATGGCTTTGGACGTACACTAAGTTGTACGTTAGGGTACATCCTTTAAGAGACTTCCAGTCGAGAAAATTGCCAGCCGGTGCAATCTCGATCCCTTCCAGGAACACTGAACAATGTTTAATTCGCCTCTGTCAATCAAGTCAGCCGTTTTTCACGCAATCGAAATCAAACTGCACCGACGTGGAAATTCTCTGTTGAGAAGTCTCTTAGGTCAGGTCCAGAATAGCACTGTATCCTGAATGAATCTTAGACGTTGATCGTTACAATTAGAATTAAATATGCGTTTACATGCGACCATACAGTCTAAGATCGTTCCTTTCTCCCTTTCTTCCCGTTCTTTGTCCCGAACGATCCGAACTCGTTCCGGACCATTCGAAAAAGTGAATCAACGCGATCCGCAGCGAAACCGACACAACAGGATCGGCTAGAGATGACAACTCGCCCAAAAATTGATTAACCTCGTCATCCGCGTCGAGGGATGATGATCTCATCAATCATTACGCCGTGCATATTGTCGAGCCGCGCAAATCCCTCCCTACCGGAAAACTCGACAAATTACAAAAGTATATAGAATAAAAACTACGCCTTCTTGCCGTTACTTTTTTGCATTTTCCTCCGCCTACACCTCTCTCCTGTATTTCTCCTCCTCCGTCTCCTACACCTCCTCCTCTTTCCTTCGTTACAAACAAGGAATCGATAAGCCTACTTATGCATCGGTCGCGTTTAATAAATTTATAATGCGTATTTGCTTTCCGGACGTCGGTCTCGCGTCTTAAACACGATTTAGAAAAAAGAATTCAGTCCCGGTGATAAGACAGGACCGATCGTCCGGAAACTATAGAACGTTCTCCGTCATAATTATCACGTCGATAGAAACATTACACTAGGAGGGACTCTTTTGATGAATGATTTTCCGCGTGTACTACTGGTTCAATTAATTCTTCGTTTTTCTCTCTCTCTCTCTCTCTCTCTTTCTCTCTCTTCGTTCACTTTTTACAACTCGATATTACAACGACAAAAGAAAACCGTTCGCAGTTTTCTCCTCCTCGACACACGAGTCCCAGTCTCTCTTCTCTTTGAAATTCCAAATACGTGCTCTCTCTCTCTCTCACTCTCATTCTTACCTCTCTTTCGCTCTCTCTCTCTCTCTTTCTTTTGCTTTTATCTCTTACCTCATTTACAATATTATTACACATTGCACAGAAAAATGGCTTCGCATTCGCCAGACAGTTTTACAAATTATTCAAGAAACTGAATATATCGGCCACGACCGTATCAAGCCGGAAGTACTCGAGAGTACCGCGTCCACAGTTTCGTGTGATATGTTTCATCCTCTGCTTCTCGCGGTACCGTCCTTTCCACTCACAGAGGTCAAACTTTCGACGAAAAAGGAAGAAAAAAAAAATAAAATAAAATAAAATACAAACGGGAAAGCGACCGACACGATATACTTGCGGGGGGTGGATGACCCCTTGTTCTTTTTCAACCGTATCCGTTCGCCGAACGAATCCGCGATTAAAAACGCCTCGACGCGAGACATCCTCGACAAAATACTATTCGGTATTACATCGTTACGCGAATCGTTAGAAATCATAAAGTCCTATCTATACTCCGTATTTACACGTGTTCGCGTCATTCCGAAACAGAACTTAACAGGCGAAAATAATCATTTCACTAAGCCGGCTCTCGTAGCGATTTTTCATTTGTTGCTGATTTGATTGTGTGTTTGTTCTGTCCGTATATCGAGATCGATACGAACCCCCCTTTCTTCGTTAACGAACAACAAGTTGTCCCCAAAGACAAGTCTACGCAATGTTCGACGTGCGGCTCTCGTTATTAGAAACAAAAAAAAAATGAATAACGAGCAACTGAAAATCGCCAATTAGAATCCGTGAAAGCGCCAATCACACGAATCAACGAAATTGTTTCTAGCCACTTGAATGCTAAGCAGGCTAACTCAGAGTGGTAGCCTGTAAATAGGCGAATGGTACTGTCAACGGTGTGACGATGGTGAGGATGATATCTCTAAAACTTGAAATCAAAAAGATCCGAAAGCCCTTCCTCCGTGCCTAACGAGAATGAATAGTCGTTTTCTGAAAGAGGTGGTTCCAGGGACAGCAGGTGTTCTCCGAAATCGAGAAGATTTAAATCTGCAACAAAAGAGAGAAAGAAAATGCGGGGCTTGTCCAGTTCACATCCACCTTTAGTCTCAGACTCGGTCATCTACGTCTTGCGACTCCAAATTATTTAAGATTACAAGCGATACAACGAAAATCTCGAATGTTTGAAGCAGCGTGATCTTAGCAATAATCATTTGCGTGGACTGTACGACATGTATATCGAGGTATAAACGACGTGTTATCGTTTAAATTGTACAAGCAAATAGATATCTAACAGCTGATTAGATTGCCAGGTTATTTTGTTAGAAAAACATTCTTATGATGTTCACGTAAAACCTTATTCCTACGTAGAATCAAAATATAAGCCAAGATGTAGTCTTACGCAGAAGGTAGAGAGTATGGTAATCTACGGAAGAAACAAATAAAAGAGAAGGTAAAAGAGAAGAGTAGAGCGAAAAACCAATAATCGTTTTGTCCTGAAAACGTACCTTCACGCTATACGAGCTTTGTTGTTTGAAACCGTCACCTAACTAGAACTTTGCCTGTGATGTGATTTTGATTGATGTAACACACAAGTCACAGCCAGAGCTCCATCAGGGTACGGCTATCCTCCCATTGTTGAAAAGGCAGAGGACATTCGGGGAAAGGTAGTTCGAGTCAATAATATCATGGAACAGCGGTGGAAATTGACTCTTACTATCTTTCTTACGAAAAGATTATTTTGTCTTGTTGGCATGCAGGCACGTCTCTCTCAAGCTTGTGAAAATATAGATTTATTGCTGAAACGCGTGTTCTGTTTCACAGGTGCGAGAGAGAAACGTTTTAGCTTTTAGTTTAGAGAAAAAAATTTCGGAAATACTGGGATATGTTACAGTGCAAAAATGATTTATTAAAGAATAAAGGAAGACAACAAAGAGAGAGAGAAAAAAAATGTAAAGATACAAATAGGTTGACAGAAAGCGTTATAAAAGTTGCAGTTAAAGCTGAAGCTCGGAAAGGTGTAAGAACGGAAAAATATATAAAATTTCAAGCGCTGTTAAAAATAACTGTTCATACGATAAATTAGTAACGATAAAAATATTATACAAGAAACTTAAAAAAAAAAAAAAAGAAAATAATAAACGAGAAGGTGAAAACAAACTCGTGGATTCTTCTAACCAAAATATACAACAAAATTTCGTTTATACTTATGACTATAACTGAAAGATTTGTGTTCACCTTATTAAGAATTAATAACATTGTGCCCGACATTTGCAACAAAGCGCGCGGTAGTAAGTACAGAAGCGTACATGCACAGAAAAATAGTATACACACTAGCTTAGATTAAGTTAGTAGAATATAAACGTATAACAAATAATACTCTCGATATGATCGACAAAAAAGAAAAATATTAAAATCGATACGCTACGAAGATGCGATATTTCTTCAAACTTTCAACGTCAATTGAAAGAACAAGTATAACAAAAAGCGTCGAGATCCGAGTGAATTCTAATTGAAAAAATCTACGCAATCCTACCTGAAGTGCTAATTTGATCTTCCGTTTGCAATTGGAACTTGCCTCCTCCCATTGGTCCATAATCATCGGATTCGCATAACAGCGCGTCCCTCGTGGACGCGGTCGGAGTGCACAAACGAGTATTCAACGAACTCTCGACAGAAGGTACTGGTTCTACCCGGACACCACTTCCTCCATTGGCCAACAGTTCGGGAGGCAGATAAGGTATGTCGGATTCTTTTGACGAAGGCACAGATTGCGTCGTCGTGTATCCCGGATTGGGTGACGATTTCACTGAAGGGTCATCAGGACAGAGGAACACCTCTATTTCGCCATGAGATGACCTCATGTGCATTTGAAGCTGCAAGAATACAGAAAGAGATGTGATCGGTACGATATTATTACTCTTGCGTAACAAATTAACCCTTAGCACTCGAATAGCGACTGTACGGCGCCATTAAAAATTGCTGTATCATTATTCAAAATATTTGTCACGTTATTAAATTTGTTTCTATTCAATAAATATACTAAACACTTCAGTGTTGCATAGCATTGCATTTAGAAAAGTAGAGTTGACCTTGAAATCTCCTCTATGCCTCTACCCAGGCAGAAAATGTTTCTGTCACAATATGTCCCCCTCTATACCGTGTAAGTTTTCTATATAACATTTTTTCATATTATTACAAATAACGGCAATATTCTGTATAAAAGAGAAATATTCTAGGTAGAAAGAAATGTTTCGTTTTCGAGTTAAAAGAGCTTCGAGTGCAAAGCGTTGAACATAGACCTTACCTTTTGCTGACCAAGATTATTGATAGGTTGTGGAACATGAAGCGTAGCTTCTGGCGGCGCCTTCACCGCCATGATAGCCTGGTCTTTGTACATTGGAACAGAACGTAAATCGTGATACGTTACATAAGCGTATTGTCTGTCCGCGCAGAGCTCCCTAAGATTTTTGTCCGCACCATGGATCAATCGATCCAAAGTATTTTCCTTAGCTTCTAAATCCGCCACTTCTCGTCTGAGATCAGCAATATCGTTCCTATCATTTGGCAACTGACCGCCTCTGTAATACATATCGATTATCGTTTCACTTTCGACTGTACGAACTCGTTTTTCATGTGTGTAATTACTTTACAGTGTAAATGTTACAACGTACTTCCATTGTATATTGTTTTTACTTTTCTTTTCGAGAATTCCAATGCCTTCCAGCACGTTTGTAATGTCGTATATACGACGTTTCTGTACTTCCAACTTTTCAGATGCTACGTTCAAATCTACAACACCGTCCTGACTGCTTTCCACTAAGTGTATGAATTTTTTTGTAAGTAAGCTCAACGACGTATCGTATCGTGTCCTTTCTACTGTTTTACCTGCAAAGAAAGAACCAGCATTTCTTTTCACCGAAAGAAACAGACAACAGTGTATTGCGATACAGAAAAAATAGTACTCACTTTTGGTAGGTGTGTGGCCAGCTATAGAACTTGATCCGGATCTCCTACGTTTACCTCTAGGAGCTTTAAAAGCAGATTGGCTGGGTCCTGTTGTTCCCATTTCCAAATTCAGTCTTCGTTTCACTGCCTGAACTGAAATTTGCTACAAAGCCACAGATAATTAGAAGATTTAACAATGTTCAAAAGTTTTAATATACTAAAAACGATCCATCAGATATCCGTTGTAATCTCGATGGTAAAGTACTTGTACATTAAAATATTTTCTTATTAAAAATGCAATGTTATCTACCTCAGTTCGAGGTGGTGGTTGTGTAGGTTTCCTTGTTACTTGGTAACAAGGTGTTTGTCCGTATTGATGGTCTTGAAGATGTGGGCTCGGTGTCTCTTCAGCCACCTTTTGTGCTTGCACTTCGTCCAGCGTGCCATCGTCCAGAAATTCTGTTTTTACTATAAAAGTAACAGTCACGCGTTTAGATATGTAGGCACATCGGAAGACAAATATGAAATAGCTCGTAATTTATACATACTTAATTTGGTTTCTACCATATCAGGTGTAACGGGTCTGGCAGGATCTTCCAAGACCACTTGTCTCCTTACTCGAGGCATTTTTGTAGTTTACAAGAATCTATAACAATTATGAAAACATACGTAGAGGTGAGTTTACGAAGAAATAATCTTATACTATAAGCTATACTGTAAACTAAGGTTTCCTTCAACAATTTTACTTAAGAGCTACTTCTGTGCTTATGTTGACAAATAATTGAATTTCTCTTTTCGTTTATAGTAAAGTAACTCGGTGGTTTCCCATACGGTCGAATAATAAAAGCAATGTTTTAAGGACAAATGGGTACACGTGTTATTTATAAAATAATACGAATGTGTACATCCTTTTATGAAGTTTAATGAGAATACAAACACTTCAATAAAATACATTTCTATAAGATTTTCCTCAGTGTATTCTTCACCGAATGAATCTATTTATTTATCGTGCTTTATTTATTTGTATTAACGTGGCCAAACTGTCATAAAATAAATACTAAAGAAATAACAGTAACATTTCCTTTTCACTTTCGTGTAAAAATGAGAGATTATCGAAGATTTACAGAAAACGTGCACATTTCAATATCGCCCGAAAAGGTTAACGAATGTACAGCATTCTGATAGCCACGGATTTTCCATGTCACTTCGTAATGCCGGCAAAAGGTATATATTATTTACCACAGGACGCCGCTGATTCTTCGTTTAACGAGATTTCAACGATGTACAGCAGAAAATGAAAGTAAACAACATTTACCAATAGATTGGTACCTTGATAACCTTGCCAACAATACGATCTATCAAAAATACCATTTACATGTGAAAAATATTGACAGACAGGCGTGCAGATCTAAATAAAGTTTCTATCAATCCTTGTCCCTTCATTCTTTGGTTTTTCTGAACGCTGCTGGCCGTTCGCGAGTGAATTTTATTCGATCGGGATGGCACATTTAAGGAGAAGCGACTTTTTCGATGCATATCAAAGAACAGACAGCACAGGGAAGAACCTTTCTGTTCTCGAATCAAACAACATTGCTAGAACCTAATAATAGAACTCGAATTCCAAAGAAACTTCGCATGTGTCTCCAGGAAGGAGAGTGACAAACTTTAAAATTGAAATGAACGATGGAAAAACACGTGTAATCGTTATTTAACACTAGATTTACGGGACCCGTCAAAATGATGGGTTTTATATTCTTTAATTTACAATTATTGTGATTGTAAAAATGCATTTATAGGAAATTTATTTAACACGTTTATTCCTTGGAACATATATTATAGTAAAAGCCTGTTAAAAATCTGGCTGAATATATTCTTGGTATTTTTATAAAATAATCCAAACTGGCCACTTTTAGTGCTCCGTAAATCTAGTGTAAAAATAATAGAATTGAAATAACGTAGAATTCATGTCTTTTTTTTTTGTATATCGTTTAATTAGATTTAAATTTTTCGTTTCCTATTCGGTAGTTTGTGGAGAGAAGCGGGTGTAGGTATAATAATAAAAGGGAAATAACTATGAAAAACAAGTCGAAACCTCATGGTAAGAATAATGGGTTCCCGTAATAACGAAACGGAAGTTGTAGAACAAGCGGCAAAGTGACGATGCCGCAAGAAACGAACATCTGCTGGAAATTGCGGTATAATTTTTGCCCAGTCCTCGAACACGTAACTGTACATAATAAAAATATACCAATAAAAAGCTGAGTCAGGTATATTCTATAATTTTTCAAAAATTACATCTTTCCGATAGAGATTGTATTAAAATCTGACTAAATTTGGTGAAAGTTCAATCAATTGTACAAAAGTAAAAGCTACCCGACTTAACGGATAACGGACTAGCGTGACCGACCCATATAACATAAGCGAAAGAGAGTTTAATCAATTAATCAATTTGTCCACCAATTTCTGCACGAATTTCATAGTGTGATAGGAATATTAATCGTTTTGTGAGAGGGAGAAACCGAAACAAAGTGTCCGCGGAAAAAAGGGGCAAAGAGAATTATATATATACAGTCAGTCCAATAAGTATCCGTACGCTCTTAAAAATCGCATAACTTTGTCAATATTGGACTATACTACTTGCATTTTTTCGAAAAGTTAAGACAATTGGATCTCTACATAACGCGAGAGAAATGTTTGACTAAAATTTCAATTGGTCGAAACTACTAAAGAAACTACTAAAAGTTGTATTTTGCAACTTTTTTATGCGGGCTTGTATTAAAAATCGACAAAGTACGTTTTGTACATCTGTGTCAATTATACATATTCCGAATATTTCATCTAAATCGGTCAACGTTGCACCGAGCTACAAACAATTAACCATGAAAACATAAGGGCGAAAGTCGCAGAATTTTGGCCTTCTCAGCCAATTTCACCCTTACGTGATCATTTTGGATTTGAAATCGGATCGCCGATTTCCATGAAATTCTCACAACACGTATAATTCATACAGATCTACAAATCATACTTTCCACATTCTCGAAGTAAGTCCACATAAAAAGGTTGCAAAAGACAACTTCTAGTATTTTCTCTGCACTGTCGACCAATCGAGTCATGCGATTTTTAACACTAGATTTACGGGACCCGTCAAAATGACGGACTCTAATATTTTTAATTTGCGAATATTGAGATTGTAGAAATGCATCTACGACCAATTATTGAACAAATTGATTTCTTTGGATATATATTATTTAAAAAATGGCTACAAACTTTGATAGATACATTCGTGTTGTTTTTACAAAGTAACGTAAAATAGTCATTTTTAGTGCTCCGTAAACCTAGTGTTAAGAGCGGTACGGATACTTATCGGACGGACTGTATATATATATGTGTGTGTGTGTATATATATATACACGAGTCTAAGGGCCCCGTTTTCAAAAGACTGGTTACGCGCCTGAGCGGACCCACGGTGCGGCGGTGCACGAGAATTTTCGGAAAAAAGAGCAAGCGTCTCGGGGAGCACGAGGCAGCAGGCCAGGCGGCGTTCCGGGTGTGGTTTAAAGAGGCACGCTGCTGCAGGATCGGTCGCGTTACAGCAGCAGCCTTGCGTCGTAAGCAGTTTTAGAAGCGAACTATGTCGGACCGGCCGTGGTGGTTCTCTCGTTTTCGCGTGAGTTCGGTCGGGTACACACGGCCGGCGTTCTCGACGGCTGTTCGCGGGGGCCAATAGCACGGTAAAGCGCATTCGAAGGTTGGGAGCAATGCACGGGCGCGCGGACGCATTGATTGGTAGGACGTTATCTCGAAGATAAAACTCTCTCCCGAGCGAGAGAGAGACTAGTGTAAACTCTTGCGGCGAGAGAGGCGTCCAACGGGAAAACTAGCGTGGCATCGATTGCCGGGCGCGTTCCGTGCTCTTTAACCACTTCGCGACCAACCTATAAACGAAACTTGTTCGCGAGATAACGCGACTGTGGTTATATCGTACGCACGGTATTTCCTCGCGAGATAACTCGTCCGTGGTCCGCGAAGTGGTTAAAACGCGACAGGGTTACCCGGGGCTTCGCCGCGCGAACCTACGGAACAGAGAAGATTCGACGCATTTTTGCAATTGATCGAAAACTGTATTCTCCCCCGAACCAGATAGATAGATAGATAGATAGATAGATAGATAGATAGATAGATAGATAGATAAGTAAATAGATAGATAGATAGGAGACACGATAGGTCTCGGTGAATTTGGTACGAGTATGGGGCAATGTCTCTCTTGTGCACGAGGCTTCAGATAATTCGACGCATTTTTGCAATTGATTGAAAACTGTATTCTCCCCTGAACCAGAGAGAGAGAGAGAGAGAGAGAAAGAGAGAGAGCGAGAGAGAGAGAGGAGACACGGTAGCTCTCGGTGAATTTGAGTATGGGGCAATGTCTCTCTGTTGTGCACGAGGCTTCAGGCCCCAGATGTTACCGACGAGCCTTACTGTCTGTCCCCCTTTTTCTTTTTCCGCTGGTAGAAACCGCACAGGTCGCGGCGCGAGGTCTATCGACTCGGACCCAGATCGGCCCCTTTCTCTTATCATAGGCGAAGCGGAAAACGCGCCGTACATATAGGATACCGTGGACTCTCCTCGGCACGTACACACAGCGACCCCGATCAGCTGTTAACGTCGATCGCAGAGGCTCGATCGGTTGGCGTCTCTTTTTTTCTGTTTCCCTCTTTTTTGTACCCGTTTGTTCGCGAATGTCGTCGTCGTCGCGCGAACGATCGTTCCCCGGCCGCGAATAAATAACAAACGGTACGGGTGACACCGTGTACCGAGAGCAGCCCGGCTATGCGTACTCGCGAAATCCACACGGTACGCACCGAAGCGGCCATGCATACGAGAGCGGCGGAACGGAGGGAGCGCGATTATGCGAGCAAGCGAGCGAGCGAGCGAGCGAGCGAGCGGCCACGCTCGCGCACACACACGCACGCACACACATACACACAACCAGTCCCCGGCAGCAGTAGGCAGACACTCACACGAACGATTCGCACGCGATGCGCAGAGCCGTTTAAAGAGCCAAGCCGAGACTAGAGTATCCCTAGTTAGGCGTGCTACCGGCACGGTCGCGAGGAAACGTGGAATCGTCGGAGGTTCTCGGCGATTGATCGCGGAAACACGCCGCCCGACGTCTTTCGACGGTCGGTCTCGAAATAACGGTCAACCTTTTTGTTTTTTCGTTTGCCGTCTAGGCGCGCTGCTCCGATAACCACATACCTTTTCCACGATCGTGAAAAAGGTGCACACGCCGGCCGCTTGCGAAGAAACGCTCGCGTGACCGAACACACCGGGTGGACTTGTACCGCCGCTCGGTAGCATTATCGAGAACGCTAAGATATTTCTTTTTCGGGCTTCACGGGAAATAATTTGAGAGAAACGGGGAGAGGAGGACTGTCTGTCGGGGGACCGACGTTATCGCGCGCGTGTTTATTCCACTTACTTGGCTGCTCGAGCGTGCGATACAAAACCGCACAACAGTATTTTGAGACGGAGGCTCAACGCTCTCTTCCGGGAGGTTCAGCCAGCGCACGGTGCGGCGCGTGTCACAGCGCCGACGAACGAGGCATATCCTCGCCTCCTCGATAGCGAATACGTCGCCGCCGTTGCGGCCGTGACCGTTGTCGATGATGCTTCTAGATACGATTTTCACCGAGCTCTGTCGATGACAGGACGGATAAAACGTGGCCTGGACGTGGAGGAGAGTCGAACCCGGTCCTCCTCCCGAGGCCAACGTACACCGATGATGTTTTCCCTTGGTTTCTTCGGCTGGATATCATACACACATACGATTTACTCTCCCCCTCACCCTGTGTCACGTTTTTCTCTCCTTCTTCGGGGATTATTATACCCGTGAATATCGTCGTGCTCTTCTGGTCGTGTAGTTGCGTGGCCTTTATTTCTCTCTCTCTCTCTCTCTCTCCCCCTCTCTGTTTCTTTCTCTCTCTTTCCTATATATATATATATATATATATATATCTCTGTCTCCGTTTCACTTGGTGTTTCTACCGCACGCTGGTGCGGTGTCCATTTTCTACGGGGCCGATATCTCTCGGAGCAATAGGAACGAACGACAGCCGAGCGAGCAGACACCGTGGGGGCCCGAAACGATCGGGTACAGGGGCCGAGCCGTTGAACCGATCGATGCGTTTTCTGGTTCCAGGGAACAAGGAGGTTCTAGCGTTCACGATAAGCCCCGCCTCGGCATGATCGGTCGAGTCACCGGCGAGGAAAACGAACCTTTTCTGTCCCGGGGTGTCGCGCGCGCACACGAGGCCGGCTCGTGAGCTGGGCGATTCTCGATGGACGGGGCTCTGGCTGGCGCGCTGGCAACTGGCTCGGGCTACGAGAGGCAGATAGACCCGCTTTGCGCCGGTAGTGGTGTAACACCGAACCGCGTGTCCGTGCGCTCTACTGCGCTTGCAACGGCACACGGTTTCACGGTGGCGGCGATGGTGGTGGTGGTGTTGGTGGTGGCCTTCCGCACACAACAACACCGCTCTCGGTACCGTTCTCGAACGTGTCCCCTCGCGTCTCGGTGTGGTAGTGCTTGCGCTTAGGCGAGAGACACCGTCGTGTCGCGTGTAGGTGCGCGTTCGTGGACGCGCGCCTATAACGTACCGGCGCGGCGCGGCGCACCGGCCATCTGCCGGTCGGAGCCGAGAGTCGACGTACGCGCGCCAAAACCGTCACTTCGCTTTTCTCTGTAACCCCACCGCCAGCAATCGCACGGTTATCCAAAATGTTCCTAGACCGTGTCAACTTTCGACCGTTCCTCCGAACGAGCTCTCTCTCCTTCGCCTTTCCACCACCGTCTTCGAACAGTTTCGCCCCCCGGCTTGTCGAGGAAATTCGGTTATCTCGACTTTTCCCCACCGTTTGTTTACGCACGCCTTCGGGGTTAGACGGTCACGTCGGGGTTCACGACGTTGCACGGTTTTCCCGATCAGACGAATCCGTGAACCGGCGACGACGAACGAACGTGTATGATCACGTCGATCGGAGGTTCTCGACAACACGAGGCACACGCGCCAAAACCGTCTCCTCTTGGTTTTCCACGAAACTGCCACGCAAGCTCCCCGGGAGCCGTGTAGGTGAAAAATCCCTATGCGCCGACTTTCACGCGACGCGGACGCATTCGGTTGTCACGTTTCTCACATCCTGTCGAGGTTTTTCGCGTGTATGTATCGTCCTCTCGAGAGACACCGTGATCGGTCCGCTGATGGGTGTCAGGGGTGTACGGTTCCCGAGCAACCTCCACCACGCCTGATGTTGGCAGTGAGTCCCTTTAACCGTGGGCCTTATCACCGTGGAAAGGGGGCGAGAACGGGAAACCGATTGCAAACACACTCCCGGGATTACGTAATTTCCCGTAACCGTTCGATTCCGTTTCCTCGATCGCGCGCACTAACGAAGATTGGGAGGATCCCGATGCCTGTCGTTTCTTGCCCGAAACTGAGCGGGCGGTCGTCGCTTCCTTCACGATGGAGGGGTGCCCGACGCAGGGCCGTACACTTCGCACGTGTACACGTTGGCCTAATTTTTCCGTCCGTTCCGCAGCACGTACCAGAGACCGTCCTCCCGAGATCAATCGACGAATTTATACTTTTACCGACCTTTTCAGCCTCGAGACTCGATCCGAACAACAACGTCAACTTTTACCAGCTCGTCATATATTAATAAATAATTTATTTATTCTACAGTTGTGTCTGTTGAGCCATGTATGTATTGTAAAGATTTGGTAAATAAAAATATAATTTAATTATAAAAAGAATTAAGTGAATAAGATATTACGCAGCTCGACGATTGTTTCTATCGAGAAAAATATAAAAATCGTATTCTTTTATTGTACGGTTACAAAAATATACAATATACACACAAACATATATATATATATGGTAACTATATAAAATTGTCTAGTAACGAATAAAAAGGACAAATGTACATATATGTTGGTACAAAGTATTTTGATAAATCGATGCGGCATAAATCTGTTTTCTAACGATGTACTTCCGTAGCTGCAAGGTTCCCCGGCTCCTCGGCACGTTCCTGGAATAGGTCGCCAAGAAGGGAGCCCGGTGTTTTCTTCGTAACGTATTTATTCGAACCCTATGCAACTACAAAAGGACCGTGCCCCGTGCAGAACGCAAGGGAAGCATACCCTCTCTCTCTTTCTCTCTTCTCTTAGGCTCTCGCCCGTCCATGCGGTCATCCCCACCTCTGTGTTTAAAGCACGGCCCGCAGTCAATTGCTAAGGGCGCGGCCAGAAACGAAGCGGGACATCGTTTTGGGCCCGGCGTACTATATGTCCACGATCACGAAAACCTGAGGCTGTTCCGTCTCGGGCCGGTCGAGTATCTGCATCGCGGAGTATGTGATGGCCTTCACCTCGGCGTTCTGCGAGTGCTTGCCGATCGTGAACTCCTCCCCCAAAGCCGTCGCGGTGATCTTGAAGTTCTCTCGGTCGAAACTCGTGATCTTGACTTTCTGACGACAGAGAAACCGTCGCTGTTCTTACGAGACGTTCAGGACAAGTCAGCACGACCGCTCGTGAACCAGAGTGGATCAACACGTGTGCGAAACACGTGTCTCTCAAGAGCCGTAACGTCCGAGAGGCGGTCTAACGCGTGACGGTGCGCTCAACATTCGTAAAATTGAACATACCTTTCCGACAAAGAAACCGTCGCTGTTCTTACGAGACGCGTTCAGGACAAGTCAGCACGACCGCTCGTGAACCAGAATGGATCAACACGTGTCTCCCAAGAGCCGTAAGACGTCTAAAAGACGGTCCAACGCGCGACCGTGCGTTCAACATTCGTAAAATTAAATATACCTTTCTGACAAAGAAACCGTCGCTGTTCTTACTAGACGCTAACGCGGGGAGGACAAGTAAGCACGACCGCTCGTGAACCAGAGTGGATCAACACGTGTGCGAAACACGTGTCTCTCAAGAGCCGTAACACGTCCGAGAGGCGGTCGAACGCGTGATGGTGCGTTCTCAACATTCACGAAATTCAGTATACCTTTCCGACGATGAACGGCTCGGCGCAGAACATGAACAACAGTTCATCGAGAAAATGAAAAAGGAGACTCTCCAGATCGTGTCCCTCCGCCTCGATGTGATGTACCTGGGTCATTTGAACCCGCTCTAAATCCGTCATGTATCCAAACATGGCCACCGCGCATTGCTCGAAAGCCTCTTGCAGAGAATCGCCCCACGCATGCAACCTACGGCGCAGTTACAGGATCTTTAGTTCGTTCGTTCGGGCAATCAATTATGCCGACGCAATTTATTAGTATCTATTTGTTCGTTTCGCGGGGACGATGTTCGTCCTCTCGCGTTTTAGGTTATCCGTGCGAGTAACCTCGAAAAGGCACCGGCGATCATTGCTGTTTGCTCGATAATTATTCCGAGTCTCATACTTACTGTACGTCCGCGGTGTGATCCAGATCTGAAAATGAAACGTTCGTGTGTGCATAAATTTGTCTCTCTTTTCTCGTTGGTGTAATTCGTTGGAAATGTTTATCGCAAATTTCGACGCTACACGTGCAGCAAAATGGAGGCCGGCACGGTGGCGCGCCGGCTGCCGATTATAACATTCTAACGGAATTCTAGCTTCATTTTTCCGAAACCCGATGCGACGTTTTACTTTGCCCACCGACACGACTACTCACATTCGTATTTCACCGGAGGTATCTCAAAATCTTCTTCCGTGAGCGCGTCCATGATTCTGCTCAGCTGATCCCACGTACGTGAATAACCGATCAGCTGATTCTCTGACAGGTTTAATCAATGGTGGTGTACGGCTTCACGTGCGCGAGGTTTTACTACGTAGATGGCGCTACGTAGAAGGACGCCTTTTAAACTTGCGTACCGACCGAGCACGGTCGGTACGTGGAAAGTTCTTTTTTTTCTGGAAAAGTGAAAAAATATTCATCGAAATTAACACCAAGCTGTGTATCGTTGAAAAATATGAATCGCGAAAGGTAGATAAAAATAAACAAAATTTTAGTCTCTGTTAAAATTTATCGATCGTGAAATACAGTCAGTGTAAAAAGTATTCGCACATCTCTTATAGTTTTAGAAAACCATATATTTCTTTATGTAATTGTACATTCCTTTATAAAACAAAAACGCAATTACGATTATTATATGTTTCAACTACAAAATGTGACATGAATAAACTAACGAAAAGTTAACGTTCATGAGATATATTGAAAACAGTCTGAAGTCTCTCAAAGTTAACACATAAAAAGTATTCGTACAAGTAACAAATTTAGCAAATAAATTAAATTAATATTTCGTTGGATAGCTGTTGGATAGATATTAATTTTCGATCGGATTAATATCCGGTGATCGCGGAGGTGTTTTCAAATATTGTGGTGTGTTATAAAGCAACCACTCTCTTGTGTTGCGTGCTGTATGTTTGGGGTCATTGTCTTGAGTGACGATAAAATTGTCTTTTAAATCCATTTTTTCTGCACTACTTACCGAATGTTTTTATTTTACCGAATGTTACAAAAATTGCAATTACATAGAGAAGTACATGATTTTTTAAGCCTACAAGAGTACGAATACTACAGGTGTACGAATACTTTTTACACTCACTGTAGATCGTATCGACTGTGTGAAGAATTTAGGAATTTCAGAAATTTTTCCACTCGGTTGGTTGTCGATTAAAACGAATAAAATCTTTTATACGGTTTCCGACGATCGAGCGAGTATTCCAAGTTTCAAGCCTAGTTTATTTTAGGCGTTCCCGCGAGCAGCCACGTTTAGGCACTGCAGTCATTGCTCTTGCTCTGCTGGCTGCAGAATGCGGGTCATTCGAGTGTTTACAAATCGCTGTGCACCGAATACGAACGCGGATTTCGAGTTCGTATCATTTTGCGGCGCATTAGTTTCCACGATAACAACAATCACCGTCCGGTGAACGGTGAACCGCGCGGGCAGCCTGCAAATGCTAACCAACAGACCTACATATTTTTCTTCTGAACGAGCATGAGATGCAAGCCACGCGCCATTTTTCAAAAATCAGAAAGTTGTACAAAGGAGGGGGGACTCGGGGATAGAACGTTGACCGGAATCTGTATCGCTTACATAAATTATTATCGCTGCAGACTACAAATTTTTATGCAAATCGACCGACTTATTCGAGCCGAAGTTATACAAATATTTATGTAATTGTATCAACAGGGCATTCTTAGTATTTTCTCTAACAAAGTGATTCTTCTAATACTAAACAAAATCACAATTCGTTTGAACTCGTTTGGACTTTTCCTGTAATATACATACAACCCACTTTTCAATATTCACAACTTTCTTTATTGTTACCTTTCCGAATTAATGTCACAGTATGTCTCTCCATGTTAAAGGACATATTTTTTTTTGAAGCGGTCATTTTACCGTTCATGGTAGGATTAGGTATACATGAAATGTCGGTAGATTTACTATTAACCAGTTAACTGTGGAGTTAATATACACGTCGAACGCAGGCCAAATGCGGCTATTATAAAAGCCAAAACCCTTGTAAAGCTAAATGAGAAAGAATTACTTCTTTATTCGATAAGAATTTAACAGTTCATTAACGTTAACCGCGCCGCAATAGAGTTTCGGATTGACGAGTATACTCGTCAATCACAGTCAACTGGTTAACTGTGTCGGTCGATCGGGTACGAGTGAGAGTCGGACTGATCAGGCATGCATGTAGTACAGTTTCGTTGTCCCTTTTATTCTTTGTCAGCCGCGTCTTGAACAAAACTAGTTTCTCATATCGTTGCGATGTGATCCAAGGGCGTCCACTTCGAACGCCTGTAATCCCTGTTACATAAAACTGCGTGGACGGTGCCGTAGGAGATTTGTTAGGGACGCGAGACTCCTGTCATCTGTTTACAGTGTCGTTTTCAACTGTAACGAGTCGTCATTGATGAAGGTCACAAGGTCACGGATGCCTGCTTTTACCTACACGCAGGTGCAAGCTACACTCCGCGACAAAAAGATAGCACATTATCTAATTCTGTTAATTCTCGCAAATATAATCGAATAACAACAGTTCCCGTATTATATATCACTGTTCAGTTAGCAATAAGTTGTATCTGTTCAGGGTAAACACTCGTTTTCTGTTTATAGGTTCAACTTTGAGCCGAAAACGTAAACAGTAGTGCTTACTGCTGCGTCCAAATGATAGCATAAAGTCAAAATTCTGTATTTTCCGCCAGCGTCAAGGGGCCAATCTTTCTGTATAACATATTGTGATGGAATAAAAGTTCGTAAACTAACGTATTTGTCTACGACAAAATTTTACAAAAATTCAGTGTCTTATACTGTTTGTTAGATATATTTCGTTCAGACATCCTCACAAGCGAGACGAACCTATCATAAACAAATTTTGAGTTTTATTTGCGTAGGAAACGGAATGCTTCCGGGAAGTCTTTAATATAGGGGCAGTCGTGTTACCCAATGTCGTTACTATCAATTTCGTAGTCAATTATTGCAACATAATTTCGTGTGAGCGGTCACTCTCGGACATTTCGATACGTGGAAACCGAATACCGGCTATTAAACATTGTTTACCACACGCTCTATGCTACTACGATTCCGTAAGACGGGCAATCAGAGGACCAAACTAAGTATCAACCATTGTGAGAACAAACACATGAAACGGTCTTGTAAAAGTCTTCGCTATGCAATTCGAAATTATGGCAGTCTGGCTGACTCACACTAACCCGCGCTGAGAACTGAAAGTCATCTTTGTGTACCTTGCTTTGGCAATGTGACACAATCGTTACTTGACAGGGGTGTACTGACACTGACGACGCTAACGACACAGGACATTTGCAACGTCTAAAAGCCACGTTAAGAAAGAGGAGAAACGAAAGAGGTTGAATAGAAAACGCCCCAATTCCACGCGCGGGCGCATTGTTTAAGGGGGCCGGGATGGTTTGAAATCCATATACGTATGCAAGGGTCAAAATCTAGACAAACTGCCGCTTCAATATTGCAATGAGCAGTTTAGAGGTGGTCAATTGTATTTCCTAAAAGTCCAATCTACGTCTGTACAGAGCCCAAATTGCGAATTTCTACCTGATCATGGAGCAATTTGTAATATTCGGCAGAAAATTCGAATTCTGAAGCAAGTATCACGTCAGAAGATGGCTGTCGCTAAGAGATTCTCTTAATTTTGGCTCGCTAAAATAATAACTTTTAAACCATTAAAGATAATTGAATGAAATCTAATAGGTAAAGAGGAAAGATTTATAGCGTCAAATTGCAACAAAGATCAATTTCAATCTACACGGTGTTTATTTATTACACAGGTTTTAAACAAATTATAGAATAAGTCGAATTAATTCTTCTGCATTGATATTCCTGAAGTAAATCTGTAATTTCTGATAGGTTTGTTGCAAGTTGTCGGAAACGAATCTTTTTGCATTGTTTGGTCAGCTAATCATAGCTTATCACGGTATAGTCGGTGCAAGGTTCTATTAGGTATGGCTGAGATGTGCAACTTGTGCTCACTAGAAAAGACTATAATTTTCAAAACGTAACGACAATTATTTGTTTCAACATCGTTTCAAATCCTAGCAGACGTAAGCTTTCGTATTGTCCAAACCGAAATTGCACTCGAATATTGAAAAAAGGAGACAATTTCACGTTCTTAATTTTCTCCCCGAACTTTGCCAGCCTCCTGTGAGTCGTGGGACCCAATCTCCCTATTGTTCTCATATTCTACAAAGTTTCAGCTTTAATTAAAAAAAAAATTTCATCGCTCTACCTCATTCCTTGATTTTGAATCCGATTTTGTCGAAATTGCCCTCTGTGCGGCGGTGCAGGGCGCTTGCCGAAGGGGACTGGGTCGGAATATTCGAATAACGAAAAGTATTGCCAAATTTTTCAGCGCGTACACGGTCGATCCGTGTTTTTGTTGTCCTCCTGCCGTCACCCCCTCCATCCCTCCGCAGCCCTAGTTCTCGGCCGATAGTTGGAACCGAGATATCGTTGGGTTGCAACAAAAATAATGTCAGCGGAGTGTTAGAAGGTAAACAAGCGTGGAAATTATTCCGATAGCGGTTCTGAGAACGCGTAGACGAGAGGCGGGTTACAGAGGGAGGAACGGCTTGCAGCGCAAGCGAGAAAAGCGCGCGATGACGACGGAGCGCACGGTTTGCACAAGCCGTCGACACCAAGCCCGGGATGCCGATGCAGTGACAGAAAAGCCGAGGCAAGATCAGCCTCCTCGGGCTCCGGTGACTAGTCGGTAAAGGTAAAACCTAACAAAAGAAGAGCGCGTAACGCATTCCCCGGAATTCTCTGCCGGCCGAGTTCCAGCCCCGTGAGCAGGGGCGGCGGCGCACAGCGGTGCCAAGGCGGCAAAAAATCCATTTGATAAATTTTCGATTTTTATAAAAAAAAAATTATTTTTGTATAGCCTAATAGCGCGTACATGATGTGCCAAAGTCAGATTTTTTAAAAGAAATTTTTTTACGGAGATGTAGGAGATGTAATAACCATTTCCCCGCTCCTGGGAATTCATCAGTTTTCAGTGCGATAGTTATGTAATTACTCCACCTATAATTGAATACTTAGGGGTCTACAAATCACATGGATTATTACAAATGGCTTCAACTATTAACCGGCAACAAAAATTTTCGAAAAAAGGTGTTTAACATTAAGTAATATGGACTATCCTGAAGCCCCTTTGCGATACGCTCATTTTTTATTTATGACGGAATACAAAAAATTCTTTGAATAGCTTCGATCTGGAACTAATCGTTTTGGCAAGTTTTAATATTGATCCAGCTTTGTGCAAAATTTCATGAGATACTTCGAGATGCTTTAGCCGCAATTTAGGTTTAAATATCAACTTTCGGAATTTCCAAGAATGAATCGCACGGAAGTCACGATTATTTGATGTTTCAGGTGAAATTTTTAAGGGTTACATATCAGATAATAAAAAAATGTGACATAATAGCAATTTTTTATGCTACATAAACAAAGTTTCGAAATTCTCTGAAGACAGAGATTTTCGATTAGCCCATATTACTTAATGTTAACAACTTTTTACAAAAATTTTGTTTGTCAAATAAGCGTTGTACCTGTGGCAATCTCCCCAAAAATTTTCAAACATATTCGTTGGATAGTTTCGTTTTTACAGATTTTTTCCCGGTTTTTGGCCATTTGGTACCATTAATGCGCTGCGGCGGGCAGGGGCGCGGGCACCTGGTGCGCGCAACCGTGCCACCATGCCGCTTCTTGCCTCTCACGTGTTGGCGCGCTTTAATGACATGCAATTTTGCAACGTAGCTTTGCCCGGAGTCCTTGGCGCTGGAAACTATATAAACGAACCGCTTATAATTGGCGAGGCTAGCTGGAAGATTTTTAACCGAGCAGAATGTCGTACCGAGCCGTCACTGCGATCTCTGTGGCGTTTTGCTGTGTTGCCCTCGTCGCCGGCGGTTACCAGCTTCGTAAGTTCTTCTCACCGAGCCCATCGGCACCGGCCCATCCGCGGACTCGCCTCGCGGCAACCCCTTTCGATCTATTCCCGCGGGGGTGTCATCCTCCGATCTCTCGATCGGAGTCCGTCGCCTCGGGGTTGTCGACCGCTTTCGAATCGTTCCCCAATTTCGTTCCGAACGATCGAATTAATCCCGAGGTGTTGGAACTCGATTCGAATCGAATCGTCCGATTTCCTTTGTTCCGAGATCATTTTGCGGCGGGCCCCCTCAGATCGGTCGATGCTGCTGGACCACCGAGTTAGAAAGTTAGCGTGGGACGCGCGCGCGCGCGTAGAGTTAGCTTGAATTTCAGCGAAATCGGCGAACCGCCATTCACTGGGTTTCGTGTGCCCCGCGTCGCACAGCGGTCCGGATCGGAAAAATAAGTGACATTTAGCCGAAAGAAATCAACGAATCGAGCTAATCAACGAACATTATTTCTTAAATGTCCATTGACCTCGTAAATGAAAAAGTTAGCACATTTTAATCGATATTACGGTTGTAATAAACATTTAAACTTGGACGTTTTAAGAACAGCATTTTTCGCCAGAAAAATTGTTTCTCTTTAATGAGATATCCTGGCGCTAGTATTTAATATTCTCTCCCGATTTTTTTTTTAAATTGAAGAGCAGACTTTTGCGATGAAAAGTCTTATTTTTTAATAGCAATTCATGCACGTATTCCATTAAAGAAATAATGTTGAATATAGTAGGAAAAATTTGCGAAACTTTCTACATTAATAGAGCATATTTTTTTAATTCCACAGAATTCCGCTTTAAAACCAATTACAGTATTTACTGTACATCTTCTTTTATATAATCACAGAAGAATTAGTTCTCCCCTCGTCCCACTTCACAAATTATTGATATCTAATGTTGTCGATGTTCAGTCCGTCCATATAGTTTTATGTATACTCCTGTGTAGCTGCGGTTCGATTCGATCGGCCTACCCTGTAATACTTTGTATGCAATGTTTATGTTACGCTACACATTCGACAAATACAAAGTAAATATTACTAAAATAATTTTTTATTTTTTTCCACCCATTTGTAACATAATGATAATATATAATTGAGTCCAAATTTCGTGTCGATATCTCTTACGGTTCAGAAGTTATATTCAGATGTCACTAAATTATCTGAACCGGACCACTGTGCGTCGCGGCCCGTAAATACATTTGCATCGTTGCAATTAATTCGATCGACCCAGTTTGACGAATTTCATAATTCCGCAGCTGCGACCATAAAAACATGCAAGAGGGACGCGGATGACTTTGCGTCCTGCCTGAGACTCGCCATTCAGGAGTCATGGCCGACATTCCTAGAAGGTACAGTGCAAACGTTTCTTTGTTTATCTGTTTGAAAGACATCAATCCAGAGACAACTGTCCGGTTGTTATTCTCTATGCGAACAATTCCTCGGAAACAGGAATACCGGAGTTCGAGATGCCAGTTTTGGACCCGTACGTGATCGACAATCATGCAACGATTTACGAGAGCGGCCTGCTGCGCGGACGCATGAACGCCACCAATGTGAGAACTTATGGTTTCAAGAAAGCCCATTTCCTCTCCGTGAAACCTGAGTTGATCAACGACCTGTTCCACTTGGAAGTAGACGTGGAAGTGCCGAAGATGCTGATCGAGGGCGATTACGATGCCGAGGGAGCTCTGGGCTCTTTCCAAATCGGAGGAACCGGTATATATATATATGTTTCACCCCTTCGCACACTAATTACACTAATCTCCAAAGATACTGGCTCGTCGCTAAAGAATGTTCAAAACCATTCAGCTAATTCTGCTTCTTCCCAACAGGATTCTTCAACTTCACCGTGGAGGACATCCAGGCGAACTGGAACATCACCGGACACATCGTCGACGACATATGGGTCGTCGAACACTTCAGGTTGTCACCGGAAGTCGGGAACCTGAAGTTCTGGTTCAGCGATCTCTTCCACGGAAACGTGGAGTTGAGTAAGTGTCTCTAAACGCACCACCACCGGTCGAATGAATGACCGGTTCTAGATTTGTCATTTGGCGATCGTTGAAATGATCAAGATGCTTTCAATGATTCGATAAACATCCTCAGTGGAGCAAGAACCGCGCAAAGTCTGGATAAATCGAATCCGGCCTTTTTTCTAAGGCGACACGTTGCATTCACAGGTCGGTACGTTCAGTGTTAATCGCTATAGTTCACCCGAGAATAGAGCGGCTCACCGTTTCCCAGAAGCATTGTGGAAGGCGGTGTGACGTAATGTAAACATCGGGATGTTGTCTAGTGGCGGCTATTTACGGTCACTCTGAATCGGCGCAAGCTTTCATTAGTCGTGCCATGTGATTTCGGTGCGTTATCATTGCGTAATGTTACGTCGCTGGAAACGCATGGGGAACTCGAGTCACCACACTCGGCAGACTTTGCGGGAGGCGCTTAATTAGCATGCATTTGTCACATTCTCTCCTGTTATTCGCTTCTGACGATTCCACTTCGCCTTTATATCGCTCGCCTGTTGTAAACGCTGTCAGCCAATCGCGTCGTCCCTTACCTAAGACGGTTCCGCTGTTGCGTTATCATTCGCCTGAACGCGCGCAATTTTTCCGAGATAGCCTATCTATCGAGTCGAGTTTTCTTCCATGATAACACTGTCCAACACCAAAATCGTTTTGCAATACCTGTTGGGTGATTCTTGTACACTTTGTCATCCCAAAACCAAATCTGAAAGCGGAATTGCTCCATCACGCAAATTTGCTTTTCGTAAAAATGCCCGATTTTGATACAAAATGACGTGTTACGTAAAAACTAAACACGCGAGAAATTTCTACATATTCGTATAGTTAATTATATTTTTATGTACTTCCTAGTAGTTGTGAATGGTTGTTAAAGTTTGAAAATGTGCCGACGCGGTTACTTTGTACGCTCTATTTTTGTATTTAGGTGAAAAATCCTTTATCTAGCAGGAATCTAGCACGAAAAGTATTTGGTTCCCTTAATATACGAGAAGGTTCAGAAAATATTAATTGACAGCGTGTGCGGGATGCGTTCGCGCCAGACGGCCATTTTCTCGACTCGCCTAGGCTGTCACAAAGTACCCGCGTCGGAACATTTTCAAACTTTAACAACAATTTAAAACTATTAGGAAGTACATAAAAATATAATTGACTATATGAATATGTAGAGGAGTGTCCCCACTGTCTCTTGACTCAAATTTGAACTTTCTCGCGTGTTTAGTATTTGTTTAAAATCAAAGTTTGATTTTGTTGGACAGTGTAATCGACCGACAGCAAATTCTCTCTCGAGTTTCACTGAACATGGGGAAAATGTCTTCTTTCAGACAACGCGGCCATCTTCTTCGCCAACGAGTACTGGCCCACGGTGTACCGCGGCATGTTGCCGTACCTGAAAGATTCGTGGGACCCGATCCTCACGGAGCTGACCAACCGTTTCTTCTCGAAGATACCGTTCTCGACGGTGTTCCCTTGAGCTGTGCTCGAGCTATAGTAACTAGTTAAAAGCGTATCGAAATATGTGTAAGATAGAGGTAGGTCTCAAGGAGTTTATGCGGAACGAAGAGGAGAAGGAAGCTATTTCTTTGTTTAAGTACTGGCTCCTCTAGCGTCTTCTAACGGGTAGCCTGTTAGACGATTCGTTCAGACGGATTGTTGTCGAATGAGATGTAAATAAACCAATGCTAAATACCAAATTCGTTGAAATTTTTCTTTAGACGAACTTTTCGCCGGGAGAACAAGGGAACATCGATTAAGAAGTATATATATATGTATATACATACGTACAGTTTGTATTCCTACGTGAACTCCAGATTACATGCAACCTCGAACTAAATCTAAGCTCCGTAACTACTCTGTTGTTCGATTCGATCTGTCCGATACATCATCTATAGTGTTGCAACTCTGTTTACAATCTCGTCCTAACACTAGGTTTACGGAGCGCTAAAACTATTTTCTATCGTTTACTGAGAATGTGTCTATCCAAAATTTTCACCCGTTAGTAAATAAATTTGTCGAACGACAACCGTGAAGTAAACATGAACCGTGAACCTAGCGTTACTATAGTGTTTTCCTGAACACTAGATTTACGGGAGCCGTCAAAGTGACGGGTTTCATATTCTTTAATTTACAATTATTGTGATTGCAAAAATGCATTTCTAGGAAATTTATTGAACACATTTATTCCTTGGAACATATATTATAGTAAAAGCCTGAATGTGTTTTTGGTATTTTTGTAAAATAATCTAAACTGGCCACTTTTAGTGCTCCGTAAATCTAGTGTTAAACGAGTAATGGTAGGGTTCGTGGGAAAAATGAATGGCCGATCATCATTCGTGCGAGCAGATAGAGTACCATGTAATTCCGTGGATCGAAGCTGATGCCCTCTACGCTTTATTCTAACGTTAAGTAATGTTTACGTTCGCAATTACGTGAACCTGTAACGGCCATTTATCTCCCACCGACCCGGTACAATCGGAATATCAGTGTTCAGAGTAGCAACAAGGAAAAGGATCCTGTTCAAGGCAGGAGGAATACTTCGACCGGCACGTGACGCAACAACTGATTCACGATGCCAGCGAAAAGCACCGACAGTTTCCTCTTCAGCTGCGGCTCCATCGCTTTCAACACTTCCTGTCCGTTTTCTCGGAGGAACAGATTTGTTGCTTCCGCTGCAAAAGTAATCGTTTCTGATTGAATAAATCATCGTAATTTTCGAGTTTCTCGTGTCTACGAAGCCGCTCGGACAGCCGCCGTCTCCGCGGAGACGGACGGCGGCCATTTTGAAGTCGTGTTTGAAATTGCTTCGAGGAAGGCCCCCGGAATTGGATACTTACTGAGTATTCGATTATTATTGAAGATCTTGCGGACCCTCATGTGCACGTTCTTCACATCCAGGACGACGTCGAGGTTCTCCACGTTAAGGTAGGTCTTCTGGTCGCGGATTTTCGTCGACACCGTGCCCTTGACCAGAGCCCTGACGTCGTCGAAGCGGGCGTGGAACGTTCCGTTGCCGCTGGCTGGCAGAATGATCAGCACCCCCGAACTGATCCATCAAATGTCGATCAGTGAAACATGTGTGTAATTAATTACTGTTCAGATTAGTATTCGCAAATCGTTATTTCCGTTCCCGAGTGCATTGCTACAGGGTGACCAAAGAACGTCGTGCTTGAAACAGGCCATTCCGAAGATCATTTGGAGCAAGTTTCTCCTTTGCGAAAGTGTTCTTCGCGGCTATAACACGGACCAATTAGAGCGCGGCTACAGCGGCCGGATTTCGGCTCAGCCAATGCCAACGTCACGTTCAGCGGGACCCGTCGCTGAGCCCGAACCCGCCCGCTGCAATCGTCCACCGATTGGTCAGCGTTTTTCCTTGACAACTCCTTAACGAAGCCGCAGAGAATATTTTTGCAAAGGAAAAAGTTACTCGAAGTGACCTCGGGAATCGTCTCTTTCAAGGAAGTATATTTTAGGGCCACCCTGCACAATGAATAGACCGCGGATTTTATGGATTTATGGGAAAACAACAATTTGTTATTGCACAAAGATCCGCAGTCTGATTGCTTTCGGTGGACCCTGGATGTTTATGGATCTTAGGATGTTTAGCATTATACGGTGGGCATGTTTGTTCACTTTTGGCGGCAGAGTTGTGCTAATTCAGTTGCGTTGTAATCCAATTGTAATTCTGCACAACTCTGTTCCGGCGGTGCGGATCTTAAAAGATGGTGTCGCTCTCGAGGTGCCCACGGTAGTCGTGTAGGTAGAGCAGGAGTATTTCGATGGAAGAAACGAACCTGGAATAATGCGCGTCCAAGATAAGGGCTGGCATTCGCACAATAGCCTCGAAGGGTGAGCCGAGTTTAATATCCTGAACGGTGTAGTTGCTCGCTCCCCTCACGAACAGTTCGCGTAGCTGTACCTTGTAACCGTTTGTACCACCTGTCAGGGACAGAGTCAGCTCGTCCATCTGTCGAAACGGGCCAGAGTCGAGAACATTTCGTATAACGGATGTGAAACTGATCGACATTCAAATTTCCTTCACGTTTACAGCTCTTCGTGTTCTCGGTGTGCGAACCGAACAAAGAACTAGGCACCCAATCACTGCGGGGATACCGACTACTGTGCCTGTATATCAATCTATGCTTATTTTTGAAGCGTAAAAAATATTTAAAAAGAGATATTAACCCTTAGCACTCGAATGGTGACTGTGAGGCACCACTAAAATTGCTCTATCAATACAATCACTGTGGTGATACCGATTACTGTGTCTGCATATGGACGATCAACACTAGATTTACGGGACACGTCAAAATGACGGATTCTAATATTATTAATTTACGAATATTGAGATTGTAAAGATGCATCCACGAGGAATTGTTTAAAAAATTAATTTCTTTGGATATATATTATTAAAAAGATGGCCATAAATTTTGATAGATACAATCGTGTTATTTTTGTAAAGTAATGTAAAATAGTCATTTTTAGTGCTCCGTAAATCTAGTGTTAAGAAGGTGGCGGTACTTACGGGGCGTTGTTCACGTAATTAAGACGAGGTAAATACGAACATTTTCATGTAGAGAGAAAGAGAGAGAGAGAGAGAGAGAGAGAGAGAGAGAGAGAGAGAGAGAGAGAGTAGTACGAGCTTACGCGAAAGGGTTCAACGGACGGCAGCTCAATTTCAGGTATTCCGTCGCTCAAATACGGTCTCAGGTGATGGAGGGCGTTGATCAGGCACGACTTCAGCTTCGGATCGCTCCTTGAACATTGTTTCACGTATTCGGCTGGAACAGTGTAACACAGAAATTAGGAGAAATGTCGACAATTAATAGAAGAGTCCTATTAACCCTTAGCTTCGAGTGCAAAGGGTTAACAAGTCAGCGAAACTGTCACGGATTACATGTCAGGATAAAATCGTGAGGAGACCGCACATCGATTAGATGCCAAGCACAGGATTTCGTTCGAACATATTGTGAAATTCGAGCTAAATTCCTCCGGGGTTACCAGTGATCACTTTACCAGACACCGTTACGTAACATTCCCGTAATTGTCGGAGTTACCATTACTATTACGGGGCAACAGTTTAAAAGTCCGAACTCCGTTTAACACTAGGTTTACGCAGCAGTAAAACTCAGTATTTTACATTGCTTTGTAAAAATAAAAAGAATGTGTCTATTCAAGTTTTCGCCCATTTCTAACATAATATATACCCAAAGGAATAAATTTATTGAGTAATTTCACGTAGATGGATCTTCACAATCTCAATAACCGTAAATTAAAAATATTAGAATCCGTCACTTTGACGGGTCCCGTAAACCTAGTGTTAATTACGAAGTGGAGATCCAAAAGAAATTTTCAATTCGGTATCCTCCGTACTAAAAGAAAGCTTCGTTTATCAGCGTACCAGTGGAGAAAGCTAACTCGACAATAAATAGATATTAACGCGCATTCAAGCCATTATTTTTCTGCAAATCGTTCTAAGCAACCTCCGTAAAAGTATAATCTATCCAAGCTTCCATCCATTTTTTAAATAATATATACCAAAAGAAATAAACTCGTTGAGTAATTCCACGTAGATCGATCTTCACAATCTCAATAACCGTAAATTAAAAATATTCGAACCCGCCATTTTGACTAAACATGACTATTTTACGTTACTTTACAAAAATAACATGATTGTATCTACCAAATTTTGTCTATATATCCAAAGAAATCAATTTATTAAATAATTCCTCATGGATGCATCTTTACAATCTCAATATTCGTAAATCAAACATATTAGAACCCGTCATTTTGACGGGTCCCGTAAACCTAGTGTTAACGACGATCGCTGGGAAAAATCGATCGCTTCCTGTTCGGTCGGATAAATTTGCAATCAGGACCACTTTCACGTTATCGGCAAACTTGACTCTGAAAGCGGGCACGAAGAACAGGAAGCGGATCGAAGGATCGCGGAAGCGGCGATCGCAATCGAAAAATCGTTTCTACTCACGATTTGAGTCGACGGAGAGAGTAGTCGAGTCGCTCACTGCCAACAAGAGGACGAGGAACACCGTCGATCCTATCATCCTGGATCACTGTTGTTCGGGGATGGAAACACGAAGCGAAGAGACGATGATTTTTCGTGGGTCCTCGGCACTTCCTCTCTGGCAGATCCACCCGGAAGAGACTCGCGCGCTTTCGACAAACCTGCCTCAGAACCCGGTTCCTCGGCGAAACGGCACCGCTGCTGCGAGACTGACTATGCAAGAGGGCATTGACAGATGCTAGATCGTAACTGCACTCGGGATACTTTCACTGCTTGCAACGTGCACCTGCGCCTTCTTCGTCTACGACGACAGACGAGTCTCAGGCCATGTTAGACCGTCGAAAGTACCCTAGATACTCTTCGATCTTTTTCCAATCTTGCCAGGAGTCGACGTCGAACTGGCAAGGCTGCGCCTGCAGCCGCCGCCGTTGCCGTAGCCGAGTCGCCGAGGAAAAAAAAAATTATATTTTAGTCCGAGGTCTCCTGTATCGATTTATTTTTCATCTATTTCTGCCGCGGGAAAAAGAAACGCGCCGATCAGAGGAAAATTCCAGTTTCCAGATGAAAGGAATCGAAACTTGGGTTTCACAGTCTATGGAAAAATGGATGATTTTCTGAATCGATTCCAAATAATTTGCCAATTCCAAATAATTCAGCTCGAACAGCACACTTTCGTGAGAATCATTTCGCGGAGGCTCGCCGCGGGAAAAAGAAACGCGCCGATCAGAGGAAAATTCCAGTTTCCAGATGAAAGGAATCGAAACTTGGGTTTCACAGTCTATGGAAAAATGGATGATTTTCTGAATCGATTCCAAATAATTTGCCGATTCCAAAATTACCGATTCCAAAATTACCGGTTCCGAATAATTTACCGATTCCAAATAATTTGCCGATACCAAAATTACCGATTCCAAATAATTTGCCGTTTCCAAATAACTTACCGATTCCAAATAATTTGCCGATTCCAAAATTACCGATTCCAGAATGACCGATTCCAAATAATTTACCGATTCCAAATAATGCAGTTCGAACAGCACACTTTCGAGCGAACCATTTCGCGGAGGCTCGCCGCGAAAAGGTTTTCGAACGAAGGTTGCGTGCTTTTATAACAAAGGACTTTCCAAGAGGAACCAACGTATGTTTAATGAACGCGCCTAATTGCGTCGGGCGAATAATGCGATGGTTCTCCACCACGTTAATAACGCACGCACGTATAATAATGAGCAACGGCGGGACAAGAAAACTAACAATGAATTATCGGGGATTAAAGCGGCGATTAAGAAGCGGAATCGATGTCGCAACACCGACACCGGATTTACAATGTAAAACCGATAGAAGGGATCGGTTGTTCGACTAGCAGTTTCCATTAGACTGTAATTAAGATTGCTACATTGTGCAACGAACATTTTCGGTAGACTGAGCACGCGGAATGAACGCCGGGAAATATCGATGTCACGGAGATGGCCTTAGTTGCTGATATTATTGAACGCATTTTATGTAAGTTTATTAACCCTTTGCACTCGAGTGGTGTGTCTGAAACACCACTAGAAATTATTCTGGCATTATTTCAAAGAAATTGCAAAAAATATTACAGAACATTTGTTACATTACAAAATTTGTATTTAATAGATTACTGAACATTTCAATATTATATGTGGAAATCGGATTGCAATTAAATATAAAAGAGAAGGTTACAGTTAATATTTACTGTTCCTGGTGTTGCAATAGTAACTCAACAGGTCTTGCGTCGGTGTACGTCGGGTTGTCTGAACACAGGCGCAACTGAATTGTTTAGCCCCTCTTCTTCACGCTTTTCTTCCGTTCAATGTTTGAATTGACGAATAATAACTGGATTTTATACGTTTTTTTATGACAAAAGTGAACAGCTTCAATACAAATTACTTCGGAATTAAAGAAGATTTTTATCTTCTTGTGCCATTCTTGCATTTAATGAAAATAACAATTAGAAAAAATGTATTCATTTTTATCTGATCGGAGTACTGCTGACATAAAATAAGGAAAGTGGAAAAAAACATTGTTACGCGTGTACGACAATTTTTATATTTAGTAGTATCTATATTGCTTCGAGCGTGTTTTTAATACAATTCTTTTCGAGGTCGTTCTCAAGACTGTTTCACACAATTTCTTTCTAATCGCGATGTTGCATGCACGAACTTTATCTACGATTTGATCGAAATATATTACATAACAGTTATTACGTAATCAACTTTCCCCAGTAAGATGGTGCGATGTATTTTCGCCGACAACTCGCAATGTGTTAATTAATTACTGTGGGGTGATAATTGTTGTGCCTATATTAATTGTACATATTTTTAAAGCATAATGAATATTAAGGGTCAGATATATAACATTTAACTGATTTTAATGAAAAATATTTAATATCTCTTTTTAATATTTATTATGCTTAAAAATAAGTATAATTAATACAGCGCACAGTGATTGGCACCTTCGCAGTAATTAACCTAGTTTATTTTTTGAACCTAAATTTTATTCTCCTTGAAATTTGTTTTTTGGCGATCAGAGAAAGGAATTCTTATGGCCGGATCCGTGTATAGTCCACTTCATGTCAGAAATTTTTTCCCGCCACTTTTTTTGTTCCCATCGTTTTCTCTCCATCTTGAATACTAATTGTGCTGATAAATCGTTGTGAAATTCCTAGACAGCTTTCTGTTGTTCATTTTCTAAATCTCGCATACGTTCACATTCATTCCTGTGTTCCAGATAACAAATGGGTTCTGCAGTCGCACTAAATGTGTTTTGCAGGCTGTTTCGACTGCGTACTGCGATATTTTGTGCCTGCTTTTTTACGCCGACGGCGCTAACGAGCATCAAAAGAAGGGGCCAGGAGAAATCCAGCAATTACGTAAATATAAAGATCGAAAGAACTGGATATGGAGATTTAGCCTTGGTAGATATATAAAAATGTAATGGGCGCGAAAACATGTTCTCAAAATATTTCGGCAATAGTTGATAAATGTCGATTCCCTTCGAACAAATGCAGTCTGGCACCATTTTTCGCATTTTATATATAACATTTGTATATTTTATTACAACCTCTGCTGCCGAAAATGCCTTGTATAGGCATCAAACAAATTTTAATTTATAATTAAAAAGAAAAGATTTTATTCTATATTTTCGACTCAGTTTTTCATTTAGAATCACCCCATGCTCGGTTGTACCACCAGTTACGGGACACCCTGTGTACAGGTGTTTCTTCAAACAATATATATTATTCAAATACAAGATGTGACCTTCTGCACTGAAATATGCAAGAAGAAGCTCTGACTCTGTTTCGACGGGCTGCTGTATATATATGTGGTTTTTGAGAGGAAAATGTGGAAGGGAGTAGAAAAGGCTTGTTGTAGAAAGGATCACGTGGAAGAGACGTGGTCTAAGGGTCTGTTTGGTCCTGATGATTCAAGGGTTTTGGCTGACGTGTCTATGGCATGATTATCATGATGCGTTGGTGTTTAACTAGGCTCTAGGGTTATCGGCTGTTACGTCCCAGGAGGGGCGAATTATAATTTTTAAGGAGATAAGACGCAGTTTCGAACCTACCTCCATTCACCAGCTACGGTTCAGGAAATTGTTTTGTTGTTGTTGTTTGTTTTGAGTCTCTACTTTCTAATTTAATCCTCTATTCTTCTTGATATTTTCTAGCTAATGTGTCTTCACTCCTACCATAAAGTCAGCATCCTTTCTTGCAACTTAGTATAATTGGACACCCTTCTCTTTATTTTCAGGGTGTAACCGATCTTTGCTGTGTCTCTCGCAGGAAGATAAATTGGAATTTCTAACGCATATCTTAATTCTATTTGTTTCTTCTCCTCGCGTGACATCACTGGGTTTGAACAATAGTTTACAATATTCGTTTTATTCTCGAGCGGACGAACCACCGGAGGTGACACGGGTATACGGCAGAGGAACGAAACCGCGGTTAAAAATGAATGGTTCCGCCGATTTTAGTCCCGTTCGTTTGCGTACGGTGTCGGCGCGGGATCCGGTCAGTTCACGATCGCGGCATGTGCCCGGCGTTGGCGGAGGAATCCGCCGCGGTCTAACCCTTCTCTCAGATGTGCCGTCGAGAGTGAAAGCGTAAGCATCGTTCGCGTGTTCACCCGGTTTCTGGAACTGCGCCTCGTGTTCCGCAACGAGGAACGCATTTACCGCGTGTGCGCCGTGTCATTATCGATCGCCTCGACGAAGATGCGACCGATCCACTACGGTGTCCTCGTGGTCCTCGCCATCCTAGCCGCGTCCTCGGCCGGAGATTTCGGTAAGGAAACACCAAAACACGTGGCCCCTACTCGGTCACGTCGAATGATTGATTTATTCACTTAACCAGTGATTCATTCATTTTACGAAGACCAGGATGAGGAACGAGTTCAATTTAGAGATCAGCGAACGTCCCTTATGGTAGGAATACATTGTAGACGTTGTCACGTATCTTCTTGTTTTTTTTTTAAACATTTGTGAATACCATTTAATGCGTAAACTTCCGCAGTCCAACCGTGATTAACCCAGTTAAGTGTGGAATTGAATTTGAAAAATCTCTCACGGCGCGGAATTATAATCAAGCAATGACGAATATACACGTCGAACGCAGGCCAAATGCGGCTATTGTAAAAGCCAGAGACCTTGTGAAGCTAAATCAGAAAGAATTACTTGTTTGTTCGATAAGAATTTAACAATTCATTCACGTTAACTGCACCGCGATAGAGTTTCGGAGTATACTCGTCAATCACAGTTAACTGGTTAAGGGAGACTGCGAGGGAAATTAAACTTTAAGGGAAATTAGTGATTTTTGACTGGGTTTATAAATGCATTTTGATTATGAGATACTCGAATTCGGAAGGGTAAAAACAGCGTCCCCGATAATACATTTTAAATTGGGATTGATATTTTTAACTCCAAAACGAAACATTTTTCCCCACCTAGAATATTGCCCTTCTATATATATATTTTTCGTGTTATACATACGAAAATGGTGCAATTTACTAGTACAATACCGACATGTTTAGTAACTTATTATCATACACGTCAATCACAGTTAACTGGTTAATAAGTATAAGTATTTTTGTCCATTCGAGATCGCATTGGAAATAACGACCACGTTTGGCCATTAACACAGAGTTTCAGTCATGCTTATGTCCCTTACATTGTCAATCAATATTTACCGATTAGAAATGGATTCTGAAATGGTCCTACATGTTCGAAGATCGAACCAAGGATTGTCCATTTATATTTGAGTTTTTATTTTGTTATTTTCATTCGTATTTATATTTCGATCGCGAAAGTTCAATACCGTTCGGTCGATTTCAATGAAAGTTCGTGGTAGCATATTGACATAACAGTTGCTTCGTCGTGGGAGAATATTGCGCGCAGAACGTAACTGAAAATTATGCAAGGTGAAAACTCTCACGGACTGTGATATCACTGTGAACCGCCTGCATAACGCGGAACGCGGACGGTCGAGTGGTAATTTAGATGAAGTCGACCAAATCTGATCGAATTCGAATTTCGGTATTATCATTAGAATCGCCACTTTCTCCTCGATGTGTACGTTCGTTTCGCTTGCTGTCTCATTCGCGTGCTGCGTGTAATGATTACGTGCAGGAAAATTGCTATCGCTTATTTACGACCTTCATGGCGTCCAACTAGGGCATTACGTTTTAAATTCCTAAGTGGAAACCTGTCTCTCGTTTCACTGGAAATGGTTCCCAACCGTGTTTGTACATTAGCATTTTTTTTCGACGAGGTGGTAATCCAGGTTACGGATTCCCGTCGCCCCTGAGGGGGGTGGGGGGACTCTAGGACGCCCGAAGGGACGCACAGTGTCGCGAATGGCCATTTTAGTTTACTGATCCTAATTATACGCGAGGCAGTGGAATCCGTTTAGCGGCAAGTAAGTCTTGCAAAGCATTTTTCTCGAAAACAAAGCCTTGTATCAAAAAATTTTATTTTATATTTTCGACTCAGTTTTTCACGTAGAATCATCCCCTTGCTCGGTTGTACCACCAGTTACGCGACACCCTGTATATCCAGCCCAGCCTGCTCCTCGAGAATTAAACCTCGGCTCGGCCATTTTAGGTGGAGAAAAGATATAATCATTCATACGTTCTTCTTTCGGAATGTTTACCGAGCCTAATTGTACCCATAGTAATTCATTACAAGTATCGAAATCAATACGTGAAAACTCCGGACCGTAATACGGCGAAACCGTACGTTTATGTTTGTTCCAAAGAAAATCATGTCAGAGCAATAAATATGAATCTTTAAGCTTCTATGCGTGATATTTTATATTAAAACAAGTAAATATTTACATTAACGTTCACAAAATTCGTTAATAAAGTCCTTTACAATAATTTTACTGGCCCCCTAACACTCCGCAACCCGAGCAACGTCCGCGTACTCCGGTACAGTGAGTGAGAGAGAGAAGGGGTAATTTTTCCACCTGGATTCGCGCTCTCCTCCGCTGATCTGACGAGATTGTGCCCAGGGCAGGAAAATCGGTGCCCGTGCGGGCACACGGCGAACAGCTATGCGTATAAACGAAATAAAGAAAGTTTCTCCGGTTTCAGAGGACCACTTCAAAGATTGCCATCCAAATGTGCCAGGCTTCGACGCGTGTATACGCGAGGCGTTGAACGCGATCCGGCCATACTTCAAAACCGGACTCTCCTCGTACAATGTGGCTCCGTTCGACCCGTTCTTTGCCCGGGAGATCTCGGTGAAACGGGGAATGCAGAATTTCGGTTTCACTCTAACGCTGAGGAACGTTACCGAGAGCGGATGGACCGCCAGCAAAGTAACGAAATTCGTCAGTGACCTGCCACATCACAAGGTAAAACTCGTTCCTCTCCGATCGCTTCACTCGGTACCTTAAATAATCAAACAAAATAAAATTCTTGTTTAACTTTACAAGAATAACATGATTGTATCTATCAAATTTTGTGGCCATCTTTCCAATAATATATATCCAAAGAAATCAATTTGTTAAGTAATTCCTCGTGGATGCATCTTTACAATCTCAATATTCGTAAATGAAAAATATTAGAGCCCCTTCATTTTGACGGGTCCCGTAAACCCAGTGTTAAGAATTATGAATAAAATACTCTTGCTCGACGGTGGCCTCGAGCAGCTATTTTGTTGCTTCCGCGGCAAAGCGTTTCTCTATATGTTTGTAACTTTCACTTGGACACACTCGAGATGTCTGCCTATAGAAATTCTAAAGTGGGGATAAAGTTTGTTTCTTTTCGACGGAATTACCATTTGATTTCGATTTTCAGGTCGTCTATACTCAGAGCTTCCCCGAAAAATTTCTGTCGGGCATCTACGAGTTCAACGCGAACTTTTTCGGCTCCTCCGTCGCGAACAAGGGAAAATTCACGTTGGCTCTTTGTAAGTGAACGTCGATTATTTCCGGGGATTTCGTTCGCGAGTACCTGCGAGACCCCTTTTCTCCGAATTTGTTCGTTTCAGACGATCTTGTTCAAACCACCACCGCCGTCAGGAGACCCGGCCAGAAGATCCAGGTTAACGTGGACGTGCAAACGATTCGAGATCTGAAGCTGCACGTGACAAACTTGCTCGCCGGCCATCAGATACTGGAAACCGTCCTCGACAAAATAATAAACGGCACTTGGCAACCGGGATTCCTGATAACCCGGCGACTGATTAACGATCTTGTCTCCACTGCCTTCACCGAAATATTCGAGACCGCGTTCCGCCATTTCCCCTTCGAAAATATCATCAAACCGAAGCCGAGCGAAAGTTGAAATTCGTACAAGTGGCTCCTCGTGTCACAACGAAATTTGAACAATGATTTCCGTCTAGATATATTTCCGCAATTTTTGAGTGTTCAAGTGGTAGAAAAATAATTTTTAAAGTATGTCATGTATATGACAAAATATATATTTAAATATTATATTTGGTCCAAATATACTATTTACGTATATTATTAAATGTATACGTGATATTTGTATAATGTTTAAGGTGATACAAATATCTAAAATTGTTCGATTGTCCGTTTGCATTTTTGTTTTCAATGAGATGCTACATTTTTGTTCCCGTAAAAAATGCAAACAAATACGAACTGATAATAATACTCATAAGTGGCCTTGAATCGAGGCAACGAAGATATTCGACGACAGTTTCGACAAATAATCGGGCATAATTTTTCATTTGTATCACCATGATCTACGCCAGAAACGAAAACATTCTCACATTTTAAACGTACTATTCAAATAGAAGCTGGGTATGATAGTCGAATGTAAATATCCGTGTACATATTGATTGTACATTGTAAAATTTGTATGATTTAGCAATCGCACGCTAGCACAATTTTCCGGTATTCTTTTCTTCTCAAAGAATTGGCATTTTCGACGATTATTTAGTACCGATTTCGTAAAGGAGCATTTTCTGTCCAGACAATATCGAAAGAAAAGTGATTTTCGTTTAAAATCTTGTACGAGGAACAAAGAGAGAATTTCTGTTTCATTTTCGATTCTTGCTAGCTGGCATTTTCGCGGGACATTTAGGTAGAGACAATCAGTGCGCTGCAACCAGAGGAGAACATAAGGATTTCTTCTTCTCTGGAGATAGCTGCTTGCCTTGAGAAGC